>CM060327.1:10386548-10436548 GCA_030674155.1 Stramonita haemastoma | reverse complement strand
TATTTTTTTTTTTATTATTATTTTTTTTAAATTTTATAACCACTTTATGTCACAGCAGATTTCTCTGCATGAATTCGGGCCTCTCTCCCCGGGGGAGAGCGCGTCGCCACATGTGCAGCGCCTACCCATTATTTTTTTTATCATATATATTTATATATTATATATATATAATATAATAACGATATGGATATATCTATAATATATATTACTATAGTATGTATGGTGTATATATATAATTCAGTCCCGAGCCGCCCTGGACCCAACTTTTATTTTTCTCAGATGGGGACTTAGTTGACACAACCTGCATGCACTGTCCTTTAAAGAAGAAAAAAAATCCTCTGAAATCGGAGTAGGACTGCCAATAGTTATGACAGGCGCTGAAAAGTGTCTGACAGGAGGCGAATTCCCTTCCAGTGCGTACTTTCAGTCTCAAGTGATTCCTAGGTAGGGATGGGTGAGTCAGAGCGCTTATATTTTGGTGTTGTCAAGTCTTCATGGGTGCCCCCACGGTCGCCAGATTTAAGGAATAGATAGATAGATAGATAGATAGACAGACAGACAGACAGACAGACAGACAGACAGACAGACAGACAGACAGACAGACAGACAGATAGAAATAGATAGATAGATAGATAGATAGATAGTATAGATAGATATAGATAGATAGATAGATAGATAGATAGATAGATAGATAGAATAGAGGGGTGTGAAGTTTGGATTCACCTTCACCTGTCCTGTAGTCCCGTGGACCGTTGGGGCACAACTGAAGATTTTGAAACCAGCTTCCTCCACTCCCCACACGGTCCTCCGCCCTCCGTAGCAGATCGTCCACCCAAGGCCTGTCCACTCTCTGATGTTGTCTTCCCATCGTTTCCTCTGTCTGCCTCTTCGTCTCCCTCCCCTTACTGTTCCTGTAAGACTGTCTTGGCCAGTCCAGATAGTCGTGTGAGTGCAAGACCACTTTAGCTTGCATTTTTTCACTGTAGTTAGGAGCTCTTCATATGGACCGATGGCATTCTTTATTCTAGTTTTCACTTCTTCATTAGTGATGTGATCTCTGTATGAAATACCAAGGAGTTTGCGAAAGTATTTCATCTCCATTGCCTATATCCTTCTTTCAATGTCTGCTGCTATGGTCCATGTTTCACATGCGAACAAAAATATGAACATGATCAGGGAACGCATCAGTCTGATCTTGAAGCTGATGGCCATGTCATTAGACAATGAGTGGTGGTCTGGGTACTAGTCTTTCAGATGAGACGATAAACCAAGGTCCTGTGTGTTACACATCACTATTCAGCGCACGTAAAAGAACCCACGGTAATAAGAAAGTTGTCCCTGGCAAAATTATATAGAAAAAAGCCACCCTGATTGGAAACAAATACAACTGCAGACAGGAAAACAAAAAAAAATGGGTAGGCGCTGCACTTGCGGTGACGCGCTTTCCCCGGGGAGAGCAGCCCAAATTTCACGCAGAGAAATGTTCTGTGACATAAAGTGGTATAAATAAGTAAATAAATGGTATAGTTGTGTATTTATATCATGTACTCGAGGAAGAAAAGGGAAGAGAGGAGACGGTCTGGGTTTTTACGCGAGTGGCAGACTTGATGACACATACTACAGGCCAGTTTGTTTGTTTTTTTAAACTTTCCCGTGTGTGTGTGTGTGTGTGTGTGTGTGTGTGTGTGTGTGTGTGTGTGTGTGTGTGTGTGTGTGTGTGTGTGTGTGTGTGAGTGTACGTGTGTACGTGTGTACGTGTGTGTGTGTGTTTGGGAGGGGGGTGTTGTGTGTACGCGCGTGTGTGTGTGTGTTTGTGTGTGTGCAGAGGGGTGGGGTGTTGTGTAAGTGTGTGTGTACGTGTGTACGTATGTGTGTGTTACATGTGTATGTACGTGTGTGTGTGTACGGTGTGTGTTTATTTACATTTTTTAAAAATTCGTTTATATCGAGGATAATGGAATAAGCACTCATGTGCATTTTTACATCCAGTCCCCGTGTGTATGCAGTTTTGTAAATCCACAATAGCCTACTCTCACAAAAAGCGGAACAGGATTTAATGTATGTGTGTGCGTGTGCGTGTGCGTGTGCGTGTGTGTGTGTGTGTGTGTGTGTGTGTGTGTGTGTGTGTGAGTGTGTATGTGTGTGTGTGTGTGTGTGTGGTGTGAGAGAGAGTATTAGTGAGTGTACTGTGTGTGTGTGTACGTGTGTGTGCGCGCGCACATGTGTGTGTATGTGAGATAAGAGAGAGAGAGAGAGAGAGAGAGAGAGAGGGAGAGAGAGAGAGAGAGAGAGAGAGAGAGAGAGAGAGAGAGAGAGAGAGAGAGAGAGAGAGAGAGAGAGAGAGAAATTATGGAAGAAGTTGTGAAGGCTTATCGACACAGGTAACCTACTCCCTTTTCTCAGAAATTGTTGTACTCTAACACGCTGCACCCTTGGCGTTCACACAGTCTAGTGTGGGTACACAAGTTACGGTGCAGGGGTACGGGTTGCTTAATAATAATGATAATAATACATGGCATTTTGTATAGCGCTAAATCTTGTAATGCAAACAATTCAAAGCGCTTGCATTCAAACCAGTCACACGCATGCAACCATTCACAAATGAAATGAACAAATTATATATTTACGCAAACGCAAACAAACACAAACACACACGCACACACACACACACACACACACACACACACACACACACACACACACACACACACACACACACACACACACACACACCTACTACACCCACACCACACACACACCTACACCCACACCCACACCCACACTTCAAAGTGGGCTTCAATGTGGGATTCAATGCAAGACGACAGTGAAACAAACACCCACTTACTGTGAAAGTCTCAGTCGTTCTGCTTGTGCCTTTCTGCCTGTTTGTCTGTCTGTTTTTACTGTCTAGTCTTCTTGTCTGTCTGTTATTACTGTCTAGTCTTCTTGTCTGTCTGTCTGTTATTACTGTGTAGTCTTCTTGTCTGTCTGTTATTACTGTCTAGTCTCCTTGTCTGTCTGTCTGTTATTACTGTCTAGTCTCTTGTCTGTCTGTCTGTCTGTTATTACTGTCTAGTCTTCTTGTCTGTCTGTTATTACTGTCTAGTCTTCTTGTCTGTCTGTCTGTTATTACTGTCTAGTCTTCTTGTCTGTCTGTTATTACTGTCTTGTCTTCTTGTTGTCTGTTATTACTGTCTAGTCTCCTTGTCTGTCTGTCTGTTATTACTGTCTGGTCTTCTTGTCTGTCTGTCTGTTATTACTGTCTAGTTTTCTTCTCTGTCTGTCTGTTATTACTGTCTAGTCTTCTTGTCTGTCTGTTATTACTGTCTAGTCTCTTGTCTGTTTGTCTGTTATTACTGTCTAGTCTTCTTGTCTGTTTGTCTGTTATTACTGTCTAGTCTCCTTGTCTGTCTGTCTGTTATTACTGTGTAGTCTTCTTGTCTGTTTGTCTGTTATTACTGTCTAATCTTCTTGTCTGTTTGTCTGTTATTACTGTCTAGTCTTCTTGTCTGTTTGTCTGTTATTACTGTCTAGTCTTCTTCTCTGTCTGTCTGTTATTACTGTCTAGTCTTCTTCTCTGTCTGTCTGTTATTACTGTCTAGTCTTCTTGTCTGTCTGTCTGTTATTACTGTCTAGTCTTCTTCTCTGTCTGTCTGTTATTACTGTCTAGTCTTCTTGTCTGTCTGTTATTACTGTTTAGTCTTCTTGTCTGTCTGTTACTTACTGTCTAGTCTTCTTGTCTGTCTGTTATTACTGTCTAGTCTTCTTCTCTGTCTGTCTGTTATTACTGTCTAGTCTCCTTTCTGTCTGTCTGTTATTACTGTCTAGTCTTCTTGTCTGTCTGTCTGTTATTACTGTCTAGTCTTCTTCTCTGTCTGTCTGTTATTACTGTCTAGTCTTCTTGTCTGTCTGTCTGTTATTACTGTCTAGTCTTCTTGTCTGTCTGTCTGTTATTACTGTCTAGTCTTCTTGTCTGTCTGTTATTACTGTATGGTCTTCTTGTCTGTCTGTTATTACTGTCTGGTCTTCTTGTCTGTCTGTCTGTTATTACTGTCTAGTCTTCTTGTCTGTCTGTTTTTACTGTCTAGTCTTCTTGTCTGTCTGTTATTACTGTCTAGTCTTCTTGTCTGTCTGTCTGTTATTACTGTCTAGTCTTCTTGTCTGTCTGTCTGTTATTACTGTCTAGTCTTCTTGTCTGTCTCTGTTATTACTGTCTAGTCTTCTTGTCTGTTATTACTGTCTAGTCTTCTTGTCTCTTGCTGTCCTCGTCTGTCTCTGTCTCTTGCTGCCTGTTTTTTTTTTTCTAGGCTGTCTATCTCTGCCTAGCTATCTGCTTGTCTGTCTGTCTGTCTCTCTGTCTCTGCCTTTGTCTATCTAACGGTCTGTCTGTCTGTCTGTCTGTCTGCCTGTCTTTCTGTCTGTCTTTGTGTCTGTGTATCTGTCTGCCTGTCTATCTGTCTGTCTGTCTCTGTCTGTCTGTCTGTCTGTCTCTGTCTCTGTCTGTCTGTCTGTCTGTCTGTCTGTCTGTCTGTCTCTGTGTATGTGTGTGTGTCTCTCATTCATTCATTCATTCATTCATTCATTCATTCATTCATTCGTTCGATTGTTCATTCATTCGTTCGTTTGTTCATTCGTTCGTTCGTTCGTTCATTCGTTCGATCGTTTATTCATTCGTTTATTCATTCGTTTATTCATTCGTTTATTCATTCGTTTATTCATTCGTTTATTCATTCATTCATTCATTTCATTCATTCATTCATTCATTCATTCATTCATTCATTCAATTATCATTTCTTCTCTCATCTCATCTCTCTCTCTCTCTCTCTCTCTCTCTCTCTCTCTCTCTCTCTCTTCTCTCTCTCTCTCTCTCTCTCTCTCTCTCTCTCTCTCTCTCTCTCTCTCTCTCTCTCTCTCTCTCTCTCTCTCTCTCTCTCTCTCTCTCTCTCTCTCTCTCTCTCTCTCTCTCTCTCTCTCTCTCTCCTCTCTCTCTCTCTCTCTGTTACACTTTTTTCTTCCTTGCTGTTTCTTTTTTTTCCCCCTCTTTCCTTCATTATAACTGATTACTATTATTGCACACACACACACACACACACACACACACACACATATATATATATATATATATATATATATATATATATATATATATATATGTATGTATATATATATATATATATATATATATACACACACACATATACATACATACACATATACATATATACATACACACCGTGAAGGACGGTGGCAGGATGGTTAAGACGTTCGCCTGCCGATATGTAAATCGTGAGTTTCTGGGTTCGTACCCAGCCTCGCCCTTTCTTCCCAGTTTGACGAAAAAATCGAACTGAATGTCAAAGTCTTTCAGATGAGACTCGAAACCGAGGCCCCGTGTGCGAATGCACGCAGAACATCTTGCGCACAAGTTAAAACCCCGTTCCACCTTTCGGAAGAGTAGGCCATCGTGTGCCGGTAGGAGCGGATGACAAAATTATAACAAACCAACATGCACACAGGTGTCGTGTTTAGACACCATCCCTGAGGAAAAATCGGGGAGTTGGAGTCCCAGAGCGGCTTGGGGCTGTAGGTATATGGCAACGTTCTGGTGGCTCCTGCGACGGTACTGGAACCATTCGTATCGGTCAATGCCCTTCCAATGGATCATTCCAGTGCCGTGGAGAGGGGGTGTCTGCTGCATGGGCAACAGCTTGCCCTCCATACATACTTGCCCAGGCTTTGCGCTCTAAAGACTAGAGCGCAACTCCATAGTCTTCCGAGACTGATGAGTGCCTACTACTACTACTACTATATATAACTATATGGACTATAGCAATTCTCTTTTGGCTTGTCTGTCAGCAGCATCTATCCACTCCCTTCAACGTATACAAAACACTGCAGCTCGACTGGTCCTCAGAAGAAAAAAAATCTGAGCACATTATCCCTCTCTTGCATGCAGTCTCTCCACTGGCTACCCGTATCACAGAGAGTAAACTACAAGATCAATACCCTCTGTTACAAATGTCTCCACAAAACAGTACCCTCCCACCTCTGTGAATGTCTTCACTTGTACACACCTTCTCGTTCCCTCCACTCGGCTGCAGATACGTTGTCCTTAAGAATACCTAGATCTAGATTCAACCTGTCTACCGTTGACCGCCGCTCTTTCTCTGTTTCTGGTCCGGCGATCTGGAATGACCACCCTCTCCTCCTTCGACAAAAGCCTACATATGACACTTTTAAATCTAACCTCAAGACACACTTATTTCAAACCTAAAATTTTCGCCTTCTGTTTCCATCTTTGATCTGTCCCTGCCTTCAACGTATAAAATTCCTTCACCCTGCCAAAGTGTATAACCTTTATAAATGTGTGCACGCGGTGTGTGTGCGTGTGTGGTGCGTGTGTGCGTGAGTGTGTGTGTACATTCGAATTTGCTAAAACTATCAATTGCTATTGATTGTTTGTGTGTTGTTTAAGAGGATTCAAGCGCTCTGATTTGTTTTGCAAGATATAGTGTCATATATTTTCCAAGTATTATTACTTTATTTTTATTATCATGATTATGTTTATCTCCTGTTGCAGACACAAGTCTTCAGCCAGAGTTTTTCTGCTGCAATGTAGCACACCTGAAGATTTCAACTGATACAGAATACACTGTTTCCTCAGACAAAGACATTTGTCACAGCTTTACACGTAAAAAAAACAACTTCTGTGGAATTCCAATGCTGTCCACACCGAAAACACGATGCTTCATCGATTTAGTAACAGTTCGACACACAGTACAGGGAAAAATTAGTTTCTTGTCTGTTGTGCTGTTGGACCCCCCTTTCGCAGCGCCTCTGGCAATGTTTTCCATGGAAAAGACAAAGTATTGCAAGGCTGAAGCAGAGCCCAAGACTGATTTTGTGGGGGGGTGTCTGATAAACTGGCAAAAGAGGAGGGTTCCAGTGTTGATCCACCCGACGATGTTGACAACGTTGCTGACGCAGTAAATGACGATGGTACCATCGTCCTACCGGAAAGAGGTGTGGAAGACAGTGTGAAGGAACGTGACAACTTCGATATCGTGTTGTCCGGGATGACACCAGTCTCTGCTCATGACGCCAATGAGAGAAGTCAGACCAGTGAGACCATTGAAGCCATTGAGGCCATTGTTGCCAAGAAAGCCATTGATGTCGCCATTGGTGCCAACTTATGCCAGAAAGACCAAGTGATGCCATTAAGGGCCCAAGGAACTGGCACCATTGTTAAGAACATCATGGAGAGTCATCAGACCCCCATCAAGATGAAGGGTCACCAGAACAGCACCGAGAACCCTCAGGCTGGCTTCACAAGGAGAACAGCCGGCAGAGAAAGAACGGCTCTGAGCGGGAAAGCCGTGGTGACCAAATCACCAGAGGTCACAGCCGAACGCAACAACATGCCAAAGCTGTCCAGACGGATGGTACAGGGAGCAGAAATGCCATGGAGTGGACAGCCCACAGCACCTCTGATACTGACACGGGCACCAACAGGAATAACAAAGATCCCATGGTCAGAGAAAATACGGACATCCACAACGAGGGCGTGTTTGATGACACAAGTATCAAAGATCATGTCAACGACACCAGTGAAGATGACTGTGACACCAGCCATGGTGATAGTCCCACCAATGATAATAACAAGGACAACGGTCTGACGTATGAGGATTTTGAGACTGACATTGCTGACAGTGACAGGAGCGGCGTTGAGAAGGCCGGAACGATCAGGGAATGACTGACAGTCAAGAAGAGGACAGAGGGAATGGAACCCAAGACACAGGCGGTGCTGGCACAGATGGCACCAGAAGAAGCAACACAGGCAAGGGTAGTGTCCAAGGTAGGAAGACCGCTGTCCAGGCCAGAAGCCCTTGTGAGGAGGAAGCCAAGCTGGGGGGTCTTCTAGCAAAGGGAGAAAGCGAGGACACAGGCGAGAACGAGGCAGAAAGCGGCTGCACAGACAGAAGCCAGGGGCACACAGGCGAGAACGAGGCAGAAAGCGGCTGCACAGACAGAAGCCAGGGGCACACAGGCGAGAACGAGGCAGAAAGCGGCTGCACAGACAGAAGCCAGGGGGACACAGGCGAGAACGAGGCAGAAAGCGGCTGCACAGACAGAAGCCAGGGGGACACGGGGAGGAACAAGGGTTGCTGGGTGACAAAGAATGGTGACAGCGATAAAGAGAATGAGGATGAGGATGGTGAGGAGGACGGTGGCAGGGACGGTGAGGATGGTGACAAGGACAGAATGGACGGTCAGAAGGACAGTGTGGATGATGACGATGATGATGACGACAACAGAAAGGTGGATGACGACAGAAAGGATGAGGACGATGATAATGATGACAGAAAGGATGAGGACGATGATGATGATGACAACAGAAAGGATGATGACGACAGTCAGGATGATGCCGAAAGTAAGGATGATGATGACAGAAAGGATGATGACGAAAGTAAGGATGATGATGACAGAAAGGATGATGACGAAAGTAAGGATGATGATGACAGAAAGGGTGATGACGAAAGTAAGGATGGTGATGACAGAAAGGATGATGACGAAAGTAAGGATGATGATGAGAGAAAGGATGATGATGACAGTAAAGATGATGACGACAGTAAAGATAATGATGATGATGATGACAGTAAGGATTATGACGAAAGTAAGGATGATGATGACGACAGAAAGGATAACGATGACAGTAAGGATGATGACGACAAGAAGGATGATGACGACAAGAAGGATATGATGATGACGACAGTACGGATGATGACGACAGGAAGGATGATGACGAAAGTAAGGATAATGACGACAGAAAGGATGATAACAACAGTAAGGATCATGACAAAAGTACGGATGATGATGATGACGGCAGAAAAGATGATGTTGACAAAAAGAATGGTGGCATGAGTAAGGATGATGACGACAGCAAGAATGGGATGACGATAGAAAGGATGATGACAGAAAGAATGGTGATGATGACAGAAAGAATGGTGATGATGACAGAAAGAATGGTGATGATGACAGAAAGAATGGTGATGATGACAGAAAGGATGATGACAGAAAGAATGGTGACAGAAAGAATGGTGACACAAAGAATGGTGATGACGACAGAAAGAATGGTGATGATGACAGAAAGAATGGTGACACAAAGAATGGTGATGACGACAGAAAGAATGGTGATGATGACAGAAAGAATGGTGACAGAAAGAATGGTGAAAGAAAGAATGGTGATGATGACAGAAAGAATGGTGATGATGACAGAAAGAATGGTGATGATGACAGAAAGAATGGTGATGATGACAGAAAGAATGGTGACAGAAAGAATGGTGATGATGACAGAAAGAATGGTGATGATGACAGAAAGAATGGTGACAGAAAGAATGGTGATGATGACAGAAAGAATGGTGATGATGACAGAAAGAATGGTGATGATGACAGAAAGAATGGTGACAGAAAGAATGGTGATGATGACAGAAAAAATGGTGATGATGACAGAAAGAATGGTGACAGAAAAAATGGTGACAGAAAAAATGGTGACAGAAAGAATGGTGATGGTGACAGAAAGAATGGTGATGGTGACAGAAAGAATGGTGATGGTGACAGAAAGAATGGTGATGATGACAGAAAGAATGGTGACAGAAAGAATGGTGACAGAAAGAATGGTGACAGAAAAAATGGTGATGATGACAGAAAGAATGGTGATGATGACAGAAGAAATGGTGATGGTGACAGAAAGAATGGTGATGATGACAGAAAGAATGGTGATGATGACAGAAAGAATGGTGATGATGACAGAAAGAATGATGACAGAAAAAATGGTGATGATAACAGAAAGAATGGTGACAGAAAGAATGATGACAGAAAGAATGGTGATGATGACAGAAAGAATGGTGACAGAAAGAATGGTGACAGAAAGAATGGTGACAGAAAGAATGGTGATGATGACAGAAAGAATAGTGATGATGACAGAAAAAATGGTGACAGAAAGAATGGTGACAGAAAGAATGGTGACAAAAAGAATGGTGACAGAAAGAATGGTGATGATGACAGAAAGAATGGTGATGATGACAGAAAGAATGGTAATGATGACAGAAAGAATGGTGACAGAAAAAATGGTGATGGTGACAAAAAGAATGGTGATGATGACAGAAAGAATGGTGATGATGACAGAAAGAATGATGACAGAAAGAATGGTGATGATGACAGAAAGAATGGTGACAGAAAGAATGGTGATGATGACAGAAAGAATGGTGATGATGACAGAAAGAATGGTGATGATGACAGAAAGAATGGTGATGATGACAGAAAGAATGGTGATGATGACAGAAAGAATGATGATGATGACAGAAAGAATGGTGATGATGACAGAAAGAATGGTGATGATGACAGAAAGAGTGGTGATGATGACAGAAAGAATGGTGACAGAACAAATGCTGACAAAGACAGCAAAATCGATGACAAGGATAGAAAAAGTCACAAGGACACAGTCAGTGGTGAGAAGGACGAAAAGAATGTACCAGGACCACCAGAACAGCAGAATGCAGTAGGAGGACCATCAGAACAGCAGAATGCAGTAGGAGGACAACCAGAACAGCAGAATGCAGTAGGAGGACCACCAGAACAGCAGAATGCAGTAGAAGGACCACCAGGACAGCAGAATGCAGTAGAAGGACGAACAGACTGAGGACCACCAGAACAGCAGAATGCAGTAGGAGGACCACCAGGACAGCAGAATGAAGTAGGAGGACCACCAGGACAGCAGAATGCAGTAGGAGGACCACCAGGACAGCAGAATGAGTAGGAGGACCACCAGGACAGCAGAATGCAGTAGGAGGACCACCAGGACAGCAGAATGCAGTAGGAGGACCACCAGGACAGCAGAATGCAGTAGGAGGACCACCAGGACAGCAGAATGCAGTGGAGGACCACCAGAACAGCAGAATGCAGTAGGAGGACCACCAGGACAGCAGAATGCAGTGGGAGGACCACCAGGACAGCAGAATGCAGTAGGAGGACCACCAGAACAGCAGGGTTTAGGACCACCAGAACAGCAGAATGCAGTGGGAGGACCACCAGGACAGCAGAATGAAGTAGGAGGACCACCAGAACAGCAGGGTTTAGGACCACCAGAACAGCAGGGTTTAGGACCACCAGAACACATGCAGGGTTAGGACCACCAGAACAGCAGAGATGAGGACCACCAGAACAGCAGTTTGAGAGGACCTGCAGAATTCAGATGATGGAGACCACCAGAACAACAGAATTCAGAAGGGCTGCAGAATTCAGAAGGACCACCAGAACAACAGAATTCAGAAGGGCTGCAGAATTCAGAAGGACCACCAGAACAACAGAATTCAGAAGGACTGCAGAATTCAGGAGGACCACCAGAACAACAGAATTAGAAGGACTGCAGAATTCAGGAGGACCACCAGAACAACAGAATTCAGAAGGACTGCAGAATTCAGGAGGAACTGAACGAATTCAGGAGGACCACCAGAACAGCAGAATGAAGTAGGAGGACCACCAGAACAGCAGAATGAAGTAGGAGGACCACCAGAACAGCAGAATAAGTAGGAGGACCACCAGAACAGCAGAATGAAGTAGGAGGACCACCAGAACAGCAGAATTCAGGAGGACCACCAGAACAGCAGAATCGGAACGCAGGATAGGAGGACCACCAGAACAGCAGAATGCAGTAGGAGGACCACCAGAACAGCAGAATTCAGAAGACCACCAGAACAGAAGAATTCAGGAGAACCACCAGAGGAGCGGATTGCCGGAGGACCACCTGTGCAGTGTACAGAAGATAGTGAGTTTTGATTTCTACGTATCTGTTTTGAGTGGGAGCGCGCGCGCGTGTACGTGCGTGGATGCATGCGCGCATGCGTGTGCGTGCGTCTTGCGTGCGTGTGTGTGTGTGTGTGCGTGCGTGTGTACGCGCGCGTGCGTGCGTGTGTGTTATGCTTGAGCATGACCTCCTGATGAAGAGGTTGTGCTGCTGCCTCGAAAATTTGGGGGAAAAAGATTACTGTTTGTTTGATTCTGGTTTGTCCTCTCTCTCTCTCTTTTCTCTCTCTCTCTCTCTCTCTCTCTCTCTCTCTCTCTCTCTCTCTCTCTCTCTCTCTCTCTCTCTCTCTCTCTCTCTCTCTCTCACAATATTATATACATTTTTTTTCATTTCTCTTTTCTTTTCAACAGCTTTGAGGGAGCATCTCTCTCTCCGGAATACCCCAGCCCCCTTGATCAGGGTTTGCAAGATGCTGCCGTCACACAGATAGTAAGTCATCCTGTGTTTCTGATTCTGTCATCCAATCTTCTGTCTGTCTGTCTGTCTGTCTGCTTGTCTGTCTTCTGTCTGCTTGTCTGTCTACTTGGCTGGATGACTGTCTGAGTGCAACAATAAGAGGTAAAGGTAAATAAAAAAAGGTAATATAACAATACACCAACAACAATTTTCAAAACCAAAGGTACTGCTGCTGCTGCTGCTTCTCGTTTCATTACTTCCAATGCTACCGCTGTTGCTGCTGTTGCTACCGCTGCTGTTGTTGCTGTACTGTTGCTGTCTGCTGCTGGTTGCTGCTGCTGTGTGCTGCTGTTGTTGCTGCTGCTGCTGTTACTGCTGCTGTTGTTGCTTCTTTGCTGTTGCTGCTGTTGCTGTTGCTGCTGTTGTTGCTGTTACTGCTGCTGTTGTTGCTTGTTGCTGCTTGCTGCTGTTGTTGCTGCTACAGCTGTTGCTGTTTGTTGTTGCGTTGCTACCGCTGTTGCTGTTGCTGCTGTTGTTGCTGCTGTTGCTGTTGCTGCTGCTGTTGTTGCTTCTGTTGCTGTTGCTGTGTGCTGTGTTGCTGCTGTGCTGTTACTGCTGCTGTTGTTGCTTCTGTTGCTGTTGCTGCTGTTGCTGTTGCTGTTGCTGCTGTTGTTGCTGTTACTGCTGCTGTGTGTTGCTTCTGTTGCTGTTGCTGTTGATGCTGTTGTGCTTGGCTGTGCTGCTGTGCTGTTGCTGCTGCTGCTATTGCTGCTGCTGTTGCTGATGTTGTTGCTGCTGTTGCTGCTGTTGCGTCTTTTGCTGTTGCTGCTGTTGCTGTTCGCTGCTGCTGTTGTTGCTGCTACGCTGTTACTGTGTTGCTGCTGTTGCTGCTGTTGCTTTTGCTGCTGCTGTTATCGCTGTTTCTGTTGCTGCTGCTGTTGCTACTGCTGCTAATTTGTTGCTGTTACTGCTGTTGCTTCTGTTGCTGCTGCTGTGTTGTTGCTGTGCTGTGTTGTTGCTGTGCTGCTGTTGCCGTTGCTTTTGCTGCTGCTGTTGCTTTGCTGTGCTTTGCTTTGCGCTGCTGTTGCTTTGCTGCTGCTGTTGATGCTGCTGCTGTGTTGTGCTGCTGCGTTGTTGCTGCTGCTGTTGCTGCTGCTGTTGCTGCTTGTACTACTCTTCCTCCAACAAGTAAACCTACTAGCCAGTACTTGAAGAGTGAAGGCAGTTCTGTAAAAATGTATCAGTCATATCGGGTGTGGGAGGATGGAAGACAACTGTTACTGGGAAAATGACAATCCTTGTTACAGCACCAAAGGAAAGCTCTGTTAAGTGTACGAAAGATCTCTGTCCAGCTGCTTAAATGGATACAGATCTCTTCTTGCTGTATTGCGTGTGCATGTGTATGTGTGCACATTCGAATTTGTTAAAATTATCATTTGTTATTGATTGCTTGAGTCTTTTATATGTCAAATGCAAGCGCTTTGATTTGTTTTTTGCAAGAAATAGCGCTATATAAATTCCATGTATTTTCTCTTCTTCTTCTTCTTCTTCTTCTTCTTCTTCTTCTTCTTCTTTTTCTTCTTCTTCTTCTTCTCTCTCCTCCTCTCCTCCTCTTCTCTCCTCCTCCTCCTCCTCCTCCCTCCTCTCCTCCTCCTCCTCCTCATTATTATTATTATTATTATTATATTATTATTATTATTATTATTATCATATTATTCATTCATTCATTCATCATCATTCATTCATATCCCACCACCACCACACACACCACACACACCCCACCACCACACACCCCAACCACACATCATCATCATTATCATATTCATATTCATCATCATCATCATCATCATTATTATTATTATTATTATATTATTATTAATATTATTATTATTATATTATTATCATTATATTATCATTATTCTTATTCTTATTATTATTGTATCGCAATGATGTTGTATTGTATGGTATGGTATACCGCTTTGAGACACGGCAGATTTCTCTGTATTCAATTCGGGATGCTCTCCCTGAGGGGGTGTTGCTGTGCTGCTGCTGCTTTTGCATCTATTGCTGCTGCTGCTACTGTTGCTTTTGTTGATGGAGCTGCTGTTGTTGCTGCCTCTGCTATGCTGCTGCTGCCGCAAGTGTTACCACTGCTGCTACGACTGTTGGCGCTACTGGTTCTGTTGTTACGCCGCTGATTGTACTGTTACTACTGCTACTACTGTTGCTACATCTGCTGCTCATACTGGCTATGTTGCTGCTGCTGCTACTACTGTTGCTATTTCTGCTGTTGTTACTGGCTATGTTGCTGCTGCTGCTGCTACTGTTGCTACTTCTTGCTACTTCTGCTGTTGTTACTGGCTAAGTTGCTGCTGCTGCTGCTGCTGTTGCTACATCTGCTGCTCATACTGGCTATGTTGCTGCTGCTGCTACTACTGTTGCTACATCTGCTGCTCATACTGGCTATGTTGCTGCTGCTGCTGCTGCTGTTGCTACATCTGCTGCTCATACTGGCTATGTTGCTGCTGCTGCTGCTACTGTTGCTACATCTGCTGTTGTTACTGGCTATGTTGCTGCTGCTGCTGCTACTGTTGCTACTTCTGCTGTTGTTACTGGCTATGCTGCTGCTGCTGCTGTTGCTACATCTGCTGCTCATACTGGCTATGTTGCTGCTGCTACTACTGTTGCTACTTCTGCTGTTGTTACTGGCTAAGTTGCTGCTGCTGCTGCTGCTGTTGCTACATCTGCTGCTCATACTGGCTATGTTGCTGCTGCTGCTACTACTGTTGCTACATCTGCTGCTCATACTGGCTATGTTGCTGCTGCTGCTGCTACTGTTGCTACTTCTGCTGTTGTTACTGGCTAAGTTGCTGCTGCTGCTGCTGCTGTTGCTACATCTGCTGCTCATACTGGCTATGTTGCTGCTGCTGCTAATACTGTTGCTACATCTGCTGCTCATACTGGCTATGTTGCTGCTGCTGCTGCTACTGTTGCTACTTCTGCTGTTGTTACTGGCTAAGTTGCTGCTGCTGCTGCTGCTGTTGCTACATCTGCTGCTCATACTGGCTATGTTGCTGCTGCTGCTACTACTGTTGCTACATCTGCTGCTCATACTGGCTATGTTGCTGCTGCTGCTGCTGCTGTTGCTACATCTGCTGCTCATACTGGCTATGTTGCTGCTGCTGCTATTACTGTTGCTACATCTGCTGCTCATACTGGCTATGTTGCTGCTGCTGCTGCTACTGTTGCTACATCTGCTGTTGTTACTGGCTATGTTGCTGCTGCTGCTGCTACTGTTGCTACTTCTGCTGTTGTTACTGGCTATGCTGCTGCTGCTGCTGTTGCTACATCTGCTGTTGTTACTGGCTATGTTGCTGCTGCTCCTACTACTGTTGCTACTTCTGCTGTTGTTATTGGCTATGTTGCTACTGCTGCTGTTGCTACTTCTGCTGCTCATACTGGCTATGTTGCTGCTGCTGCTGCTGCTGTTGCTACTTCTGCTGCTCATACTGGCTATGTTGCTGCTGCTGCTACTGTTGCTACTTCTGCTGCTACTACTGTTGCTACTTATGCTGTTGTTACTGGCTATGTTGCTGCTGCTGTTGCTACTTCTGCTGTTGTTACTGGCTATGTAGCTGCTGCTGCTGTCACTGGCGTTGTTACTGATGGTTTTGTGCTGACATTCTTTTGTTCCAGTGTAACTTGCGGGACAAAGCTGCCATGGGCGGTCAGAGTGAGAGCGCCGTCCTGGAAGGTAAGGCACCTTTGTGTGGCAGGGCGGTAATTAGATTACTTCCCTTGCGATCGGAACTGCCAATCGCAGCGTCGTGGGTGTAACGTTTGGATCCACACCTGTGAATTGTGCGACGATCTGTATCGTTGGGGGGTGGTCGAAAGCCGTCCTCTGCATGCACTTTGCCCGTAGCGGTAAAATGTAGTATTTATGCAGCCTCTCTTTAGAGGCCACATTCCCACTGTCTGACCGTGCTGGCGTTGCCGAGAAGTTGTACAGAGTCGCGGCAGATCAAATATCTGCGCTCTGTTACATTTGGAATAACAACAACACAACAAACATACACACACACGCGCACGCATACACACGCACACACACAGACACACACACACACGCACACACGTATGCATACGCACGCACACATACACACGGACACACACACACATATACACACACACAAACGCACGCACGCACGCACCCCCCCCCACACACACACACAGAACAAATCAAAGAGAAACGAAAACACGTATGGTCATTTTGTGCATACGAAAAGATAAACGCCTGTGTGCAGGTGTTTGAGGTTACATATATATATATATATATATTATATATATATATAGAGAGAGAGAGAGAGAGAGAGAGAGAGAGAGAGAGAGAGAGAGAGAGATATGTGTGTGTGTGTGTGTGTGTTGTATGTATGTATGTATGTATGTATGTATGCATATATCTATGTATCTATGTTTCTATGTGTGTCTGTGTGTCTGTGTAGTGTGTGCGTATGTGTAGTGTGCGTGTGCGTGCGTGCGTGCGTGCGTGCGTGCGTGCGTGCGTGCGTGTGTGTGTGTGTGTTGGTGTGTGTGTGTAAAAGGTAAAGGTTTTCCCATAACCTATGTGGTCGTAGGGGAGCGAGGATCAAAGACCTCAGCTTCTCTAGGGGCCAGCATATTGAGGGCGGCGCCCATCTCCTCTCCCTCACTGCTCTACCTTCCCTGACCCTGAAGTTACCCATTTACAGCTGGGGAACTGGGGGACTGTAATGAAGCCAAGACATACAAACGGTCACCCATCCACTTGGTAACCACGCTCAATGCTGCTTGGCCTTAGCTTGGGAAAATGATGGCTCTGACCAATGAGCTATCCCCTCCCAATTCCTTGTTACGTATGTAATTTAAAAAAAAAATTCTGGCCATTGGTTTTTTGTTGGTTTGTTTTTAGAATCTGTTCTCTAAGAAACAGAGTCACACACTCTTTATTCCAAGAGAGAAAAAAAGCCTACTTGGTCACATGGAAAACCATACTAAAAAGTCGATTGACGTTATGGCTGAGTGGTTAAGACCTCTTGACTTTAATCTCATGGCTCCATGAAGTCCTGGGTTCGAATCTCGGCGGCGTCTGGTTATATAAGAACACGGTATTTTACGATCTCCCAGGTCAAGATCAAGTGCAGACCTACCAGTGCTTTAATTCCCTTCATGTCTATACGCATGCAGAAAATCAAACATGCACGTCAACGATCTTGTAATTTCATGTCAGCGGTCGGTGGGTTACGGTAACGAGAACATATCCAGCATACATCCCTGAAGTCGGAGTGCCGCTACCTTCAAGGTGGGCAAAAACGGTCACATACGCAAAACCTCAGCATCGGTGAACCTCGGAGCCCTAGCCAGAGAAACGAAAAGCAACCACAAGTATAACCAACAATCAAGATGGCGATCATCTCTTGACTTTGAAAAAAAAAAGCACACCTTAAGAATCAGAACTGTGTGGTGAGTGAAAATACGATTTTGTTCCTTTTTAAAAAAAAATTGGTTTTTACCTGTTCCTTTCTATTTATAGACACAGTTCCATCCACTTACATCACAAAACGGAGTTGATTTCAAATTTGGAGAATTTTTTTTTTCCAGAAAGACTGAGACGAACATACGAAGAAAATCAGCGTCTTCAACTGCAGTATCTGTGCCAAGTGTGCCGTTGTGCCAAGTTCTGCATCTGCCTCATTCCGTGTGGTCATCTGTTGTGTGAGGACTGTGCCAGCGCCGGAGACCTCTGCCCCAAATGTAGAAGAAGGATTGGACAGAGATGGCCTGTTTCACGGTTTGTGGAACATTCATTCTTATTTTGTGTGCTTGAAAGCTTGTGTGTGTGTGTGTGTGTGTGTGTGTGTGTGTGTGTGTGTGTGTGTGTGTGTGTGGTGTGGTGGTTGCGTGCGTGCGTGCGTGCGTGCGTGCGTACGTATCTGTCTGTCTGTCTGTCTGTCTGTCTGTCCGTCCGTCCGTCCGTCCGTCCGTCCGTCCGTCCGTCCGTCCGTCCGTCCGTCTATCTATCTATCTATCTATCTATCTATCTATCTATCTATCTATCTATCTATCTATCTATCTATCTATCTATCAAATCTTTATCTGTATATATATATATATGTGTGTGTGTGTGTGTGTGTGTGTGTTGTGTGCGTGTGTGTGTGTGTTTGTACATAATTATATGTGTGTGTGTGTGTTTTGTTTGATTTGTTTTTTCCTTAGGACTCTTTGTCTTGGGTTCCAACCCCATAGCATACTAAGGGGTTTTGTCTACTACAGATAATTAACTTCTACCCGGGGTGAGTTTGCTACTGAGGCTGCGCATAACCCACTATATTGTTATGACTTTCAAGTTTTGTTCAAATTATTGGAACACCATGCATGCGTCTTGATTTATTAAATGGTGCAGTGCCCAGGCGTATATTATTGGGTCACCGTCAAAGTCAGATATTTTATATCCATATAGTGCACAATATAAGCAATGCATTTGCTTTTCTTCATTATGCTACCCATCTTAGAAAAAACCCAAATCAACTATCTATCTATCTATCTATCTATCTATCTATCTATCTATCTATCTATCTATCTATCTATCTATCTATCTATCTATCTATCTATCTATCTATCTCTCTCTCTCTCTTCTATCTATCTATCTATCTTCAGGGCACCCCTGAAGACTTGACAACCAGTTCCCTCCATTCCTCTCTCTGTTCTGCCTTTCTCAAAGTTTTGTTGAGTTCTAGGCCTGTCCATTCGCAGATGTCCTCCCATCTCCACCTTGGTCTGCCTCTTTTTCTTTCTCCTGGGACAGTGCCTTGCAGTATTGTTTTTGCAAGTCTTTTTGATCTGGTAACCTGCCCGTACCATTTAAGTTTACGCTTCTTTACGAATGATAAAAGATTTTCATCAAATAGTAGTAGGCACCCATCAGTCTCGGAAGACAAAAGAGCTGCGCTTTAGTCTTTAGAGCGCAAAGCCTGGGTAAGTAAGTATGGAGGGCAGGCTGTTACCCATGCAGCAGGCTCCCCCATCATCTCCACGCCACTGGAATGATCTATTGGAAAGGCAATGACCAACACGAATGGTTCCATTACCGTCGCAGGAGCCACCAGAACGTTGCCATATACAGCCCCGAGCTGCCCTTGGGACTCCAACTCCCCGATGTTCCTCAGGGATGGTGTCTAAACATGATACCTGTGGGCATGCTGTTGTTTTGTTGGGGGTTTTTTTAATAACTTTGTCATCCGCTTCTACCAGCACATGATGGCCTGCTCTTCCGAAAGGCGTCAAATCGGGGAAAAACAAAAACATAAAAAAGAATTTTAAAAAATTAACTAAAAAAAACAACAGATAGACGGATAGTTACCAGTTGGATATTCTCGAAATGTGCCAGCAGCCGTACAGGGTTCCTCCAGTTGGTAGTTCCATGGCAGCCTAACGTTGACTATTTTGTGTACATTGAAGACACCTAGAGAATAACAAAAGAAGTCTAAGGTGACTGTAGTGTAGAGAAGGGATGGGCAGCCTAGAACACTATCTAGGACACGTCAAAGAAGATGAGACTAAAACAAAAAGGTCAAAGTAAAGGTGTCTCATAGCCTATGTGGTCGTAGGGGAGTGAGGTATCAGAGACTTCAGCTTCTAAAGTGGCCAGCATATTGAGGGCGGCGCCCATCTCTTCTCCTTTGCTGCGTTAAAACATCCCTGACCCCGAAGAGGGCAGGTACCCATTTACAGCTGGATGAACTGGGGGGACTGTACTGAAGACAGGGCGCGCAAAGGGTCACCCATCCACTTGGTAACCACACTCGATGCTACATTAATTAATTACCCTTAGCGTGGGGAAAGCGAGTGCTCTGACCACTGAGCTCTCCTGACCCCTGAAGATGAGACAGGACAAGAAAAACAGCAGCTCAGGCAGGTCCCCTGTTTAGTCATCCTTGTGGCTGTACTGTAATACTGTTGTTGTTATTGTTGTAGCTGTTGTTATTGTTATTGTTGCAGCTGTTGTTATTGCTACTGTTGTTGCTGCTCTTGTTGGTGTTGGTGTTGTTGTTATTGTTGCATTTCTTGTTGTTCTTGTTGTTTTGAGAGTGCACCAGAGTTTGATTGTCACTCAAGATCTTTGCAAAAATAAGACAGGGATTGAGTGGTGAAAAGGTGTGTGTGTGTGTGTGTGTGTGTGTGTGTGTGTGTGTGTGTGTGTGTGTGTGTGTGTGTTGTGTGTGTGTGTGTGGTGTGTGTATGTGTGTGTGTGCGTGTGTGTGTGTGTGTGTGTGTGTGCGCGTGCGAGTGTGTGTGTGTGTGTTTGTGCGTGCGTGCATGAGTCTGTGATCGAGTGTGTGTGTGTGGGTGTGGGTGTGTTCTGCCTCACAAAGCTTGTGTACTAACTGTGTTGCAGGCGCTGACTGACTGACAGAGAGCATCCCTGTGTTCCTCCCCCACCTGAAGACCTGACCTGTGAGCTGCTGCATTGCAACAAGACCAGAGGAGGACCCAGAGGAACACAGACAAACAGACAGACAGAAAACAACTATTTGTGACGCTCCACCATGAAATGAGTCGCTTAGCACATTATCCAATTTTGTGCTAGAAGCCATTAAAGGTAGATGAGGGTCAAGTTTTCAATTTTGAGATTTTGATCGATTATTAAATTATATCCGTTTATCTACCTTATAATGAAATATCAAGGTATAAGTTTTATTCCTTTTGCTTTTAAATGTGCTTTGAAAATATACAAGCCCTCATTCTGACAACCTCTTACGAAAGTAAACTTGCCCCTTTCTCATTTTGTCACATCATGCAGTCTATCAATTCAATTTGTAATAACTTCGCACAGAATTGTCTGATTTTCAATCTGTTTTTTGTATTGGATAGCCCTTTTATTGCAGATTAGTAACTTATCAATAACTAAAAATTGACCCCAGGTGCAATGGGAGTCCTAATGTGGTGGAGCGTCACATTTATCCTTTTTGTGCTGGTTAGGTCACATGAACGATGCTTCTGGAATATTTCCTGCTCTTTTTTGTTTTGTAGAATCATCTTTTGTGATGAAAATGATTCTACACCCTGTTTCGTGGTTTCGATTCTGTGACTGCAGAAGTTACTGCTATCTTCTTTTGTTTCCTTCTTCCACTTCCGCATATGCTATCCTAGTCTTATCATTGGATAGATTGGGCGTTTTGAAATACTTTGTTGACTAGTTTGTTTTGATGACGATGTAATTGGAAGATGCCTGTCTGTCGTCTGTCTGTCTGTCTGTCTGTCTGTCTGTCTGTCTGTCTGTCTGTCTGTCTGTCTGTCTGTCTGTCTCTCTCTCTCTTCTCTCTCTCTCTCTCTCTCTCTCTCTCTCTCTGTCTCTCTCTCTCTCTCTCTTTCTCTCTCTCTGTCCTCCTTTCCTATCTATTTTCCACTTTCACATATTATATCCTAAGCTTTTCATTAGATTGAAATGTTTCGATTGAGTTGAATTTGTAATTGTATTCTTGTTGTCTAAATAAGGATGGGCTGTTTGTTTGTCTGGTTGGTTGGTTTTCCCCCCTTTTTGTTTGTTTTTTCCCCTCACATATATGTTACGCCTTTTTGAACATTTAAAATTCATGTTCTTGAACACAAATTGCAAAATGTTATGTTTGAGCTTATTATCACAATGTTGTTGATTTCTTAAATGTTTGTTTGCTGTTAGCTTTTTCTTGTTAGTTTTTTTTCCCTTTTCTTTATAATATTGTCTTATAGTAAGAAAGATTTGCCAATATGTTTTTCTATGTATTTTTTTTGTTATGGCTGCTCTCTTCTCTGCTGTCCCCTCTCGACAGTATTCTATTTGATTTTATTATAACCACTGTATCTCTTGACTTGAATGTTCGGGTCAATTAGTGATTATGTGTTTGTTGAATGCATATCTATCTCTTTTGTTTAAATAATTATCAATGTAGCCAGTGGGGATTATGCATTCGTTGAATGCATACCTATCTCCTTGTATCTATCAACCTCATATGTTAAACTTCTATTGTTGGTGACGGTGAATTTGCTTTTCTTTTGTTTTGTTTTTGCTTCTGTTTTCTTTTTATTTGCTATTGGTTAAAACTGGAGGGGAAGCCATGATCAACACTCCACTAAAAATCTGCAACAAGATTTGGCAGACAGGAAAATGGCCAACACCATGGACACAGTCATTCATCATCACCCTCCCCAAGAAAGGAAATCTTCAGCAGTACCAGAATTACCGCACAGTCAGCCTTATATGCCACCCAAGCAAGGTCATGTTGAAGATTATACTGAACAGACTGAAGCCACAAGCAGGGACTGTCATTGCTGAGGAATAAGCAGGTTTCAGAGCAGGGCGCAGCACAACTGAACAGATATTCAACCTCAGAATACTCTGTGAGCGGTACCTTCAACACCAACAAGACCTCTACCACGTATTTACTGATTTTAAGAAGGCATTCATCAGAGTGTGGAATGCAGCTTTGTGGGCAACCATGCATTTGTACAGCATCAATGCAAACCTGATCTGAGTCATCAAAGAGCTGTATAACAAGGCCACCAATGCAGTGTACTACAACAGCAACATTGGAGAGTGGTTTCGAACATCAGTTGGAGTAAGGCAGGGCTGTCTACTATCACCCACTATGAGGAGAGAAAAAGGGAGGGGAAGGGGGGGGGGGTGTCAGTCTGGCGCGCTTTTAGGTGGGTTTATATGGGCACAGCACGATGCAGAAAAACTATTATATACAGTGGAAGTTGTGTGTTGGTGGTGGTCCGATCTGATTAACGGTTATTTCGGTACACAAGCCAGTGTCCTTAACAGTGTATTCCTGTGGAAAAAAGCCCAAATAAACCAGCACAGCAAAACCCAAAACTCTGTGTGTGTGTTAGTGGGTAAGTGTGTGTGTGTGTGTGTGTGTGTGTGTGTGTGTGTGTGTGTGTGTGTGTGTGTGTGTGTGTGTGTGTGTTGTGTGTGTTTTTTCTTTATTCATTTCATTTTATTCTTTTATACCAAGGATAATGGAATAAGCACTCAAGTGCTTTTTTCATCAAATCCCTGTGTGTATGCAGTTTTGTAAATATTGTCATCTGTTTCCACCGGCACACAATGGCCTTCTCTTACGAAAAGCGGAACAGGATTTAACGTGTGCGCAAGATGTGTGTGTGTGTGTGTGTGTGTGTGTGTGTGTGTGTGTGTGTGTGTGTGTGTGTGTGTGTGTGTGTGTGTGTGTGTGTGTCAGTGTGTCTGTGCGTGCGTGCGTGCGTGCGTGTAAGTGGAGGGGGGAGGCTTTTTTCTGTGTGCGCATATCGCCAATGCCCTGCAGTGTCTTGTGGTGCATTATATTGTATATTATTACTATCATCATCAAATATGTCAACAAAGGGTGTCTGTATATAGTAGAGCACTGTCTTGCTGCCGTGGGCTCTGTAACTGTGAAAAAGTCGGGGTAGGAGGGGACCCAAATCGGCCTCATGTAGCATCTTCAAATGAGCGTTGTTCTTGAGGGCTGTGTATGTACGAGTGCATGCGCGCGCGTGCGTGTGTGTGGGCGCGTTTTTTTCTGTGTGCGCGTGTCGCCAAAACCCTGTACTATCTTGTGGTCCGTTATTTTGTACATTATCATTATTAGTAGGCCACCTCGGAAGACTATGGAGTTGCGCTCTAGTCTTTAGAGCGCAAAAACCTGGGTAAGTATGGAGGGCAAGCTGTTACCCATGCAGAAGACCCCCCCTCCCCCTCTCCACGCCACTGGAATGGTCAATTGGAAAGGCAGTGACCGATACGAATGGTTCCAGTGCCGTCGCAGGAGCTGCCAGAACGTTGTCATATAAAGCCCCGAACCGCCCTGGGGACTCCAACTCCCCGATTTTTTTCTCAGGGATGGTGTATTAACACGAGACCTGTGTGCATGCTGTTTTTTTCGTTTTTATAATTTTGTCATCTGCTCCTACCGGCACACGATAGCCTGCTCTTCCGAAAGGCGGAACGAGGTTTGAACGTGTGCGCAAGATGTTCTGCGTGCGTTCGCACACGGGGCCTCGGTTGATAGTCTCATCCGAATGACATTCGGATATCATTATTGTCATTCGTAATAATAAGTATTGTTCCGTACTCACTATTTCCCTTAGTTCCGACAGATTTGCTTCAATCTCAAGCCCACGGCTGCAAGACAGTGCTGTACTATAATTATACAGACACTTTGTTGACATCTTGGTGAGTCTTCGTGAAGACCATTATTGCGTTCACTGTATCAGCATTTATTCCAACAAAGTGGCTATATTCAAGCCAGGCTGCCCTCTTTGGGGCTGTGGTGTTGCCACGAGAGCAGCGCCACGCATATCAAAGATGCTAGTAAAGTGGGCATGAATACAGTAGAGCACTCTCTTTGTGCCGAGGGTTCTGCTACTGTGCAAAAGTCGGGGTAGGACGGGGCTTCTTCTTCTGGAAATGCTCTATATTTGCGGGGTTGTGTATGCGCGAATCCATGCGTGCGTGCACTCATGTTTGTGTGTGCGTTTTTCTTGTGTGTGGGCATGTGGCAGCAGTTCTGCACTTTACTGTGGTGCATCATTTTGTATATTATCATTATGTGTAGTACTATGTATTATTGAGTAGGCCTACAGTGTACCAGCTTCAGTTCTGACAAACTTGCGATATTCAAGCCAGGCTGCCCTCTTCAGCGCTGTGGTGTAGCCACAAGACCGCGCCACGTATATCAAAGCTGTTGGTTAAGTGTGGGTGCACACGTAGAGCACTCTTGCTGCCGTGGGTTCTGTTACTGTGCAAAAGTCGGGGTTGGACGGGCCTCAAACCGGCCCTTAGTCACATCTTCTCAAAATGTCCCTTATTCTTATGGTGTGTATATGGGCACGCGCATGTGTGTGCGCGCACGTTTGTGTGTGTGCTTTCTTGAGTGTGCATGTGGCGGTGGCCCTGCACTTTGCTGTCGTACATATTATTATTATTACTATTATTATTATTATTGTTACTATTGCTATTGTGTGTACTACTAGGTATTACTGCTACTATTAAGGGGGGCGGGATAGCTAAGTGGTCAGAGTGCTCACTTTCCCCCAGTCAAGTTAAGCAGCATGGAGCATTGTTACCAGTTGGATGGGTGACCGTTTGCGCGCCTTGGCTTCAGTACAGCCCCCCAGTTCACCCAGCTGTGAATGGGTACCTGCCCTCTTTAGGGTCAGGGAAGGTAAAGCAAGGAGGGAGAGGAGATGGGCGCTGCCCTCAATATCATGGCCCTTAGAGAAGCTGAGGTCTCCGATGCATCCAAAAGACTAGCGCCCAGACCACCACTCATGATCTAACGGATGGGGGGAAAAGTTTTGGGCCCACACGGGATTTGAACCACCGCACACTCCGACCTTGACTTTTCGCTTTCTAAGCAAGGCGCATTATCACCTAGACCACCGATCCACTGTACGTTAAATCTTGCTCCGCTTTTCGAAAGAGTAGGCCACTGGGAGCCAGTGGGAACAGACAAAATTTACAAAATTTCATACACACAGGGACTGGATGTAAAAAAGCACACCAGTGCTTATCATGGATATAAAACAAATAAATACATAAATAAATAAAATCACCACACACACACACACACACACACCGCGCGCGTTACCAAAACAACAAAGAAATCAGCTTTTGTCAATACAGTAAAATTTATTCTGTGATATTTAAAAACACATAGATATTCACATAAACAAATACAATTTTTCTACACAACAAGCAATCCAACTCCAACATACGTTTTTTATTGAACAAAAAAGGCAGACAACTTGATGTAATTCGAGAAAATGACCCCATCTCCCCACACACTTTCCACACCACTGTACAAGTTTATATTTTCTCGTAATTTTCTTATTTTTATTTTTTTTAGAATACAAAAGCAGAAAAAATAACACCTGGGCACATTTTACCCACTACTAGATTTTCTAAAATAAAAAATATCAAAAAAGCAGCATTGCTCTTTCACAAGTCTTTTTGTTTTCAAATCTGATGTGATTGAAAAAAGAAGAAATGAAAAAGAAAAGCTATCCCAGCAGCTTGTCCATGTTATTATACAACATATATTTTTCTTGTAAATTCACATTTGATCTCATTACATAAAAAGAAAAGCAAGCCACACAGGCACACTTTATCCAATGCTAGACTTGATATCATTAGTCTTGCACATACATTTTCCAGCGTAAAATGTGTTGGTGTAAAATCTGCCATCCATCTTCCAGCAGAAGATCAATATACAGATCTGCCACCAACATCTTCTAAAGTCATTTCACAGAATATCAATAGCAATAACAGCACAAGTTTTCTTTTTGTTTTCAAATTTGATGCAATTAAAACTATTAAAGACATGAGAGAATCTGAAGGCACACTTTCAGCGTTATCATACAATATGCTATATTGTTCTCATAAATTCACATTTGATCTCATTACTTAAAAAAAAAAAAAGCACACACACAGGCACATATTCTTCACTATTATACCTAGAATCATATACCACTACTCCTTCGTGTACATTTTCGCAAGATGTGTGGGTGTAAAATCTGTCATCAATCTTCCAGCACAAGATTAATACACAGATCTGCCACCAACATCATCTAAAGTCATTCCATAGACTATTAATGCCAATCACAGTACAAGATTTCATTTCTTTTTCACATTTGATGTTATCTAAAAATTAATAAGTTAAAAAAAAAATCTCCCGCCACAATTTCCATGCTAATTTGCCACATGCTACATTATTCTCGTCATTTCACATTTGATCTCATTAAAAAAAAATAAATAAAAATAAAAAAAAGAAAAACACCCCCCACGTGCACGTTTTATCCAATGCTATACATAAAATCAGTAAATTAACAATGCCAATCACACCAAAAGCTCTTCTGTTTTCATATTTCATTTTATAAAAAAAAAACCAACAAACAAAACCCCTCCCAGGCATTTTCTACACTATTATACACATACATTTTCCTTGTAAATCCACACTTGATCTCATTACTTAAAAAATGAAAGTCAGCCTCACAGGCACAGTTTTAGAATAATAATAATAATAATAAACACTACACTTAAAATCATACACTATTAGTCTTTCACATAAATTTTTTGTAAGATGTGTTGGTGTAAAATCTGCCATCAATCTTCCAGCAGATTCACAGAATATCAATGCAAACCACAGCGAAGCCATTCTTTTTCTTTTCACGTTTGATTTGATTTAGAAAAAGAAAAAAAAGAAAACAAAACCTCTATAGGAACATTTTACACATTATATAGCGTGCTACATTTTTCTTTGAAATTTACATTTGATTACATTATTTGAAAAAAAAAACACACACACACACAAGCCCAATAAATGTAATAAAATCATTAGAATATCAGTGGCTACCACAGCACAATATCTTTTTGTTTTCACATTTGGTGTTATTTAAAAAAAAAAAAGAAAACCTCTCTCGAAAAAAGAAAAGTCAGCTACACAGGCACATTTTACTCACTACTACACTTAATACCATATACCATTAGTGTTTCACATACATTTTTCATAAGATGTGTCGGTGTAAAATCTGCCATCAATTTTCCAGCAGAAGATCAATACACAAATCTGCCACCAACATCATCTAAATTCGTTTCAAATGACATTAATGCTGATCACGGCACAAGCTCTAGTTTTGTTTTCAAATTTGATGTGATTTAAAAACTAATGAATAAAAAACAGAAAATCTCTCCCTAAACACTTTCTTTACTATTATACAACAAAAGTTTTTCTTGTCATTTCACATTTAATCTCACTATTTAAAACACAAATAATAGAAAAACAAACCACACAGCCTACACAGGCTACCAATGCTGGCAATCACAACACAAGCTTCTTTTCTGTTTTCACTTTTGATATGATTTTTTTTTTAATGAAAAAAATCAAAACCTACCCCTTTCACACTTTTCACAACATTATGGAAAACTATTACATTTTTCTTCGCAGTTTACATTAATTTTGATCTCATTACCAAAAATTAGAAGAAAAAAAACAATCACACTTTACCCACTGCTATACTTAAAATCATATACAAGTATTCTTTCAAATACATTCTTGGAAGTTGCTGCATTGGTGTAAAATCTGCCATCAATCTTCCAGCAGAAAATCAATACACAGACCTGCCACCAACATGGCAATCACATGACCATCTTTGCTATTCCTTTCACATTTGATGGGATAAAAAAAAAGAAGAGACCCCTTCTCCCCACACATTGTCCACACTGTTACACAACCTGTATATTATCTCCTCCATCTTCTTTTGATTCATTTAAAGACCAAAAAAAAATAATAACCTTGCAGGCACGCTTTACACACCACAAGACATATAGCATGAAGATGCGATGGTGTAAAATCTGCCATCAATCTTCCAGCAGAAGATCAATACACAGATCTGACACCAACATCTTAAGTCATTTCATAGAATAATAATACCAATCACAGCAAAAGCTTTCTTTTAGATTTTACATTTGATGTGATTTTTTAAGAAAAAAAAAAAAGAAAGAAAGAAATTCTCTCCATCACACTTACCACAACATTAGAGAAACTATCACATCTGTTTGCCAATTTACATGAATTTTGGTCTCTTTGCCAAAGAAAAAAGGAAAACAAAAGCAGTCACACTTTGTCTACTGCTATACTGAATATATATTTCAGTAGTCTTTCACATACATTTTTCAGAAGTTGCTTTGGTGTAAAATCTGCCATCAATCTTTCAGCAGAAGATCAATACACAGATCTGCCACCAACATGGCAATCACATGACCATCTTTGTTATCCCTTTCATAATTTATGTCATTAAAAATAGTTAGAGACCCCTTCTCCCCATATACTGTCAACACTAATATACAATCTGTATATCATCTCTTCAATCTCCATTTGATCCGAGTAAAAAAAAAAGTATAGAAAAACCCCTTGCAGGCAAACTTTACACACCGAAAGACATATAGCATGAAGATGCGTTGGTGTAAAATCTGCCATCCATCTTCCAGCAGAAGATCAATACACAGATCTGCCACCAACATCTAAAGTCATTCCACAGAATATTGATGCCAATCACAGCACAAGCTTTCTTTTTGTTTTCACATTTGATGTTATTTAATCAAAATTAATAAACAAAAACAAAACCTATCCCACACATTTTCTTTACCATTACACGGCATGCTACATAATTCTTTGCTGTTCACATTTGATATTATACATATAAAAAATTAAAACAAACCACACTGGCACTTTTATCCAATACTATGCATAAAATGATTAACTATGAATGGCAATTACAGCACAAGCTTTCTTTTTGTTTTCACATTTAACTGAAGGAAAAAAGAAAGAAAGCCTCTCCATAAAAAGAAAAACAACAACACTGAGGCACATATTCAATACTATACTCAATATCATATACCATTAGTGTTTCACATACATTTCTCCTAAGATATGATGGTGTAAAATCTGCCATTAATCTTCCAGCAGAAGAACAATACACAGATTTGCCACCATTATCATCTAAAGTCATTTCACAGAATATTAATGCCAATCACGGCACAAGATTTCATTTTGTTTTCATATCTAACGAGATTAAAAAAGAGACAGATCCCTTCTCCCCACAGACTGTCCAAACTACTACACAGCTTATATTTTTCACCCAAATCTTCATTTGATATCGCTAAAAACAAAATTCGCAGGCGCACTGCACACACTACAAAACAAATTAAGAAGATGTGTTGGTGTAAAAGTTGCCATCAATCTTCCAGCAGAAGATCAATACACAGATCTGCCACCAACATCATCTTAAGTTATTTCACAGAATATTAATGCCCACCACAAGATTTGTTTTTGTTTTCACATTTGATGCGACTAAAAACATTAGATTAAAAAGCAAAACCCCTCCTTACACATTTTCCACAACATTACAGAAACTATTACATTTTTCTTGCTAATTCACATTAATTTTGATCTGGTTAACCCCCCCCCCCCCCCCCAAAAAAAAAAAAAAAAAGGAAAATGAGTACAATCACACTTTACCCACTGCTATACTGAATATCACATACATATTTTGTAAGATGTGTTGGTGTAAAACCTGCCATTAATCATCCAGCAGAAGATCAATACAAAAATCTGCCACTAATATCATCTAAAATCATTTCACATACTATCTATGCCAATCACAGCACTAGCTTTCTTTCTGTTTTCACATTAGATGTGATTTAAAAGTTATGTTAAAAAAAAAAAAAGAAGAAGAAGAAGAAAACCTCTTCCCCACATTTTCCACACCATTACACAGCCTGCTACATAATTTTTTGCTGTTCACATTTTTTTAACTCATTATCTAAAAAAAAATATAAACCAAACACAGAGGCATATTTATTCAATACTATACATAAAATCATTAGAATAGCAATGGTAATTACAGCACAAGATATCTTTTTGTTTTCACATTTGATTAAAAGAAAAGAAAAAAGAAAATCTCTCCATAAAAAGAGAAAACGCCCAGAGCCACTTTTTATTTAATGCTATACTTGACAGCAAATAGCTTAAGTGTGTCACATACATTTTCGTAAGATGTGTTGGTGTAAAATCTGCCATCAATCTTCCAGAAGAAGATAAATACACAGATCTGCCACCAGCATCGTCTAAACTCATTTCAAGGAATATTAATGTTAATCACAGCACAAGCTTTTTTGTTTTCACATTAATTTTGATGTGATTAAAAGTAATAAAACCTCTTTAAGCACACTTTCAACACTATCAAATACCTTTCTTGTCAATTCACTTTTCATCTCGTTTACTTAACCCCCTCCCTCCCCCCCAAAAAAAAAACACAAAAAAAACTGGCAAATTTTTTTTCAATACTATACTTAATAGCACATAGCTTTAGTTACATTTTTTGTCAGATGTGTTGGTGTAAAATCTGCCATCAATCTTCCAGCAGAAGATCAATACACAGACCTGCCACCAACATCATTTCCAATGATATTGCTTAGAGCCCCGCCGACCGCACAGGCAACATCATCTAAAGTCATTTCACAGATTAATGCCAATCACATCACAAGCTTTTTTACTTTTGTTTTTACATCTCATGTGATTAAAAGAAAAAGAAAACCTCTTTGGGCACTTTTAACATTATCATACAACACACTACATTTTTCTTCTCAATGCACCTTTCATCTCATTTACTTACCCCCTCCGCCAACATACACACACACACACACACACACACACACACACACACACACACACAAAACACACACACACACACACACACAAACACACAAACACACAAACAAGCAAATTTTCTTCAATACTATACTAGAAATCATTCACCATTAGTCTTCTCTATACATTGGTGTAAAATCTGTCATCAATCTTCCAGCAGAAGATCAATACACAGATCTGCCACCAACATCATCTAAAGTCATTTAAACAGAGTATTAATACTAGTTACAGAACCAGCTTTGTTTTTGCTTTTATATTTAATGCGATTTTTTAAAGCAAAAAATAAAGAAAACAAAACCTCTACTTACACAATTTCCACAACATTATAGAAACCAACCTCTACTTACACAATTTCCACAACATTATAGAAACTATTACATTTATATTGCCAATCTACAGCAATTTGATCTCATTACCAATTAAAAAAAAGAGACCAAAACTGTCACATTTTACCCACTGCTATGCTTAATATCATATTCCAATAGTCTTTCACATACATTTTCAGAAGTGCTTTGGTGTAAAATTTGCCATCAATCTTCCATCAGAAGATCAAAACGCAGATCTGCCACCAACATGGGAATCATGTGATGATCTTTCTTATTCCTTTCACATTTGATGTGATTTAAAAACATAACAAAGGAAAGCCCCCTTCTCCCCACACCATTATACAGCCTATATTTTCTCCCCTTCATTTGATGTTAGTATTAAAAAAAATTATATACAACTTTTTTTTTAAACTTGCAGGCGCACTTTGCACACCACAAGACATATAGCATGAAGATGTGTTGGTGTAAAATCTGCCATTAATCTTCCAGCAGAAGATCGATACACAGATCTGCCACAGACATCATCTAAAGTCATTTCACCAAATATTTCTGCCAATCACAACACAAATATTCTACTTTCACATTTCATATAATTTAGAAATTGATAAAGAAAAAACAAAACTGCCAATCACAACACAATCGTTTTGTTTTCACATTTCATGTAATTTAGAAATTTGATAAAGGAAAAGGAAAACCTCTCACCTCACACTTTATAACCATTACACAGCATGCTACATTAATTCTTTGCTGTTCACTTTTGATCTCATTTTAAAAATAACTTTTAAAAATGCTCAGGCACATTTATCCAATACTATACATAAAACCATTAAAATATCAATAATAATTGCATCATAACCTTTCTTTTGTGGTGTTCACATCTGATGAAAAAAGAAAAAAAAAGAAAATCTCTCCCTAAAAATATAAAAACAACAACCAGAAACACACCTTTTTCAATACTATACTTAATATCACAGTTATGCCATTAGTGTTTCACATACAATTTTCGAAGATGTGTTGGTGTAAAATCTGCCATCAATCTTCCAGCAGAAGATCAATACACAGATCTGCCACCAACATCATCTTAAGTCATTTCACAGAATATTAATGCCAATCACAGTACCAGCTTTCTTTTTTGTTTTCGTATTTGATGTGATTAAAAAAGACACACACACTTTCCACAACATTATACAAACTTTTACATTTTTCTTGCCAATTTACATCAAATTTGATTTCATTACCAAACAGCCAAACCCCCCAAAAAATAAACAAACAAAATCAGCCAGGGTTTACCCACTGCCATACTCAAAACCGTATAATCTTTCACATGTATTTTTCAGAAGTTGCTTTGGTGTAAAATCTGCCATCAATCTTCCAGCAGAAGATCAATACACAGATCTGCCACCAACATGGCAATCACATGACCATCTCTGTTATTCCTTCCACATTTTATAAGATAAAAAAGAAAAAAAGAAAGTTACAAGGAAAGAAAAGAAAAGAAAAGGAAAGAAAAGATAATGAAAAAGAAGGAAGGAAAGAAGAAAGGAAGGAAGGAAAAAAAGAAAAAGAGAAAAAGAAAGAAAAGAGCCCTTCTCCCCATACACTGTCCACACCATTACACAGCCTATATTTTTCTCCAGAATCTTCATTTGATTTCGGTTTTTAAAAAAAACACCAAAAAACCAACACTCCCCAAACAACAACAACAACAATAAACACCGCGGGCGCACTTTACCAAATATCAGTCATATAGCATGATGATGTATTGGTGTAAAATCTGCCATCAATCTTCCAGCAGATCAATACACAAATCTGCCACCAACATCATCTCAAGTCATTTTACAGAATATTAATGCCAATCACAGCTCAAAAAATCTTTTTGTTTTCACATTTCATGTAATTTAGAAATTATTTTTTTAAAAACCTCTCCCCTCACACTTTCTAACCATTACAAAGTATGCTACATAATTCTTTGATCTCATTTAAAAAAAATTAAGAAACTACACATGCACATTTATCCAATACTTTACATAAAATCATTAAATTATCAATGATAATTGCATCATAAACATTCTTTTGGTGTTCACATTTAATTAAAATAAAAGAAAAAAAAGAAAAAATCTCTCCCTAAAAAGAAAACAACAACCAGAGGCACATCTTTTTCAATACCATACTTAATATCATATGCCATTAGTGTCTTACATACATTGTTCTAACATGTATTGGCGTAAAATCTGCCATAAATTTTCCAGTAGAAGATCAATACACATATCTGCCACCAACACCATCTTAAGTCATTTCACGAATATTAATGCCAATCACAGCACCAGCTTTTTTTTCATATTTAATCAGATTTAAAAAATTTAAAAAAACCACACTTTCCACAACATTATACATGTTTCTTGCAATTTTCATTAAATTGGATCTCATTACCAAAAAAACAACCAACCAACCAACTACAAAAAACCCCAGTCACACTTTACCCACTGCCATACTTAGATCTTATAATCTTTCACATACATTTTTCAGATGTTGCTTTGGTGTAAAATCTGCCATCAATCTTGCAGCAGAAGATAAATGCACAGATCTGCCACCAACATGGCAATCACATGACCATCTTTGTTATTCCTTTCACATTTTATAAGATAAAAGAAATAAAGAAAAAAAGTATGAGAAAGGAAAGAAAAGAAAAGCGAAGAAAGGAAGGAAAAGGAAGGAAGGAGGAGGAAAGAAAGAAAGATAGAAAGAGAGAAAGAAAGACAGACAGACAGACAGAAAGAAAAGACCCCTTCTCCCCACACATTGTCCACACCATTATACAGCCCATGTTTTTCTCCCCAATCTTCATTTGATTCAAGTAAAAAAAAAAAACAACAACAACAAACAAAAAACAACCCTCCCCCCAAAAAACAACAATAAAACAATCTGAACAATTTGAAAACTTTGCAGGCGCACTTTACACACTATTAAGTCATATCCGCACTTTACACACTATTAAGTCATATCCATGAAGGTGTGTTGGTGTAAAATCTGCCATCAATCTTCCAGCAGAAGATCAATACACAGATCTGCCACCAACATGGCAATCACATGAACATCTTTGTTATTCCTTTCACATTTTATAAGATAAAAAAAGAAACAGAAAGAAAGAAAGAAAGAAAGAAAGAAAGAAAGAATGGGAAAAGAAAGAAGGAAAGAAAGAAAGGAAAAAGAAAGGAAGGAAGGGAAAAAAGAAAGACAGACAGACAGACAGACAGACAGACGGAAAGAAAGAAAGAAAGAAAGAAAGAAAGAAAGAAAAAGAAAAGACCCCTTCTCCCCATACACTCTCCAAACCCTTATACAGCCTATATTTTTCTCCCCAATGAAGGGAAAAAAGAAAGAAAGAAAGAAAGAAAGAAAGACAGAAAGACAGAAAGAAAGACAGAAAGAAAGAAAGAAAGAAAGAAAAAAGAAAGAAAAAGACAGAAAGAGAGAAAGAAAAAAGAGAAAGAAAGAAAAAGAAAAGACCCCTTCTCCCCATACACTCTCCACACCCTTATACAGCCTATATTTTTCTCCCCAATCTTCATTTGATCATTGAATAGAAAACAAAAACAAAACAACCCGCCCCCAAAAAAAAAAAAAAAAAAAAAACAGACAAAAAAAACCCACACAAAAACATTGCAGGTGCACTTGACACACTATAATCATATTAGCATAAAGATATGTTGGTGTAAAATCTGCCATCAATCTTCCAGCAGAAGATCAATACACAGATCTGCCACCAACATGGCAATCACATGAACATCTTTGTTATTCCTTTCACATTTTATAAGATAAAAAAAGAAAAGAAAGAAGAAAGAAAGAAAGAAAGAAAGAATGGGAAAAGAAAGGGAAAGAAAGAAGAAAAGAAAGAAAGGAAAAAGAAGGAAGGAAGGAAAAAAGAAAGACAGACAGACAGACAGACGGAAAGAAAGAAGAAAGAAAGAAAAAGAAAAGACCCCTTCTCCCCATACACTCTCCAAACCCTAATACAGCCTATATTTTTCTCCCCAATGAAGGGAAAAAGAAAAGAAAGAAAAGAAAAGAAAGACAGAAAGACAGAAAGAAAAGAAAGAAAGAAAGAAAGAAAAGAAAGAAAGAAAGAAAGAAAGAAGAAAAAGAAAAAGAAAAAAGAAAAAGACAGAAAGAGAGAAAGAAAAAAAGAAAGAGAAAGAAAGAAAAAGAAAAGAGACACCCTTCTCCCCATACACTCTCCACACCCTTATACAGCCTATATTTTTCTCCCCAATCTTCATTTGATCATTTGAATAGAAAACAAAAACAAAACAACCCCGCCCCCCCCCAAAAAAAAAACAACAGACAAAAAACCCCACACCAATAAACATTGCAGGTGCACTTGACACACTATAACTCATATAGCATAAAGATATGTTGGTGTAAAATCTGCCATCAATCTTCCAGTAGAAGATCAATACACAGATCTGCCACCAACATCACCTTAAGTCACTTCACAGAATATCAATGCCAATCACAGCACAAATAATCTTTTTTGCTTTTCACATTTCATGTAATTTAGAATTAATTGATAAAGAAAAAACAATACCTCTTACCCACACTTTCTAACTATTACACAGCATGCTACATAATTCTTTGCTGTTCACATTTCATCTCATTAAAAAAAAAACACACACACACAGAAACATTTATCCAATACTATACATAGAACCATGAAAATAATCACTAATTTCATCATAAGCTTTCTTTTGGTGTTCACATTTGATTAAAAAAAAAGAGAGAGAGAGAATCTCCCTAAAAGAAACAACCAGAGGCACATCTTTTTCAATACTATACTTAATATATGCCATCAGTGTTTCACATATTTTTCTAAAATGTGTCAGTGTAAAATCTGCCATCAATCTTCCAGCAGAAGATCAATACACAGATCTGCCACCAACATTGTCTAAGTCATTTCACTAATGAATAAATGCCAATCACAGCACCAGCTTTCTAATTTGATGTGATTAAAAAAACAAAAAAAACACATACATGCACTTTCCACAAAATAATACAAACTTTCACATATTTCTTGCCAATTCACATTAAATTTGGTCTCATTACAATTAAAAAAAACAACCCGCCAACAAAAAAAAAACTAGTCACACTTTACCCATCGCTATACTTAAATCTTATAATATTTCACATACATTTTTCAGAAGTTGCTTTGGTGTAAAATCTGCCATCAATCTTGCAGCAGAAGATCAATACACAGATCTGCCACCAGCATGACAATCACATGACCATTTTTGTTATTCCTTATATATCTTATAATGTAAAAAAAGAAAAAAAAAAAAAGAAAGAAAGAAAGGAAAAGGAAAGAAGGAAGGAAAGAAGGAAGAAAGAAAGACGAAAGAAAGACGAAAGAAAGACACAGACGACAGAAAGAAAGAAAACATCCCTCTCCCCAACACCCTGTCCACACCATTATACAGCCTATATTTTTCACCTCAAGTCATTTGATTTGAGTAAAAAAAAAATCCCCCACAAAAAAAAACAAACAACCCCCCCCCCCTTCTGAAAAAAACACAAAAAAAAAACATCCACAGGATGAAGATGTGTTGGTGTAAAATCTGCCATCAATCTTCCAGCAGAAGATCAATACACAGATCTGCCACCAACATCATCTAAAATCATTTCACAGAATATCAATGCCACCACAGTAAAGCTTTTCTTTGTGTTCAAATTTGATATGATTCAAAAAAAAAAAAACAACAACAGCAAAAAACAAAAAAATCCAATACCTCTCTCTGCACACTTTCTACTTTACTACACAACATTCTACATTTTCTTGTCAGTTTCCATTAAATCATTATTGAAAAAAAAGAAGAAAAAAAGCAAAAACACACAGCCATGTTTTATCTAATACTGTAGTGCAATCATTAGAATACCAATGCCAATCACAACACAAGCTTACTTTTTGTTTTCACATTTGATGTGATTGAATAATGAAAGCAGGTAAATTTTATTCACTATTATACTTAAGTATAACATTTTCTGTAAGATGTGTTGGTGTAAATTTTGTCATCAATCTTCTAGCAGAAGATCAATACACAGATCTGCACCAACATCATCTAAAGTCATTTCACAGAATATCAATGCCAACACAGCACCAGCTTTCTTTTTTGCTTTCATATTTGATGTGATTTAAAAAAAAGAAAAAACCCTCTCCCCACACACTTTCCACAACATTATACAAACGTTTACATTTCTCTTGCTAAAGAACATTAATTTTTATCTCTATTACCAAACAAAAACAAAAACTCCCATAAGTCAAACAAACAAACAAAATAAAGTCACACTTTACCCACTGCCATACTTGAAATCGTATAAAGTAATCTTTGACACACATTTTTTGTTAGTTGCTTGGTGTAAATTCTGCCATCAATCTTCCAGCAGAACATCAATACACAGATCTGCCACCAACATGGTAATTCACATAATGATTTTTGTTATTCCTTTCACATTTAATGTTATTTAAAATAAAAAAAACCTTCTCCCCATCTTTCATTTATCTATTTTTATTATTTTTTATTCTTTTATATCAAAGATAATGGGATAAACACTATGTGCTTTTTCATCCAGTCCCTGTGTGTATGCAGTTGTGTAAATATTGTCACTGTTCCCACAGGCACACAATGGCCTACTCTTACGAAAAGTGGAACAGGATTTAACGTGTGCGAAGCTGTTCTGCATGCGTTTGCAAATCGGGGCCTCGGTTTCACAGTCTCATCCGAAGACTTTTGGGGAGAGTGGAGTCAGCACTGATGTTAACTCCAGGAAAAAAAACGCTCCAACGGGAATCGAACTCGGGTCGTCAAATTGCCAGCCCAATGTTCTGACCACTAGGCTATCTTCATTTGATTTGAGTAAAAAAAAATCTTGCAGGTGAACTTTACATACCGTAAGACATAAAACATGAAAATGTGTTGGTGATAAAATCTGCCATCAATCTTTCAGTAGAAGACCAATACACAGATCTGCCACCAACATCATCTAAAAGCATTCACTGAATATTCAATACCAAGCATAGCACAAGCTTTCTTTTTGTTTTCACATTTGATGTCATTTAAATCTAAAAAAACAAAAACATCCAGGCACACACTTTCTACACCATTATACAACACACATTTTCTTGTCATTTCACATTTTGATTTCACCACTAAAAAAAAGAATAACCCCACAGAAACGTTTATCCAATACTTTACATAATATTAAAATATAATAGAAATCACAAGACAAACCTGTTTGTTTTCCCATTTGATGTGATTAAAAACAAAAGAAATAAAAAAGAAACCTCATCCTGCCACTTTCTACAGCTATCACACAACAAACTGCATTTATCTTGTCATCTCTTATTCATCTCCTTACTTAAAAAAAAAAAAAGAAAAATCATTCCCCACAGGCACATTTCATCTAGTATTGTACTTAAATTCATACACCATTAGTCTTTTACTGTAGTTTTTGTAAGATGTGTTAGTGTAAAATCTGCCATCAATCTTCCAGCAGAAGATTAATACACAGATCTGCCACCAACATCATTTAAAATCATTTGACAGAATATTAATGCCAATTACAGCACAAGCTTTCTTATTGTTTTCATTTTTGATGCGATTAAAAAATATATAAAAAAAGAAAGGCAAAACCTGTCCGGGCTCACTTTCTACAGTATTACGCAACATTCTACATTTTCTTGTCTATTTCCAGTTTGATATGAAATATATAAAAACAACAGAAAAAAAACACAGGCACATTTATCCATTACTATACATAAAATCATTTTTAAAAAGTAATGCCAATCACAGCAATTTTTGTTTGTTTTCACATTTGATGCAATTAAAAAAAAGACAAAACCTTTTCCCTAAAAAAAACAACCAGGCACATTTTATTCACTATTATACTTAATATCATGTACCATTAAGTGTTTCACATACATTTTTTGTAAGACGTGTTAGTGTAAAATCTGCCATCAATCTTCCATCCAGCAGATCAATACACAGATCTCCACCAACAGAAACTAGAATTTCTTTTCAAAATATCAATGACAGTCACAGAGGTAGCTTTGTTTTTCATTTCACAATTAATGCTATTTGGAAAAAAAAAACAAAAAAACCTCCACACACTCGACACCATTATATAACATACATTTTTTCTTGCCAATCTATAATTGATCCAATAATTACTGAAAAATAAAAATAAAAAAGCAACACACTCCTTGACCACCACTTTACTTAAAACAATCTTGAATACACATTTTATCTTAATCTGTTAGTGTAAAATCTGCCATCAATCTTCCAGTGGAAAACCAATTCACAGATTTGCCACCACCATCTTTCCAAGTCATTTTCATGAACAAAAATAGCGACCACAAGACCAGGATTGTTTCCGTTTTCACATTTGATGTGAATCTAAAAGAATAAAGTGCTCCTCTCCCCACCTACTTTCCACGCAATCTATAAAAGCTTCCACATTATTTTGTCAGTTTTTTACAGTGTTTTTTTTGGCAACAAAAGAAAAAAAAAGGCACATATTATATACAGATCCCAACACTTATAAAGCATTAACCTTTCACACATATTCTCATAAAATGTGTTGGTGTAACATCTGCCATTAATCTTCCAGCCTAAGATCAATACACAGATCTGCCGCCAACATCATCTGAAGTAATTTCACACAAACTACCAATATCAGAGGCAATCACAGCTAAAGCTTTGTTTCTGTTTGCGCATTTGATGCGATTAAAAAAGGCCCACCTCTCCCCACACACTTTCCACATTATTACATTTTTGGGGGGCAAATGTAAAAGCTCAGCATAAGACTCGCGTCTTCTTAAATAAGACTTTAAAGAAAGAAAAAGAGGGATCATAATATTTCTGGCATTCAACTTCATTTTTAAAAAAATGGTCAGAAAAACAGTTTTCTCCCTAGCATTCTCCCATCTTTTCCTCATTGTCACTGATCCGAGTGACTTTCGAACAAAAATGGGAACACACATGTGCATACACATAATGTGTACACATACTCCTGTCCTTAACATCACCACTTTGGCAGTTTAAAAAAAAATTACCAGTCATTTACAAATCTATATAATCAAATTTCTTTATCCTTTCATTACATAAGCATACAATGTAAAATCTACAACTGTAAATGGTAAAATTTTGCCTGCTGTATGCACTTAACTCCGCCCAATTGTGATTTTAACAGAACCATAACCATTTTCAGCTGGGGTTTTGTCACAATCCAGCAAAAAAGCTTTTCCAAACTTTAAAAAATATCAGTAGTGAACAAATCATACACCCAAAGCTCTAGTAACTACACACACACACACACACACACACAGATGTGACACACAGCGCACACACACACACACACAGAGGCAAAAACATGCACTTGCACACACACACATCACTCGGCCCTCTCTCTCTCTCACATACACACACACAGATGCACACACACAACACACACTCTTCCTCCAGTCCCACAACCCTAACTGCTTACTACGCCCCCCCCCCCCCCCTTTCCTAAAATTCTACCACCGCCTCCACCCCCAAGAAGACAAATTTTGCCATTGTGTCAGCCAGTAACATGTCATCTACCTGCCTTTGTGTCCACATGATGGGCCAGGGTTAGTGTAAAGGTTAGGATTAATGTGAACTGTTAGCATGCAAAAAGGGGAAAGATGCAAAAAGGGGAAGCATGCAAAAAGGGGAAGCATGCAAAAAGGGGAAAGATGCAAAAAGGGGAAGGGTTGCCAGTCGGTTGGCTGGTCTGTGTTAAAGCATGTGGACACAGCAGCAGATAGAACTGATGATACTTAGCTGTAGACACAATGATGTGGAGCTCTACTCAAAAATATAAAAACACCGGGCCTATCAACTGCTAAGTCTCTTGTACTTTTGCGTTTAGATTTTTAATCACAAAATTCTAGCTTTGCTGCCAGCAAAGCAGTTTCAGGCCAAAGACTTTGCAATACGTTCTATCTTCCACCTTCGTTCCTTCCTTACAGCTCCAAATTTTACTCATGGGAGATTTTGGCGTGTACAGCCCCACCATTTAGGTAGCCGCATTCCAACTTTAGGGATATAGTTGAGAATTCAACCTAGTAATTTTGCTAGGACAGTGGGGAGGTACCTCCCTGCTCTTTTTGAATTTCAACTATCCTGGGTTGTTGTTGTTTTTTATTTATTTACATGTAATTCAATTTTCATGTCAAACTGCGAAAAAGTGCAACGATGAGTCGAACTCAGAACCCCACGGTGTCATATCCATGGCTTAATCACCCCCCCCCCCCCCCCCCACAAAAAAACAAACAAAAAAAAAAAACCAAAACAAAAAGCAAACCATGTGAATGAAAAAGATTACGGCCAAAAAAAAAAGTAGGCTTACAAAAATCTTATCACTATCAGTTGCCCTCTTTTCTCTCCCCACTAATCCCGACTTGTTTTCAACCCCTCCTCCTAGCCTTTCTCCCAGAATAACGCCCATGTCCCCATCCTGACTAACACACACACACACACACACCACACACACACAGACACCGACACACAACACACACACACACACACACACACACACACCCACCACCCCCTCCCTCCACATACCCCGACACACACACGCAAACCACAATCTCTCTCTCTCTCTCAACAATTACTACACACACACACACACACACACACACCACACACACACACACACACGCAGACCCTTGCCACAACCCACAGAAAAAAATCTTGCCACACATTAAACCCGTTCCACTTTTCAGAAGAGTAGGCCATTGTATGCCAGTGGGGAATACAAACTGACAAAACTGCATACACACGGGGACTGTATGTAAAAAAAGTACACGGATGCTTATTCCATTATTCTCACAATAGAATATAATAAAGAACACACACACCCCAACTAAACATGATAAAGCACCACAACACACACATACTATCTTAAAAAGATAAAAGAAAATGCAGTCACTAGACCCAATCTGACAATTTTCACAAGAACACTAAGAAAAAAATCAACACTGATGATAGCCAGATACAGTTTTTTTAAACCACTTTTTCAATTGATGCTTAACTTTACTCTTCTGTAATATATCACTAAGGTAAAAGTAAAGGTGTCCCATAACCTAGGGGTGGTAGGGGAGGGAGGCACCAGAGACCTCAGCTTCTCCAGGGTCCAGCATAATGAGGGCAGCGTCCATCTCCTCACCCTCGCTGCTTTACCTTCCCTGACCCTAAAGAGGGCAGGTACCCATTTACAGTTGGGTGAACTGGGGGACTGTACTGAAGCCAAGGCGCGCAAACTGTCACCCATCCAACTGTAACCACACTCAATATGCTTAACTTGCTTTGGGGAAAAGCAAGTGCTCTGACCACTTAGCTATCCGCCCCATATATCAATAAAAATATAAATAAATTTTCACATGAAATGACCACTTATGTTCCGACATCTTTGCAGGATGAGTAAGTGTGTGGTGTGTTGTGTGTGTGGTGTGTGTGTGTGTGTGTGTGTGTGTGTGTGTGTGTGTGTGTGTGAGGTTTCTTATGTGTGTGTGTACATGTTGTTGCTGCTCCACAACATATTCGGGAATTCTGCACCAGAATGATGATGGGGATGTTCATAACGACGGCAATGTCCTTTGCGGCAATCGATGATGCAGCGACGGCGATGTCCTTTGCGCAGACAGCATGCCATGTTGACGTCGATGTCCTCCTCTGCCATAACCACATTACCTTTGCGCAACGATATTCATAACGACACGATTCCTTCGACGCAGTCCATTATTCACTAACACACATATTACAATGACGTCAGTATATCATTCGTTAACACACACATTACCAATCGTCAGTATCATTATTCACTACCCCATTACATTGCAAAAACAATTCATACACACATTACACGTCAGTATTATTATTTGCTAACACACACTTACATCGTCAGAATCATTACTCACAAAACACACATTACAATTGTCAATATTATTATTCACTAACACACACATTACAACTGTCATAGGGATTTTTCGGACTCCCGCCGCTCCTACCCAGAATGAGTGTGCTGTAGGCTCCGTGGGAAGACTGAAACCACACAGTCGAGCTTCACACACTTTAGGGATGCGAGTTTAAGAGTGCTGCTCAAATTACCCACCAAACATTACAGGTGTCTATCTCTGGGGCCCTGGTGGTGTTTGATTTTATTTCTTATGTTTCATCACACACCCATGGCTTGACTGACAGTGTTAAAGGTTAAGCCAAAGCATCTTGCTCGCAAATGTAGGAGAAAAAGTCATCAGTTTTTAGGATTGTTTTATTTTCTCCAAGATACAGCATTGCATTGTCACTGTTAGATTGTTAAGTGCACTGTGCAGAGAAGTTTTCATGTATGACTTTTCCAGTATTTGACCACATTTATATAGGAAGCCATACTCCAACTTCAGAGGATTTTCCCCCTTTATAATGCATAATTTTTTGCTACAAGCTTGTCATTGCTGAATTCATTTTCTAAAACTATTAATTGTCATTGATTGCTTGTGTGTTGTATATGTCGAATGCAAGCACTTTTATTTGTTTTGCAAGATATCGCGCTATATAAATTCATGTATTATAAGAAAATTTCGACATTCCATTTTAAAGTCTAACATCATGTCTGCCTAGACTTTGGCACCTCGCTGACAACAGTAATTGACAAAGCTTTGGCCTGGGCCAGAAAGAGGAATGGATGTTACCTTGTCATGACCTGGCGACTGACATGTGGTGCCAGATGGCGCGTCCGTTCTTTGGCACTTGATTCCAGTCCTGGAGTTCCTGAAAGTAGTGAAGAAATCATCAGTGACAGGGAAAAAGTCCACAGCTCTACTAGCTTAAAATTTAATCAGATTTTATCCTAACACTGAAACAATAAATTCACACTAGTTTAATGCCATTTTATCAGCTGAAAAAGACGCGTCACATTTCCAATTTTGCTTTACTAGCTCAAATTCAAAAAGAATTCGGTCTTGTCAATTTGGGAAAAAACCTTTGCAAGCACTTAAAAAAAAAATTTTTGAGGTATCATATTTCAAATTCACTCCACTTGTTTAAATTTGAAATAATAACACTGAAAAGAATAATATTCATTTTCACTCAAAGATAATTCTTTCTTTAGGTTTCTCAGCCCTATTACAACAAAGGATTCTTACCTTTCCATAATCTATAGTCATACCACTCATCCAGAAATGACCAGTTCATGATGGCTGCCACTGCACACGTGACACTTGGTTCCAGTCCCACAGCCCCTGAAAACAAGTAACACTGGAAATTCTGTTGGTTTTCGTGGACACACGCTAGTCACCTGACAAAGTTATTTTAAAAGAGACTGTAATCATGATTTTCATTTTGCAAAGTGTGCCATACTGCCCACTTACTTTATGAGTTCAAATTTCACTGATAAAGTATTTTAAAACAAACTCGAAACCAGTACATCATGTTACAATTTATCTTCAACAGTTATTTGACAGCAGATTTTTTAGTTGGCAAATTAATGGTCAAATAACAAAAACACAAAAAATGTTACAGACTTTGATTTACACAATATTTTTTTCATCAACAATGAAGGATAGGAACAATTTAGTAAAAATTTAAATAGCTGGCCACACATGAGATTTAAAGTAATTTTCTAACCTGTGTCTTGTTTCTGCTTCATGCAGGCAGGTTTTTTGGAACTGGAACTTGCCCTGTGTTTCTCCTCATTCAGGGTGATGGATAAGTGCTGGAGCTGACTGGAGCTGTTCTGGAGTACTGACCTTGGCACAGGCAATGTTTTTCCTTATTCAGGGACTGATGGCACTAGACTTGACTTATTCTGGCTCTTCTTGTCCCTGGTCAAAACATAAGCAAGTCCCGAACTTTAGAAAAGAACAAAATCAGAAAACATTAGAATTAACCGATACATTTGTATGTGACAGAGATAAAACAATTTCATCTGTTCCCATTTTCATCTTTATTTTATTTCATATCCCTTTAAGTCACGGCAGATTTCTCTGCATGAAAATTCGGGCCGCCCTTCCCGTGGACAGCCTGTCGCCACAAGACCAGCGCCACCTTTTTTTTCTTTTCCTGTCTGCAACTGTTTCCCTATCACAGTGGCTTTTTTTGACATGCCTCGGGCTGAGTGACACCAGAGCATACCTTGAAAAAAGTGCAGAGTACATTCCTGTATTCCCTGTGCATCCCTGTGGAGTATTCTAAAAAGTTAATGAACCTGATGCTATACTATACACATCATCCTTTTATTCCCCATAGTTTCATGCCCAGACATGCAAAAAAGAGTAACAAGACCAAAATGCACACACAGCTACTTCCAACTAGTAACGAAGCATTTTCAAAATGAATCACAGGCTCCGAGAAAGATTGGCAGAAAAGGAGAGAAAAAAAAACCGACAGTATTACAGTCACACAAGGAAGGGCAGACAATTCAGACAAAAAAATGGTGGGCATATTTGGTGATGACAAACATAAGGACAAATACGTTGTACACAAGCAGAGACTAGCTCAGGTAGCCAGAAAGTTGACAAAATGAACGGTACCCATTCTGCTGGATGTGAGTCACAGCGCCTTGTTGGACTTCTGTGGGGTTTTCCGGTCTCGAATCCTCAGTCCCTTGACGATGAATGCGTTGGTGGCTAGTTCTCTCCAGGCTGGTCTGTCTGTCTGTCTTCAGCTTTAGCAGCATCACAGCCGTGTCAAGGCTGGGGTCCAGTCTCTGATCAGTCCCACATGGTACCTGGTACAACAGATCTACACATCAAGATTAACCATAGGAAAAAAAAAGCGAAACAATCGAAACAAAACAAAAACAGTGTGATAGACAGTAACAACATGATAAAAAATAAAACCAACTCAAATTCAGACCAGGCGAAGATCCCTGTCAGTAAATAATGAATAGAGGTAGAGAATGGGCAAATATGAAGTTCAACAACCCCCCCCCCCCCCCCAACACCTTTTTGTATTGATTAAAAGAGCAAAGACAGAATGAACAAAACAAACAGTAATGGGTAGAACCAATTGACTCATGACTAACACAGGAAAAAGACTGGACAGAAAAAAAATGTCAGAGCCTAAACACTGACACCCGAATCCTGTTTAACAAAACTGATCAACTGTAGTTGTACAGATGTATCTACCCCGTACCTGTTCATGCCTTCAACAGCCCAAATACCCATCACCCTATCTGTGTGTGTGTGTGTGTGTGTGTGTGTGTGTGTGTGTGTGTGTGTGTGTGTGTGTGTGTGTGTGTGTGTGTGTATGCGCGTGCGTGCGTGCATGCGTGCATGTTTGAATTTGTTAAAACCGCAATTGGTTACATGTATAACTTATAAAAATGAGTTGAATGCAAGCCCTTTGATTTGTTCTCACAAGTTATAGGGCTATACAGGTAAACATATTTTGATAACAGTACATTAAAATTTATTTGTAGTAGTAGTAGTAGTAGTAGTAGTAGTAGTAGTAGTAGTAGTAGTAGTAGTAGCAGCAGCAGTAGTAGCAGCAGTAGTAGCAGTAGTAGCAGTAGTAGTAGTAGTAGCAGTAGTAGTAGTAGTAGTAGTAGTAGTAGTAGTAGTAGTAGTAGTAGTAGTGGCAGTAGCAGTAGTAGTAGTAGTACGTACAGTGCAAGGTCTTGATAGGGGAGAATTCACAGCCCCGTGGCTATAGCGATGACTCCTTTGTGATCCACATAATGACTAACCAGGTCAGGACCCGTGTTGAATAAAGGGTGGGAAGGAAAAAATAAAAACTGAAGGAAATGTTTGGAAAATGTGAGGGGATAGCAGAGTCACACTCCCTCATAACCACTGCCCCAAAGATGAAGTCACACTCCCTCATAACCACTGCCCCAAAGATGAAGTCACACTCCCTCATAACCACTGTCCCAAAGACGAAGTCACTCTCCCATTGTCTCAAGCCTTTGTAGGTGTCTGCAGTTTTGAACACCAAGACATCACTGTCACCCAGATTGCTCTCCTTCGATCTCTTGCACTGTTTTGTCCCTAGTTTGAAATTTCATTTTACTCTTTTTTGTGCCTAAGTTTTTTTAGTTGTTTTTTTTAAAACTAGCTTTATTTTCTAATGGTATACTAGTTTGTTTTTATTTCCTATTTTATCAGTTTTGGCTGAAAGATTTAAAACTTTATTTTATTTATTTTAGTCTGTCCTATTCTGTTCTATTAATTTTATTCTATCTTTTAGCAAGGATCGGAGATGCAATCAGAAAACCAGTGATTGTTCAAAGGCAACAGACAGGGCAGTTCAATGGCAAAAACATTGTCTGACAAAGAACTTCAGTGACAAAATCGGCATAGACGAGACTCCCAAACTCTAAAAACTTTGGGGATAGCAGAATACCCCCATTTAAAAATCTCTGGAGATAGCAGAATACCCCCATTCTGAAAACTTTGGGGACAACAGAATATCCCCCCTTCGAAGAACCGTGGGGATAGCAAAATACCCCCATTCAGAGAACTTTGGGGATAGCAGAATATCCCCATTCAGAGAACTTTGGGGATAACAGAAAATCCCCATTCGAAGAACCTTGGGGATAGCAGACTATCCCCATTCTGAAAAGAAGACCATGGAAACAAAGCTCTGTGAAGAAGGCTTTGTTGAAACATTTCCTTCCTCCTTTCCCTACCCTCTGTCCAACAAAGGCCCAACCCAGCTAAAAACAATGTGGATCACAACACGGCGTTTGTGGCCAGAAGGTCCGAGGTTTCTGGGCGGCCTCTGATAACAAAAGACAAACAAAAAAGTAATAACGTGTGTGTGTGTGTGTGTTGTGTGTGTGTGTGTGTGTGTGTGTGTGTGTGTGTGTGTGTGTGTGCGAACGTGCGTGTGTGTGTGTGCGTGCGTGCGTGCGTGTGAGTGTGTGAGTGTGTGAGTGTGTATGTGTGTGTGTGCGTGTGTGTATCTAGTAGTAGTAGTAGTAGTAGTAGTAGTAGTAGTAGTAGTAGTAGTAGTAGTAGTAGTATTTTATATCGAGGATAATGGATAGGCTAAGCACTTATGTGCTTTTTTCATCCAGTCCCCGTGTTTATGCAGTTTTGTAAATTTTTGTCATCTGTTCCCACAAGCACACAATGGCCTACTCTTACGAAAAGAGGAACAGGATTTAACGTGTGCGCAAGATGTTCTGCGTGCGTTCGCACACGGGGCCTCAGTTTACAGTCTCATCCGAAAGACTTTTGAGGAGAGTGGAGTCAGCACTGATGTTAACTCCAGGGGAAAAATCCCCTCCAACCGGAATCGAACTCGGGTCGTCAATGTGCGCGCGTGTGTGCGGTGCTCTTGTGGGACAGCAGCCCAAATTTTACATAAAATTGCTCGTGAACATAAAAAAGTGTTTCTAAGCTTTCTCCAATTTTATTTAAAGTATTGTGTGTTTGCGTCAATCGGTTGTTTTGACAGCTTGGCAGCAAATAGACGATGAAAACAAACCCAAGATCTAAATTTGGCTCCGATAAAATTGTCTCGAATGCTAATAATATGGAAGGACTGGTTTTGCTTTTGTAGTGACACAGCTGGCCGAGCTAGGCTGGAATGGATGTCGGGTTTTCCAAAGACAGACAGGCTTTCTCCAGTTAAATAAAATCTCCAGTTATTGGTTGCATGCGTAAGAATTGGTTGAATGCAAGTGCATCGATTTGTTTCCGCAAGATACAGCCATATATAAATTCTATTTATTATTACTATTGCTATTATTATTATTATTATTATTATTATTATTATTATTATTATTATTATTATTAAGGGATATCTACGCTGAAGTTCTGTCTGGTCAAAACGGCCAGCCTACATTTTGGAACTTAACCCAATGTCGAGAGAGGCATTTACACTGGGAGTCGTTAGCATGTAGATATACATTGAACAGAAAATAATTATCACTAACCGTTGTATAGAATGAAACAATCTGCGTGCACATTATCACTTCCAGTGAATCTCGAACTTGTAGGAAGAGGCACACAGCAAACCAACTGGCGATACAACTCATGGCAATCTCCATTGAAAACCGAACTCTGCTCACATTATCACCGGAATGGTCCATTCCGCGCATGTCAAGTCCCAAGGTGGGATAACTCTG
>CM060327.1:10369048-10374048 GCA_030674155.1 Stramonita haemastoma | reverse complement strand
GAAGTCTTGTAGATAGGAGATTTTATTGTCTTTTACTGATTATCTGAACTTTTCAATGTATTTCAGATCCGTTCCGTTGGTTTTTTCTATTCTGACGGGTGACTGTACTATTAGCGTAGTCTACGTGCTCCTTTTTGGTCTTTTTGGCATTTAAATTAAGGTCAGCAATGTTGCCCTCTGCATCGACTGTAGAGAATTCAGCACAAGTTTGTGATATCATAGGCCAGGAGTGCTATATCATCAGTGTGCCTCAGGTTAGAGATATTTCTTCCTCCTGTATTAATGCCCATATCATCTATGTCTGTCTTTCTGATGATGATTTCTGTATAATGCTGAAAAGATGCGGGGATGATGTGCAACCCTGACAGACTCCTTTTTTATATTAAAGAATTTACAGCACTAGCCATTCAATCAGATATTTGCTTTCTGGTCTGAATACAAATTTGCTATAAGAGGGATAAACATGTTTTGGAAAGGCCCATTTCGACATGGTGATAAATATATGGTGATGTTTGACACTGTCAAAAACCATAGCATAGTCTATGAAAGTTCTAAATGCCTCATCTCCAGTGTTTCTGATTTTCTCCAACAATCTCTGAAGCACAAAAAAAGCACATCTGTTGTTTCTCTTCTGCGTCTGTATCCTACCTGACAATTCATATCATCTCTCTTTCTACTTCATTTTTCATTCTGTTGAGGAGGAGGATAAGAAGAATTTGGGGTGAGTTTGCTTATCAAGGTGGTTGTTCTATCATTGCCACTGTCTTTAGTATCCATGCTCTTTTGGAGCATGATGAAGTCTTGTTGCTTCCTCTCACTGGCCCACTGGCAGGTCTCCCAACTTCTTTTGCACAGATGATGTAAAAAATTGTAAAACTGGAAGGACCTGAATTCTTCAACAGCTTACGTAGTATGCTGTCCATTCCAGGGAATTTGCCTTTTTAATTTTTTTTTTTTAGTTGATTGATGGTATTAGTAACTTTTTACTTTAGTGCCAAATGTTCCAGCTATTCAGAAGATGAGTTATCGCTGTTTTATTGAGTCTCTCATTTTATATCTCATTTGTTTTGTTGGTGTGGTAAGTGTTTAAAACACAAAACTGCAGTGAATAAAATTTTACAGAGATGCTGCAAAACTGTGGGCAGCCCCCACAATAATCCCGAGTTATAGAATACTGTGTGAGAAAGCACTACAAATCGTGAGTGATGATACATTTGGTTTGGAGAAATCCTCCCATCTTAAAAACGTTACAGGGTTCTTAAATTTAAAACTTTCCCATGCAAGAACAACTGCCAAAATCAAAACTACTTTTTAAACAAATAAAAAGCACTCACAGAGAGAGAAGGGGGGGGGGGGGTGCGGAGAAGGAGTGAGAGAGACGCTGGGGATGAGAGAGAGGAGAGGAGAGAGAGAGTGAGAGAAGAGGAAGATGATTGTGATGATAATGATGAAGAAAACGATGATTTTTTCTTTGTGCAACAAAACTGGTTATAGATTTTTCGAGTTGATGTCAAGAGTGTATCATATATGTTTGTTTGAACACAGAGCATGTGTGAATTTGTGTATTGTGATTTAAGTTGTTTTTGTTTTTTTACATAACCGCTTTTTTTAGTCATGTGTACTCATTGAGAATTATTCTGACTTGTGTGTGTGTGTGTGTGATGTTGTGGTGGCGCGCGCGCGCGCGCGCGGCGCGCGCGCGTGTGTGTGTGTGTGTGTGTGTGTGTGTTGTGTGTTGTTTATATGTGTGTGTGTTTATTATATGTATGTATGTATGTATGTATGTATGTATGTATGTATGTATGTATGTATGTATGCATGCATGCATGCATGCATGCATGCATGCATGCATGCATGCATGCATGCATGCAATGCATGCATGCATGTATGTATGTATGTATGTATGTATGTTATGTATGTATGTATGTATGTATGTATGTGTGTATGTGTGTGTGTGTGTGCGTGTTAGAGAGAGAGAGAGAGAGAGAGAGAGAGGAGAGAGAGAGAGAAGAGAGAGAGAGAGAGAGAGAAGAGAGAGAGAGAGAGCGGGGGAGGGGGGAGAGAGGGAGAGGAGATTATATCAAATCAAATAAAATCAAATTATTGTATTCCGAGGATAATGATAAAAGCACTCATGTCCCCTCATCATGGATAACGATATTAAAAAAACCTCTTACTAATTAAAAACAAAAAACCCAAACAAAAAAAACAATATGAAGGCAATATGAAGATAAAAACAACGACATAAAGACAATAATAAAAATAGCAAGAAGCACACACAGAGAACTGAAATAAGCAATCAACAGTCAAATAATGATTATGATATAAAACAAAACGGGAATAAGTAAGTAGCAAACAAGGAAACATAACGAATTCAACAATTGAAAAACATCACCTCACCACCATCTATCAAAAGATAAGTCGTATAAATCATAATATTTTAATAAACGGCATAAGAAACTTAAACCGATTATTTTCATTAGAAAAATACTACCAAGAGCACATTACATAAAACATGTTGTCCCAGATTAAAAAAATAAATAAATAAAAAAAGGTAAAACAAAACAAAACAAAAGAAAAATCCCTCCACATAGCCTCAATGATTCCACACCACACACACACACACACACACTCACACACACACACACACACACAACACACACACACACACACACACACACCACACACACACACACACACACACACACACACAAAACAAAACACACACACACACACACAACACACAAACACAACAGGGAGACGGATAGCCTTGTGGTCCAGAACATTTCGCTGGCAATTTGACGACTCGGGTTCGAAATCCGGTCGAGGAGATTTTTCTCCTGGAGTTTTAAAATCAGTGCTGAACTCCACTCTCCCCACAAGTCCTTCGGATGAGACTTTAAACCGAGGCCCCGTGTGCGAACGCACGCAAAAACATCTTTCGCCAACGTTAAATCCTGTTCTGCTTTTCGTAAGAGTAGGCCATCATTACCGGTGGGAACATATGACATTTACAAAACTGCATACACACGGGGATGGATGTAAAAAAGCCCATAAATGCTTATTCCATTATCCTCGATATAAAAAGAATAAATAAATAAAAACAGGTTCGTGCACACGTCATCAACAGGCTTCTTGTTAAGAGAAATGTATGCCTTAAAATTTAAAATAAAATTATATAACGGAACACAAGAGACAGACAGACAGACAGACAGACAGACAGACAGACAGACAGACAGACAGACAGACAGACAGGACAGAGACAGACAGACAGGTAGACAGAGAGCTATGTACATAAGGGATATAATTTGGAAAGATATATACTCTAAAAACGATAATCAAGCGCTGACTTAAACCAACAATACAAACAGATCTTAATCAAAGTTACCTGAGCGAAACATTACTGAAAGGGACAACTGGGATGAACCTCGATATTAAAGTTATGCTGACAATGTCAACACAAGCATTCAAAATACAAACACCAAATGCAGCGTACATCTAATAGCTGGAATCCCACACACACACACACACACCACACACACACACACAACACACACACACACACACACACCACACACCACCACACAACACACACACACACACCACACGAGCAAAAAAACCGGAAACAAATGTGTTGTGATATAATATACAGAGATAACTACAATTTCAAGTTTTTTATCAGTTGACAAGATTTACCAAATGTCAATGAACCAGTTTCAGTTCAGCTGCCTATCATTGTAAGCCAAGTATTGTCTTCCTTCTGTGATTGCATGAAAAACAAACCTAGATACGTTATGTCTGTGATTTTCATTTATGCTTTAGAAGAGTATTAAAAGATAGTCTGATGATTCTCTTAAGAAATTTGTTTCGAAGGTCTGTGTAAAGGCTACAATCAAACAAGAGATGATGTTCATTTTCAACTTGATTATCACAAAACTGACAATGTTTATCCTGAGCAGATTCCACTAAATCTATGATATTATTATTGAATGGAAGTACACCAAATCGTAGTGAGTAACAGCAAACACGGAAACAATAAATCTCCATGTCGTTTACATATCTGAGAGAGAGAGAGAGAGAGAGAGAGAGAGAGGAGAGAGAAGAGAGAAGAGAGAGAGGAGAAGAGAGAGAGAGGAGAGAGAGAGAGAGAGGAAGATCACTGGTGAATCACAAATCAAACTCTAGTATAGTTATAAGAATGAACAGCAAACACATTCTAAGTACAGACACACTATTTATACATAATATCATGATCAATGTTTGTGAATAGCCTGTAATTCATAAAAATGAATAACATGCACTTTATATTAAGGTACACATACTTGCTAAAACTCAAAACATTGCAATATTGGAATAATATTTACTAGAACTCAATAACAGTCAACTTGCAGAATAAAATTGAAAACATAAAATATGAATACAGCCTTCATCGGAGAGATAGAGAGAGAGAGAGAGAGAGAGACGAGAGAGAGAGAGAGAAGAGAGAGAGAGGAGAGAGAGAGAGGGAGAGAGAGAAGAGAGGAGAGAGGAGAAGAGAGAGAGAGATTTGATTTAATTTGATTTGATTTATTCTTTTATTATCGAGGATAATGGAAATAAGCACTTTTGTGCTTTTTTACATCCAGTCCCCGTGGGTATGCAGTTTTGTAAATGTCATATGTTCCCACCGGCACACGATGGCCTACTCTTACGAAAAGCGGGAACAGGATTTAACGTGTGCGCAAGATGTTCTGCGTGCGTTCGCACACGGGGGCCTCGGTTTAAAGTTCATCCGAAGGACTTGTGGGAGAGTGGAGTCAGCACTGATATTAACTCCAGGAGAAAAATCTCCTCGACCAGATTCGAACCCGGGTCTTCAAATTGCCAGCGCAATGTTCTGACCACTAGGCTATCCGTCCCCCTTAGAGAGGAGGAGAGGAGAAGAGAGAGGAGAGAGGAGAGAAGGAGAGAGAGAGAGAGAGAGAGGAGAGAGAGAGAGAAGAGAGAGAGAGGGGGGAGGT
>CM060327.1:10366023-10368948 GCA_030674155.1 Stramonita haemastoma | reverse complement strand
ATATAATCATCATTAAGCGCTTTTCATTGCATGCACATACCTACATTGGATTTATGTGTTATGTTCTCCCAACACACACACACACACACACACACACACACACACACACACACACACAACACACACACACACACACACACACACACACACACCCACACACACACACACACACACACACACACACACACACACACACACACACACACACACACACACACACACACACACACACACACACACACACACCACGCGCGCGTGTACACTGATGTGTGTGTGTATGTGTGTGTGTAACAGATAGATAGACAGACAGACAGACAGGGACAAGGGCAGAGACAAAGAGACAGAGAGACTTACAACACACACACACACACACACACACACACACACACACACACACACACACACACACATACATACATACAGAGAGAGAGAGAGAGAGAGAGAGAGAAGAGAGAGAGAGAGAGAGAGAGAGAGAGAGAGAGAGAGAGAGAGAGAGAGAGACAGACAGACAGACAGCTAGTCAGACAGACAGCTGGTCAGACAGACAGACAGACAGGCAGAGAGAGGGAGGGAGGAAGGGAGAAAGAGCTATGTGACTTCTTCAAGCGCGTAGAGGAAGTATACACATGCTGAAACATTATTTGTATCCTTGCCCCCACCCCCCACCCCCACCCCCAACCAAAATTTTAAAAAAAGTATAAAAATAAAAACATCTAGAAAAACAAAACCAAACAAGCAAACCAAAGCCCACCTTGACAATGATCAAGCTTTGTCAACATGTTATTTCTCCGCATGATATACATGAAAACAAACATCAAACAAATCATATTATCTATCAAACAAGCCTCAATAATACATCAAGGGTAAAAAAAAACAAACAGACATGGCATTATACTATTTTTATTGCTAATATTCAATTATGATTATAATTATGATCTTGATAACAAGAAACAAACGAACTAACAGACAAAATATACAAGCGATTATTCAGTGTGTATCTACACTTAAGTACAGTTTACTCTGTGCGACTTCTGTTGAGTGAAAGGTTATAATCTCTGTTCGAATAGAAAGAAGAAACAAAACACAAAAAAGGACGAGGATTAAACTTTGTCAATCTACATCATCACACACCATACAAGATTTTTCTGTACACACAATCAATCCTGTTCCGCTTTTTGGAAAGAGTAGGCCATTGTGTGCCGGTGGGGAACACATGACAAAATTTACAAAGCTGCATACTCACGGGGACGGGATGTAGTTAAAGTTAAAGTCTGTCCCGAGCCTAAGGCTCATCAGGCCGGTGCTTATCCCGGTTTCTGTGGCGTTAAGCGACTGAGAGTCATAGACTCCCCCCTGGATAGGACGCCAGTCTATCGCGGGGTTAACCCCCAACACAAGGTTGGTACCCCTTTTACACCTGGGCGGGGTGAGAAAATAGCCGTAAAGTGCCTTTTCCAAGGGCACAACTCCATAGCCGAAAGCTGGGATCGAACCCGCAACCTTTAGATTACGAGTCCAACGCCCTAACCACTAGACTACAGCGGCGGCTGGGAACGGGATCTTCCTCGAAATAAAATAAATAAATAAATAAAAATTACTTTTAAAAGAAGGGCAGAAAAGTAATAAAATCTATCGAACAAGCATGATAATACACAAGGTCATTGTGTCATTTTCATGCTTGTATTTGAGCGTGTATGACAATGATCCAGAAAAGGTGATCATTCAGTTTATTTCTGCACATTTGTGCGGGCTTGTTGTGCAAGACAATTGCTGATAAGTCACCTATTTGGGTTTTGTTTTTTTTTCCGTTTCTTGGCGAGAAGTTCACCAACAGTGAGATTTTTGCGTTTTGGACTGTTTTTGTTCCCACCATTAAGGTAGCTGCAATCTGACTTCAGGTTTGGGTTTTCTTATAGGAAGACCGTCTGCCATAGTTCACCATGCCATGTACAGTCCAACGCTTTTTTGTCTGCATGGTTTTTTTCGGTACTCATCGGAGTGAGATAGATAGCTTCCATCGAATAAGCCATAAGAGTGCTTATATTTGGAAATCATATCATTTCATCTGTCACCACCTCTTCAGAAAGTATCAGATGGAGTCCTGTGTATGGAGATACATGTTGTGCCAATACATGGGCTATCGAAGCATCAACGTTGACAACAACACTTCATCCACAGTCCTCATTCAGTTTTTATGAAGCCGAACTTTGTATATATATATATATATATATATATATATGAGAGAGAGAGAAGAGAGAGAGAGAGAGAGAGAGAGAGAGAGAGAGAGAGAGAGAGAGAGAGAGAGAGAGAGAGAGAGAGAGAGAGAGAGAGAGAGAGAGAAATACATAGATACATAGATATAGGTATGAGTGTGTGTTTACGTATGTGTGTCTGTGTCTGTGACAATGCATTCAAGATATAAAAAAAAAGGAGTCTCTTTTTTTTCTTCACTATACATAGTGTTCGAAGGATTTGGGGGTATTTACTTTTTGTGTTTTGCTTTGAAACTCATCTGAACAGCTGTCAGAGTAGGCCTACTTCCCCCCTGATGCTGTTTGTGGAGTGAAGACATAACTGTACACATTCAGCCCACCCCCAGACTTTGACCACACCACCATCCTCTAGCTGAAGCGAATGAGTACCCAGTTCTTCATAGGTGTGTTGCAGAATGGACAATCAGGCCAGCAGCGCTGCAAACACCAACCACAGAGAACATGCCCACAGAGCAGCACGAATATTGGACGACTGTCATCCTCGCACCAACGACACGAACGGCGAAGACGCAGTCTCCGATTGTTTTCTTTCAGTCGTCTGATCCTGGCTGCAAGCAGAGAATTGTACAGGGTCTTCAGATTCAAATCTATGACAGTGTGGGGGGTCGGTTATGAGCAAATGGTAGATCGGTGGTCTAGTTGGTAGCGCGCC
>CM060327.1:10356023-10358523 GCA_030674155.1 Stramonita haemastoma | reverse complement strand
AACACCACCACCAACAACATCAAAACCACCACCACCAACCACATCAAAAACCACCACCACCAACAACATCAAAACCACCACCACCAACATCAAAAACACCACCACCAACAACAACATCAAAACCACCACCAACAACCACATCAAAAACACCACCACCAACAACAACATCAAAACCACCACCAACAACCACATCAAAAAACACCACCACCAAAACACACATCAAAACCACACCAACAACCACATCAAAAACACCACCACCAACAACAACATCAAACCACCACCAACAACAACATCAAAAACAACCACCACCAACATCAAAAACACCACCACCAACAAAACGACATAGCCTTCCACAACAATAACATAAACAACAACAACAACACATCATCAACAACAAAATCAACAGCAGAAACAAACCAACAGCAGCATAAACAACAAGAACACAATCAGCAACAATAACACCACCAAAAGCAACAGTACACCACCATCACCAACACAACACCATCAACAACAACATCAACACCATCAACAACAAAACCATCAACAACAACAACATAATCAATAACACCACCACCACCATCAATGCGAAAAACCCATCATAACAACAACGACAACATTACACCACAAACACACCACCAACACCACCACTAACAAAAACGAGACGAACAAGACGAGAAGAGAACAACACCAGCACCAGCACCAGCACCAGCACCCTGCACCAGCACCACCACCACACCAACAACAACACAACAACAGCAAGAACGAACAACACCACTACCACACAAAAACAACACCCACCACCACACACCACTCCAAGTCGTTAATTAAAACTCGTTCCACTATTCGGAAGAGTAGGCCATGATGTGCCAGTGGGAACGGATGCTCTTACTGTTGTTGTTGATGTTGGTGTTGTTGTTCTTCTTCTTCACCTTGTTCGTCTCGTTCTTGTTGCTGTTGATGGTGTTGTTGTTTTTGATGGTGTCATTCGGATGAGACTATAAACCGAGGCCCCGTGTGCGAACACAGCAGAACATCTTGCGCACACGTTAAAACCCCGTTCCGCCTTTCGGAAAAGCAGGCCATTGTGTGCCGGTAGGAGCGGGTGACAAAATTATAAAAACCAACATGCACACAGGTGTCGTGTTTAGACACCATCCCTGAGGAAAAATCGGGGGGAGTTGGAGTCCCCAGGGCGGCTCAGGGCTGTATATATATTAAAAGAGAAAAAAAAAAAAGGGTAGATGCCGCACTTGTGGCGACACACTCACCCCGGGGAGAGCAGCCCGAATTTCACGCAGAAAAATCTGCTGTGACACAAAGTGGTATCAAATAGAATTTTAAAAAATTTTTTAAAGCCTACCACCCCCCCTCCCTCCTCACCTGCTGTAGGAGAGGAGGCTGGTTTCTGGGGTCCTCGTCCTGGGCTACAGCTGAGGGAGTCTCCCTGTGGCTCTCCTGGCTGGGTCTCCTCTGTTGGGGCACCCTCCCGCTCTCGCAACAGGCCGGTGGATATGTGTCATCTGAAAAATATGTTCATGTGCCTATCCCCAGCAGTATCTTGGCGTTCCACTTGTAATTTTGTACTTGAAGACACAACAGCATTAAATGTGACGCTCCACCACATAAGGAATCGGATTGCACAAGACGTCAATTTTTAATTATTGACATGTTAATAATCTGCAATAAAATGGCTCTACAATACAGAAAAACAGATTAAAAATCTGACAATTCTATCAAAAGTTATTACAAGTTGAAATCATAGACTGCAGAAAATGACAAAATGAGAAGTTGTCGAGTTAAGCATTCTAGTAGGTGGTCAGAATGAGGGCTTGGGTATTTTTAAAACACGTTTAAAGGCAAAAGGAAACAAAATTATGCCTTGATATTTCACTGCAATGTATAATAATGGCTATAATTTTATAATCAATCAAAACCTTAAAATCGACAATTTGACCCCCACCTGCCTTTAATGGCTCCTAGCGAAAAAGTAGGTCAGGTGCTAAGGGACTCATTTTGTGGTGGAGCGTCACATTTGTTGTTTTGTTTTTCTTCTGTTCCTCGGCTAGAACTCCAGAATTCACCAATGGTGGGATTTTCTGTTTGCGACCGTTGTTTTTTTTGTCTATCATTTAAGGTAGATATATTCTGACTTCATTCATGATAATCATCTAAACACCACACCAGTGAGCAATGATATATGTATATATTTTTAAATGTTGTCACCCGACTCTACCGTCACACAATAGCCTACTCTTCTGAAAGGCGTAACGGATTGTAAGGTGTGCGCAAGATGTTCTGCGTACATTCGCACATCAGACCTCGGTTTATATTACCATACGAAGGATTTTTGGGAGGAGTAGGGTTCCTAATGATGTCAACTCCAGGGGGAAAATCCCCTTGAACGGGCATCTCGGTGGTAGCTTAAACTTGGAATACCCTAGGCTGTCAGTCTGCGAGCGCAACACTATCCACCAGGCTATCCTAACCCCTTCCTCCCCCC
>CM060327.1:10346023-10348523 GCA_030674155.1 Stramonita haemastoma | reverse complement strand
CTGCATATCCAGGGTACAGAGGGCCTGGTGATCTAGGGATGGCCAAATCTATTTGTCTAAAATCAGAGAGTCCACGTGGTCTGAAATCAGCGGAAGGCAGTTGTTCACTACTGGAGAAACCTGGGGGTCTGCTGTTGGAGAGCTGTAGCTGTGCGAGACTTAAGGCTGTTAGTCCAAAGTCAGGACTGCCTGCTGGTGGAGAGTCAGGACTGCCTGATGGTGTAGAGTCAGGACTGCCTGATGGTGTAGAGTCAGGACTGCCTGATGGTGTAGAGTCAGGACTGCCAGGTGGTGTAGAGTCAGGACTGCCAGGTGGTGTAGAGTCAGGACTGCCAGGTGGTGTAGAGTCAGGACTGCCTGATGGTGTAGAGTCAGGACTGCCAGGTGGTGTAGAGTCAGGACTGCCTGCTGGTGTAGAGTCAGGACTGCCTGATGGTGTAAGAGTCAGGACTGCCTGATGGTGTAGAGTCAGGACTGCCAGGTGGTGTAGAGTCAGGACTGCCTGCTGGTGGAGAGTCAGGACTGCCTGATGGTGTAGAGTCAGGACTGCCTGATGGTGTAGAGTCAGGACTGCCTGATGGTGGAGAGTCAGGACTGCCTGATGGTGTAGAGTCAGGACTGCCTGCTGGTGTAGAGTCAGGACTGCCTGCTGGTGTAGAGTCAGGACTGCCTGATGGTGGAGAGTCAGGACTGCCTGATGGTGTAGAGTCAGGACTGCCTGCTGGTGTAGAGTCAGGACTGCCTGATGGTGGAGAGTCAGGACTGCCTGATGGTGGAGAGTCAGGACTGCCTGCTGGTGTAGAGTCAGGACTGCCTGATGGTGTAGAGTCAGGACTGCCTGCTGGTGTAGAGTCAGGACTGCCTGATGGTGTAGAGTCAGGACTGCCTGCTGGTGTAGAGTCAGAACTGCCAGGTGGTGTAGAGTCAAGACTGCCAGGTGGTGTAGAGTCAGGACTGCCTGATGGTGGAGAACTGTCTGATGGTACAAGGTCTGGACTCTTTTGTGGTCCAGCATCGGAAAAGTCATGCGGTTCAGAATCACTTGCTTCATTTTCTTCTTCCGTTTCCTCTTCTGTATCCTCGTTTACTTCATCTCTGTCTGTACTGTCATTTCTTTTCCGAGCATTCTCGTCCTCATCGCCATCTCTGCCATCCCCAGAGCTACCTGCAGATCCGCCACTGGCTCCCCCACCACCTTGGCTGTGACCGGAGTCCTGGCCCTTGTCCTGGTGACTCTGCTGACAGCCGGAATTTTCCTGTCTGTTGGTTTGTCTGTTGTCTCCTCCACCGTCAGAGCACTGGCTATCCTGTACATTTCCATTACAGTGTCCCATTTCTTCCTCTTCTTGCCCACGTCCTGCTACCTCGGGAAATCCAGGTGTCATGCCAGGTTCTTGCTTGGACTCCTTTGCTGCCTCTGCGACCTGCAGATTTTCCCCAGAGTTCACACAAAGATGATCCATGGCTGTCTCTGTCACCACTGAAGCATTTCGTTGTAGGTCTTCAGTCAGGCCATCCTTGGCATGGTGTTTCACGTCGGTGGTTTCAAACATTTCAAGAAGTGTTGGGCACACAGACAGGACGCGCAGGAACCCCAGACCAAAGAGTAGGTAGGGCCAGTTTTGATAAACTGTCACAACTCCACATACAAAGAGGAAAAGAAATGTGAGATATGTGAAGGGTTCTTCCTGATCAGCAAGAGTCATGCCATTCCTATCTCCTGACCCGCTCTCTTCCCTGGGTGGCGGTTGGTGGTCGTCTGCTCTTTCCATTTCTTCACTCCTGTGAAGTTCTTGCTTGTTCTGGTAGGGCATGGGATTCTTTTGCTCAGGGAAACAGGCTGCTGGTTCAGCACATGCCTCTGGATGGCCTGTTTTTTGGAGGGATGACATTGCTTTCCCAATAAGTTGATTCGAAACATTTGTTCTTTTTCCAGACATGAGTTTATCATGATAGTAGCTTGCTGTTAAAAGTGTTACTAAATTGTCGCGCTTGATGCGAATGTTTCTTTTTTCTTCATCAAAGCCTCTGTTTGTGTTAGCCTCTACCCTGGATCGCCCAAAGCTGTCAGATTTCAATGTTTCAGGAAGCTCCTGATATGTGGCAATGCTCGGATCCACTTGATCCAGGAAACTATCATGCGAAGCATTCTCAAAGACACATGTTTTCCCCTCAATCTGTGGAAAATCAGCTGCAAAGAGGTTGAACGTGGCCGAGTGGTTTTTGTTGTAGCTTTCCATTGCTTCATCTAAACAGACAGACAAACAAAAACCAGGTACATCAGACCTCCAAATAAAGTGTCTTTAACCGATAATTGAACACACAACATAACAAGAACATCTCACCATCTGTGTGTCAAAATCCATCCGACTAATGGATGGCTGGATGACACAGCTCTTTGCTTAGACAAGTGCAGGCATTCTTTTCAACCGTATGTGTAACTACAGTCAAAACTTACAAATACAGCACAAACCATGACCCAAACACACCAGAAAACTCT
>CM060327.1:10333523-10341023 GCA_030674155.1 Stramonita haemastoma | reverse complement strand
CACTCGTTCTGTGGAGATTGATTGATTGATTGATTGATTGATTGATTGATTGATTTGTTTATTCTTTCATATCGAGGATAATGGAATAAGCACTCTTGTGTTTTTCACATCCAGTCCCCGTGTGTATGCAGTTTTGTAAATGTCATTTGAGAGAGATAGAGAGAGAACTGACACCCAAATCACTGGATCAGACAGACCAACAACATAAAAATATGTATAAAGCAACAACAACAACAACAACAACAACAACAACACGTCTGCATCAAAGACCACCACAAACGGAAAGCTAACACATCGTATAACTGTCGCCACACCAGAATGACAAAGAACGACAAGGTAACGAAACCCTATCAACAAAAAAACCCCGAAACTACCTGAATAAAAAATGAAGCCTACCTACCCTTACCTCGTGATATCTAAAACAAACTCTTCAGTACAGTATACAGGGTATTTCTTCTAGGTATCCTTATCACAACTGTGTATATATATGCCCGTGTTGAGATTAAACAGGGAAATATACTCTTGTAGAAATAAGGGTTATCTTCCTCCGCTCGTTTACGTCACACACAAAAAAAAGACTAAACCGAAATCAAAACCAACACACACCTCTACCGTCTGCTTGTACTGAAAACTCTGGATAGGCTATGCCTTTTGCAATTGTTTGCAGATGTTGCCCAACAATGTCGACCAGGAAGCATAGGTGGCGTGACCTGTTCTTGTGTTGTAGGCCTAAGCTGAAGAAAACAGAACACCTACACAAACGCCTGTGCTCTAATATCATGCCATGACATTGGCAGTACAACGTTTATATCATGAGACTATCTCGTCGTACAAAAAAAGGTATGAAACATATTGTATGATGAAAAGAAGAACAAACAACTACAATCCCACATCCCCGAAAGGAAGAAACACACTAATGTATTATTTGGATGGAAAAAAGAGGAAATGTGTAGGCCTAATCAGTTGCCACAATATTTATTTTTATCCACAATTATTTAGTTTTTTGTGTATCTTTTAAAATCCTATAACAAAAATACTGTGATCTGTTGTTTGTCCCTCCCCCACCCCCCTCCCTTTTCGGCTATCTTTGTCTCTTTGGTTCTGTCTTTTTGTCTGTACCTTTCAATCTCTTTCTGTCATAATCTCTCTCTCTCTCTCTCTCTCTCTCTCTCTCTCTCTCTCTCTCTCTCTCTCTCTCTCTCTCTCTCTCTCTCTCTCTCTCTCTCTCTCTCTCTCTCTCTCTCTCTCTCACACACACACACACACACACAAAAGCACACGTGTGCTTATTCCATTATTCTCGATATAAAAGAATAAATCAAATCAAATCAAATCAAATCAAATCAATCTCTCTCTGTCTGTCTATCTGTCTGTCTGTTTGTCTGTACCTGTCAATCTCTTTTTGTCATAATCTCTCTCTCTCTCTCTCTCTCTCTCTCTCTCTCTCTCTCTCTCTCTCTCTCTCTCTCTCTCTCTCTCTCTCTCTCTCTCTCTCTCTCTCTCACACACACACACACACACACACACACACACACACACACACACACACACACACACACACAACACACACAATACACAAAAGCACACGAGTGCTTATTCCATTATTCTCGATATAAAAGAATAAATCAAATCAAATCAAATCAAATCAATCTGTCTGTCTGTCTGTCTGTCTGTCTGTACCTTTTAATCTCTTTCTGTCATAATCTCTGTCTGTCTGTCTGTCTGTCTGTCTGTCTGTCTGTCTGTCTGTCTGTCTGTCTCTCCTCTCTCTCTCTCTCTCTCTCTCTCTCTCTCTCTCTCACACACACACACACACACACACACACACACACACACACACACACACACACACACACACACACACACACACACACACACACACACACACACACACACACACACACGCGCGCGCGTTAGTGTTGGCGCGTCTGGATACACTCGCGCTGCCTTAGCTTTATGCATGAATGCCCCTGCGCCAGAAAAACAAAAATAAAAACCAATTTTGCCTGGGTCTGTGACATTGATTAATGCTTGCTTGTTGGTTGTTTTTTTTTTTTTTTTTTATTGTACTTTCTTGTGGCCCGTGTGGGTTTCTCGTGCTTTGAGGATGTTGGAGTGTTTGTATTGGTAGTTAATATAAAGTTACCCTGTCCTCCTCTTTCCTACAAGGCAAGCAAGGCAAGGCAATGCAAAATTCTTTTATTCGAGTATAATAATAAGCACTCGTGTGCTTTTTTACATCCAGTCCCCGCCCTTTTCAGGGATAACATCAAGATAAAAAGATAGCCTCAATTACACAACAACAATTACAATGATCCAAATACCAAGAGCAAGAAACCATACCAAGTATCAAACAACAGGCAAGAAATAACACAGAGATACAATATTAAGGTAATGTTATAAAAAGGCACTCATTCAGAAACGAAAATAAGAAGTAAGAATCAATGATGATTTTGATTTGAATTAAAAAAAACAACCCAAAAAACAAAAAACAACACAAAACAAAACAAAAAAGGCGCAATAATTAAAGAGCAAACATGAGAATATGATGAGGTTAAATGACTGAAAACATCAATCCACCACCATCTATCGTCAGAATAAGTCCCATAAAACATAAAATTTTGATAAAAGGGGAGAAAGAACAACAACAACAGGTAAGAAATAAGACAGAGATACAATATTAAGGTAATGTTATAAAAAGGCACTCATTCAGAAACAAAAATATGAAGTAAGAATCAATGATGATTTTGATTTCAATAAAAAATTTTTAAAAAACCAAAGCAAAAGAAAAGAAAAGAAAAAAAAAGGCGCAATAATTAAAGAGCAAACATGAGAATAATGTCTTTCAGAGGCAGCATTATAGGCATTTCTGAGTAAGAACCATGCCTTTGGCCTGACCTGACTCGAGTTTCGGCTCCTGGATGAGCCCTCATCAGAGGTCCCGGCGGTGATTGGAACTCCACCTGCTGTGGTACCTTACATTCTTTTACTTGAAAGAAGTTTCCACCAACTTTAACATTCTCTTTATAGAATATGCTGTCAGCCAGAAGATCTTCAGAATCAACAAGTTGAAAACTTTCCTGCCAATTTTTTTGTATGCATGGAATGTGTCAATTCAGAATGCGTTTGAACATTTTCTCCTTACAGGTATACGATAGCTATATTTGTCCAGATCTTTGATTACTGGGCAAATCTCTTCAATTATGGAACTCCATTTAGGATTAGTTAGTTTAAGTTTTCTTATCCACCTAAGTTTTAATCCCCTTGTATACTGTTTTAGAAATGGTATTCCTAATCCTCCTTGTTTTATGTGTTTGACTGTGGTTTTTCTCGAGATCCTGTCTTGTTTGTTTTTCCTCGCAAACTTACAACATAATCTTTGAAGTATATTTTTTATAATCCTTTGGTGGATTAAGCAACAGCATGCAGAGATATATCAGTTTGGAAAGTATGAAAGATTTTAGCACTGCCACTCTACCAATAGGCGTAATATCCCTTTTTATGCAGGTGTTGAACAGAGATCTTATTTCTGTAATATTGTTATCATAGTTTAGTTTTTGATATTGTGACAAGTCTGGTGTAAACCATATTCCATGTATCTTGCACTGCTTTGGGTTTCAGTTTAACTTTAAATGGGTCATATGCCTTACAGCACAAATTTTTTTGCTCCAAAGCTATATTACTTTTGTTTTCTCTGTATTCATAAAGTCCAGTTATTTCGGACTGTTCGAATGATATGCTGTCACCTTTATTTATCAATTGTGTGTCATCAGCAAACTTTGCAACTTGAATTCTCTATCGGAAGATGGGATAGCCCTTTGATCAGAATATTGTGCTCATAATTTGACGACCCGGGTTCGATTCCCGATGGAGGGGATATTTCTCCTGGAGTTAACATCAGTGCTGACTCCACTCTCCCCACAAGTCTTTCGGATGAGACTGTAAACCGAGGCCCTGTGTGCGCGAACGCACGCAGAACATCTTGCCACACATTAAATCCTGTTCCGCCTTTCATAAGAGTAGGCCATAGTGTACCAGTGGGAACAGATGACAATATTTACACAACTGCATACACACGGGGACTGGTTGAAAAAAAGCACATGAGCGCTTATTCTATTATCCTCGATATAAAAGAATAAAATAAGATAAATAAAACATCGTTATGTATCGGATGTTTTGGTTTTCTCTTTCCACGATTGCCAGAACTCCTGCCCAGAGAATAAATAAGTATGGAGGCATTAAGTCACACTGTCTGCATTCTCTGTGTATATTCAACCAGGAGGAATACTGTCCATCGACTATTACTGTAGTCTTAATAATACTAGGTAGGACCACGGCAGCCGCTAATGAGTAAAGCGTAGCGGAAAGTGGCAAATTAGATCTACTTTGCACCCAAATTTGTCCATCCAAATCTAAAAAAAAGCTAAAAAAAAATATACTAGTAAAAAGTTTAGTGCATTAACTGAACGTCTGTAATATCATTTTGCAAGAATGATGACTGGATAAGTGCGCGATGATTTGATATCGGTAATAAACTTAAACCGGAGCCTCACTGGCTGAAAACGCGACTCGGTGAATTTTCGTGCTTCGTCTTCAAACCTATTCATAGCGCATACCATTGGAAAGAAGAAACTCTCCACTAACCGATTATATGAGAGAAACTTTAGTGAAGTTTTTTTTAAATACAGTATAATGCGTTTAAAAATTCCCTACATTTTTCGGAAGTCGTAGAAATTTCCCTATTAATCGTACAAAGAAATCCAACACAGCATTAAAAAGCTCGTTTTTTCAAGAACAAAAACCTCATTTCAGTTTATCGGTTATTTCCGTTAAATGACGTCTGATTCTCATTTGCATACAGCACCCCCCTTCTAACTGACCAAAATGGCGGCCTTAGAGAGTCTACACATAGATGCTTCAGACTTGCAAACGTCGATAGAGATTTTCGATGTGTACAGCGCATTTACACTCACATCTAAAGAAGTAAATGCTGTGCTTTTATTTTGTACGTCGTTACTACCAAATCTCGATGATTTTAGATTTAAAAACTTATCGTTGATGGCAAGTTTGTCCCGGACTGGGATCGCAGGGAGCGAAGAACTAGGTCATCGAAGGGTGCTCTCAGAATTTATGAGCTCACGTGAAATTTTTCTATTATAACAATAAATGAGGGTGATTTTTTTATTCTAAATAGTTTCTAGTAGTGTTTTTTTTTTTTTTTTCTTAGGATCTGTACTTTGTTATATCGTGCCGAAATGTTCGACGAAACATCGTGAAAACAAATGCAAGAATGATAACTCTTGCCTAGATCTAATTTCTAATAGAGATTTGGCCGATTTTGTTTACCGTTTGTTGTGTCTGTGTGCATGTAAGACCGTATTTTAAACAGAAATAGTGATTTAACGATAAGAAATCACTCCTGAATGCATCCATTTAAATTCATGCAAAACAAAACTTTTTTTTTTTTAATCAGAGCATACAAGTGCTAATCAAATTGAGTAAAACTTTGTTCTCTCTGTTGGTTTCACATTTTAAACAGTGCATGAACTTTCTTCACTTCTTTTTCATTAAGTTGTTTTGTTTCACCAAACATGTAGATCTAGTTAGAAAGAAAAAAAACACAAGAAAAACTGAAAAGTTTGTAGTGATTTTATTGTGCACAAACAAGCCTATTCAATACTAATTTTTATCACACACACACACACACACACACACACACACACACACACACACACACACACACACACACAGTCACACAAAGTCACACACACACAAATACAATATATATATATATTACACACACACACACACACACACACACACACACACACACACACACACACACACCACTCATGCCTCTACAATTCATACTTGCATGTATGCACACTTAAATAAATGTACAGACACTAAGAATACACACAGATTAGGCAACTCACAAAAATGTCCAAATTTGCATTTTTGATTGTACAAGAAAAATGTTAAAAAATACAACACTAATAAGTCTATATCATACAGGCATTGCAACAGTATGTCACACAGTGAAAGATATTTCAGCTGAGGTCTAGGAGGTCTGTGGTATATTTAGGAAGAAACTATGCAAAGGTTAAAATCACTGGGCACAAAAAGGATACATGCAACATCACAATGCACCATGTAAGCTCACCAGAAACCTAAAAAAAAAAAAAAAATATAATAATAAAAGAACACAGATGATCACATGAGTACACCTATGATATATTGTACAGAAGATGCTTGACAAGACAAAGGGGGGGGGGGGGGGGGGGGGGGGGTTAGGGGAAAAAACAAACAGAATCACTTAGAATGGCCTTATAAAGACATGCGCATTGTTTCAAGACAAACATTTTGATAGGTGTACCATTTATGTCAGTCAATTAGAAACATATATGATGTTAATGCCTATGAGGGGGAGGGGGGCTGAGTGTGGGGGGGGGGGGTGAGTGGGGGGGGGGACCAGAATAACTTGGAATGCTCTTTAAAAAGACTCACTGTTTCAAGACAAATATTTTGATAGGTGTACCATTTCTATCAGTCAATTAGAAGCTGAGATATGATTTTAATGCCTATTGAGGGGGGGCGGGGAGAGGAGTGGAGGGGGGGGGGGGAACCAGAATCACTTGGAATGCCCTTTAAAAAGACTCACTGTTTAAAGACAAATATTTTGATAAGTGTACCATTTCTGTCAGTCAATTAGAAGCTGAGATATGATGATAATGCCTATTGAGGGGGGGGGGGGGGGGGGGGGGGGGGGGGGAAGAGGAGTGGAGGGGGGGACCAGAATCACTTCGAATGCCCTTTAAAAAGACTCACTGTTTAAAGACAAACATTTTGATAGGTGTACCATTTCTGTCAGTCAATTAGAAGCTGAGGTATGATGATATGCCTATGGGCTGGTTTTGTGTTATTATTTGGACAGGTTTTATGCTTCACAAATTGTTGTCATAGGGGTGTTTTGGATGACTGCAGTTTGCCTCTACATGATTTTTAGCATCTAAAAAAAATACATAGCATCTGAGTAATAAGTACAAGCTGTAATATAGATCTTAGACACTTTTAGGCATTCTTGAGATTTTTACAGGAGGGTAAAGTACCCCTTTCAGCTCAATTCGCGAGCTATTTTTAGAATTTTTCTCTGATTTTGATGTAAAATTCCATTTGTTTCCTTTGACTTATTTTTCTGCTTTTTAGATATTTGTTTCTTCAAATTAGCATAAAACAATATAAAACTAGTTTCAGCACTGTCAGATTCGTAATAAGCATGAGGGAGATGTCCAAATAAGGCTTTAAATAGCGAAATGACATTTTTATCCCATCTGAAAATTTTTAAAGTGGTATATCTCAAAAACCGTCTAAGATAATGATATGAAAATTTGCATGCTTCTTGATCTTACTACTATCTTTCATTTGAGATAACAAACATCAAATTCTATGACATCTGAAAAAATGAGTGGTCCTACCTAATAATACTTCTATGGACAGTTG
>CM060327.1:10291023-10296023 GCA_030674155.1 Stramonita haemastoma | reverse complement strand
ACAGGTGTCGTGCTTAGACACCATCCCTGAGGAAAATCGGGCAGTTGGAGTCCCCGGGGCGGGTTGAGGTTGTATATAAAAAATGAAAAGAATGGATAGGCGCTGCACTTGTGGTGACGCGCTCTCCCCAGAGAGAGCAGCAGGAATTTCACGCAGAGAAATCTGCTGTGACATAAAGTGATATAAATAAATAAATAAAGAACGAAAACGACCTACAGACAGCCAAAACAAAATGCCTGGCAGGGAAGTCTGCATAGTCATAGGAGACCACAATGCAAAAGTAGATGAAGGAAAATTCATGGAGCGTGGCATTGAACCTTTAGGCCACACTAAAGACTCGACAGAGAAGACACGCTTGCTACCTTCTGTAGTATTTAGGTTTGTAATAAACGGCTTGTAGTTTGGAATAAACCATCGTTACCTCAGGTCTTAAAAGCAAATGGCGTCCGTATTGTATGCACACGTATTTTGCAATATATGTCCGTATTGCTAACCCGATAAGCTATCGGACACATTACATCGTGTCAGAAGGTCTAGAAGCCTATGCACTTCATGCCCATAGTTTTTACATACGTTCACCCGAAGCTTTGTGCGTAAGGGGTGGAAATCCAATCCCAGCATAGGAGAAATAGAAACCTCGTGTTGACATCTTTCTTCAAGCCACAGGAGCATCAGAGAAGGCAGACACAATCAAGGTAGGCCTGTTGCTGAACTATATCGGCCATGACGGCCTCGAAATATATTCAAACTTTGTTTTTTCTGGGCACAAGGTCAAATCCAGAAGTGAGCACGGCTGAGTTGCCATCTGAAAGCAGAACTGACTATGCCACAGTTTTAGGCCAGTTCGACCAACATTTTTCTCAAAAGGGACCCCCAGTTAACGGTAAGGGAGCAGTTCTGCTTTCATCTACAAAGAGAGCAGGGCCAGAACTTTGATTCCTGGCTGAGGGCTGTTGTAGAAAAAGCATCTGGTTGTAAATTTGACAACGTAGATACTATGGTCAAGTTGTGAGGACACTTCAAAGCTCACACTTTAATGATATTGGTGCAGGACTGACTCTACAGCAGACTGTGGACATTCTTTCAATGAGAGAAATGACTAAGAGTGAACTTGCCAGCTCGAAAACAGCTACAATTGAAGCACTGTCAGCAAGATAGGACAAATCAACTTCTGGGGAAGAATGGCTGGTCCATGACTGTCAGACCAGAAGAACAACCAATCTACGCCATCTAGCAGGTCAATTGATATCAAAAGTTGTGGCCACTGTAACCAGAAGCATTCTGTTGGCAAGGCAAACTGTCCAGCACCAAAACACACTGCAAAAAGTGTAACAAAAAGAGGCACTTTGTGATTGTCTGCAGAAGTTCAGCGTCTGTCAAAGAAGTCCACCAGCAAGACCAGCCTGATGAGGACGAAAACAATCCGTTCATTGGAGGATTACACAACATGTCAGCACCACCCTAAAACCCAGGGTGGCACATCAAGTTGAAGATCAGATCATATGATCTTACTTGGTGCACTGACACACGGCCCAGGTGTCTGTAATACCTGACCATATTTTCGAATCATCTTTCGGAGATCTTCAACTTCATGACCGTTGTCTCAATGGCCCAGGTGACCATCCACTTGATGTCAAAGGCTTTGCGAGCTTGTCCATGGTTGTAGACACATTCAGGACAAGGTGGACACTGCCCAGAGCTTCTACTCGGGATGCCAGCTTCCCAGAAGTTAGGACCCATCCCTGACATCCCAGGTGCTTTTATGGTATGCGCCATTCATACTACACATGCAGAAGGTCAACGACAGCCTCAGCAAAAACAGCAGCCTGGAATCCTAAGAGCGGCATTTACACCTGTACAAGAAGGCAGGCGTCAGTTTCCCACACTCTTTACACACCTTGGGAAACTTGAGGGAGAGCAGACCATTGTCCTCAAGGAAAATTCCAAACCATTTTCACGGTCTGTTCTCTGATGCATTCCAGTCCCCCTGCTGAAGAAGGTGGAAGCTGAACTCAACAAGATGGTCAGAAACAACGTCACTGAGCCAGTGACCTACTGACTCCTCAAGCCCTATAGTAGTTGTACCAAAAGCCAGAGGAAAATATGTGTACACATATGCGTGGATTTCACCAGACTGAACAACAACGTGAAGAAGGAAGTCTACGCCATGCCAACAGTAGAAGAGACACTCAGCAAAATTCCTGAGGGCTAAGTCTTTTTTCCAAGCTTGACGCTAATATTCAGGCTTTCATCAGAAATAGCTTGACAATGAAAGCTTCAAGCTGACAACGTTTGTGACACCTTTTGGATGCTCTGGATTCAAAGGACTGCATTATTATGGCATTTCCTCAGCGCCTGAATGTTTCCAGAAGAAGATGGACACAGTCGTACAAAGACTGCCTGGAGTTGTGTGCCACATGGACAATATCCTGACGTTTGACAGACAAGGCCGAGCATGACCCGAGACAGCGCAAGATGCTGGAAAGGCTGTCCCAGACTGACCTCACCCTTAAGCTAGAGAAGTTTGACTTTACAAAAACGCAACTTGAGTACCTGATCCAGGTAATCAATACACACACACACACACACACACACACACACACACACACACACACACACACACATATGAACACGTGTATATGCGCGCGCGCATACACATACACACACACATACACACGTCTAATATCACTTTGAATGAACAGACGTAAAATCGAAGCAGCAACAACACACACATACACACACATGAACGCGTGTGTACGCGCGTGCGCGCGCGCATACACACACACACACACACACACACACACACACACATACACACGTCTAATATCACTTTGAGTGAACAGACGTAAAATCGAAGTAACAACAACAACAACAACAACAACAACAACAACACACACACACACACACACACACACACACACACACACACACACACACACACACACACACACTCAAATTCAGAAAAGTTGTTTATAAATAGCATGACTGGAAAAAGAGACTGATCACTTTTTTAAAAACCGCTTACAGCACCATCACCCCCCCCCCCCCCCTTATGCTCTCTAAGCATACAACACATAGCCTATGACATACACTTGCCATTAATTGAAAATATCTTATCATTTGTGTTGCACAATAAAACCATCATCATCATCGTCGTCGTCGTCGTCATCATCGTCGTTGTCATCGTCATCATCATCACCACCACCACCACCACCACCACCACCACCACCACCACCACCACCATCATCATCATCACCATCATCACCACCATCATCATCACCATCATCACCATCATCATCACCATCATCATCACCATCATCACCATCATCATCACCATCCTCCTCCTCATCATCATCATCATAATGATCATCATCATAACCAACCCTCTCTCTCTCTGTCTCTATCTCTCTGTCTCTCGCTATCTCTCTATGTCTCAATGTGTTTGTGTGTGTGTGTGTGTGGGGGGGGGGGGGGGGTGCGTGCATGCGTGCGTGCGTGTGTGTTTGTGTGTGTGTGTGTGTGTGTGTGTGTGCGTGTGTGTGTGTGTGTGTGAGTGTGTAAATGTTTTACATGTATCTTATCATTATGTAGTTGTAACTGATATCAAAGGGTAACTTCTATTATCTTTCTTTTCGTATAATAAACATGTCTATCATATAGTATACTTTTTATATGTATAATTAGAAAGATAGAGAGTGTTAGTGACGATATCATTGGGTGTGTGTGTGTGTGTGTGTGTGTGTGTGTGTGTGTGTGTGTGTGTGTGTGTGTGTGTGTGTGTGTGTGTGTGTAAATGTTTTACATGTATCTTATCATTATGTAGTTTGTAACTGATATCAAAGAGTAACTTCTATTATCTTGCTTTTTCGTATAATAAACATGTTTATCATATAGTATACTTTTTATATGTATAATTAGAAAGATAGAGAGTGTTAGTGACGATATCATTGGTAAAAATGAAAAATTATACGCAACATTACCCGGTTGAAAATGTACTGTGTACTCTCTCTCTCTCTCTCTCTCTCTCTCTCTCTCTCTCTCTCTCTCTCTCTCTCCTCTCTCTCTCTCCTCTTCTCTCTCTCTCTCTCTCTCTCTCTCTCTCAGTGCTGACTCCACTCTCCCCAAAAGTCCTTCGGATGAGACTTTAAACCGAGGCCCCGTGTGCGAACGCACGCAGAACATCTTGCGCACACGTTAAATCCTGTTCCGCTTTTCGTAAGAGTAGGCCATCGTGTGCCGGTGGGAACAGATGACAATATTTACAAAACTGCATACACACGGGGACCGGATGAAAAAAAAGCACATGATTGCTTATTCTGTTATCCTCGATATAAAAGAATAAATCTCTCTCTCTCTCTCTCTCTCTCTCTCTCTCTCTCTCTCTCTCTCTCTCTCTCTCTCTCTCTCTCTCTCTCTCTCTCTCTCTCTCTCTATCTATCTATCTATCTCGATGAAGGCTGTATTCATATTTTATGTTTTCAATTTTATTCTGCAAGTTGACTGTTATTGAGTTCTAGTAAATATTATTCCAATATTGCAATGTTTTGAGTTTAGCAAGTATGTGTACCTTAATTATAAAGTGCAGTTATTCATTTTTATGAATATACAGGCTATTCACAAACATTGATCATGATATTATGTATAAACTATGTGTGTCTTACTTAGAATGTGTTGCTGTTCATTCTTATAACTATACTAGAGTTTGATTTGTGATTCACCAGTGATCTCTCTCTCTCTCTCTCTCTCTCTCTCTCTCTCCTCTCTCTCTCTCTCTCTCTCTCTCTCTCTCTCTCTCTCTCTCTCTCTCTCTCTCTCTCTCTCTCAGATATGTAAACGACATGGAGATTTATTGTTTCCGTGTTGCTGTTACTCAGCTACGATTAGGTGTACTTCCAGTCAATAATAATATTCATAGATTTAGTGAATCTGCTCAGGATAAACATTGTCAGTTTTGTGATAATCAAGTTGAAAATGAACATCATCTCTTGTTTGATTGTAGC
>CM060327.1:10283523-10288523 GCA_030674155.1 Stramonita haemastoma | reverse complement strand
TCTCTCACTCTCTCTCCTCTCCTCTCTCTCATCCCCAGCGTCTCTCTCACTCCTTCTCCGCCCCCTCCATCCCCCCTCACTATCTCTCTCTCTCTCTCAATGAGTGCTTGTTATTTGTTTAAAAGTAGTATTGATTTTGGCAGTTGTTCTTGCATGGGAGAGTTTTACATTTAAGAACCCTGCAACGTTTTTAAGATGGGAGGATTTCTCCAAACCAAATGTATCATCACTCACGATTTGTAGTGCTTTTCTCACACAGTATTCCTATAACTCGGATTATTGTGGGGGCTGCCCACAGTTTTGCAGCATCTCTGTAAAATTCTATTCACTGCAGTTTTGTGTTTTAACACTTACCACACCAACAAAACAAATGAGATATAAAATGACAGACTCAATAAAACAGCGATAAATTATCTGCTGAAGAGCTGGAACATTTGGCACTAAAATAAAAAGTTACTAATACCATCAACCACCTAAAAATAAAATTTAAAAGGCAAATACCCTGGAATGGACAGCATACTACGTAAGCTGTTGAAGAATTCAGGCCCTTCCAGTTTTACAATTTTTACATCATCTGTGCAAAAGAAGTTGGGAGACCTGCCAGTGGGCCAGTGAGAGGAAGCAACAAGACTTCATCATGCTTCAAAAGAGCATGGATACATAAGACAGTGGCAATGACAGAACAACCACTTTGATAAGCAAACTCACCCCAAATTCTTCTTATCCTCCTCCTCAACAGAATGTAAAATGAAGTAGAAAGAGAGATGATATGATTGTCAGGTAGGATACAGACGCAGAAGAGAAACAACAGACATGCTTTTTGTGCTTCCGAGATTGTTGCAGAAAATCATGAACAATGGAGATGAGGCATTTAGAACTTTCATAGACTATGCTAAGGTTTTTGACAGTGTCAAACATCACCATATATTTATCACCATGTCAAAAATGGGCTTTCCAAAGCATCTGATCTCTCTCATAGCAATTTTGTATTCAGACCAGAAGGATCTGATTGAATGGCTAGCGCTGTAAATTCTTTGATTTAAAAAAGGAGTCTGTCAGGGTTGCACATCATCCCCGCATCTTTTCAGCACATATACAGAAATAATCACCAGAAAGACAGACATAGATGATATGGGCATTAATACAGGGGAAGAAATCTCTCTAACCTGAGGTACACTGATGATACAGCACTCCTGGCTGATGATACCACAAACATGTGCTGAATTCTCTACAGAGTCGATGCAGAGGGCAACACTGCTGACCTTAGGCTACATTAATAGTACAGTCACCCGTCAGAATAGAAAAACCAACGGAACGGATCTGAAATACATTGAAAAGTTCAGATATTCAGTAAAAGACAATAATAGCTCCTATCTACAAGACTTCAAGGCTAAAATCAGTATGACCGAGCAAAGGATGATTCAGTCCAACATTTTGAAAGACAGAAGCATACCTAAATATCTCAAAATCAGAATTGTCATAATACTAATCTGGCCTGTACTGCTGTGTGGTTCAGAACCTTGGTCACGAGGGACATCGGGAAAAGATCAAATTAACGCAAGAGAAAACTAACAATATGGTTCTGCAGGCGACTTTTTAGAGTCATGTGGACATACACAGGTAAAAAATGAAACATTCTTTATCAACCATCAATGCAAAGACAAATGTTGGCTGAATTTGATATGCACAGATTCGAGATAGGCTGGTCGTGCAAACAGAAATACACAGACAAATCTGATGATGACAGTTTTCCAAGGTAAGGGTGAGGGCAGAGGGAAAAGAGGCAGACGACCAACATCGTATATGGCCAACATCACTGAGATCAGTGGTCTGGGAGGACTACAGGAGTTTGTAGAACTCAGCAGAGGCAGAGAAAGATGACACACTCTGATGGCATTGCGTGGAGCTCCTACCAACGACAGCAACGATCAAGACAGTTGGGTTGAGATTCTAAAATCAGCAACAACAACACTACCAATACTTTCGATTTTCCAGAAGATTTATCATGAAATTTGTAACATCTGAGCCAGTACTGTTGATAATGTACTTTTTAAACATGTTATAACTGTAATTATATAGTTTGCTTCTCACCTTTGAGGGATATTTCACTTGTCTTGTTATTTTACGCTAGGAAACAACTGGAATCCGTCAGGAAGTTATTTGTAAATTATGTGGTTTATTTTTAAGATTCCACGTATGTAGAGGGCAGTGCTTCAATGCAATGTGAGTGGTTACCCTTTGTCGAGTCAGAACAGTAGTAAAGAGTTATTTACCTTGACTATGGAATTCAACAGCTGTGTAAACATAGGCGCAAAGAAGAAGCCGAACGCTTTCATTAAAAACGAAGAAAAAGAAATTCCGAAGGACAAACAAAAACAGCATTTAAAGATTTTGGATACTGATAGAGTTGATCCTGATGAAGATCCCAGAGGAGTTGTGGTCTAAGCACCTACTTGTCTACCCAATCCAATCCAATTATGTTGCTTATTAGCCCCGCCGACCACATAGGCCATATCAGGGCTATCACCTCGTTACATTTTAAAACTCGTATTAAAAGTGTGCGACTATGTACAGTTTAAAACGAGGTATAAAACCAACTCAACTGTCCTTACCTACCCGAGGTAATTCATGTAGACTTTGTCTTTAAAAAGAGCGCAACACCAGGAACTAAGTCAGGCAGCACAGAAGCCTGAGGGAACGAAAGCTCCTGAGTTCTGGGAAGGTTCGTGATATCTGGACGTAGAGACCTGAACGAAACGAAAATGTATCATCACGCCTGAGGAATATAAATTTCAATGTGAATGTATCGACCTATCTCTGCCATTTCTTGCTCTACTTTCACTTTCATGTCATGCTCTCAGTCAGTGTGTGTGTGTGTGAGAGAGAGAGAGAGAGAGAGAGAGAGAGAGAGAGAGAGAGAGAGAGAGAGAGAGAGAAGGCAAGGCAAGGCAAGGCAAGGCAAGGCAAGGCAAAATTCTTTTATTCGAGGATAGTAGATAAGCACTGGTGTGCTTTTTTACATCCAGTCCCCGCCCTTTTCAGGGATAACATTAAGATAAAAAAAAATAATAATAGCCACAACTACACAACAACAATTATAATGATCCAAATACCAAAAAAAGAGAGAGAGAGAGAGAGAGAGAGAGAGAGAGAGAGAGAGAGAGAGAGAGAGAGAGAGAGAGAGAGAGAATGAATGAATCAGTGAATGAATGAATAAATAATCTTTGAATGAATAATCTTTATTTTTCAAGGGTTACAGAGTAATTATTAATACTGTTCTCATCCGGCCCTTGCTCTGATCAGGGAATAAAGCTAAGAAAACACAAAGGATGATTTTAAAAGAGAGAGAGAGAGAGAGAGAGAGAGAGAGAGAGAGAGAGAGAGAGAGAGAGAGGAGAGAGAGAGGAGAGAGAGAGAGAGAGAGAGAGAGAGAAAACAGTTACAAGGTAGTTAAACATTTTCACACACACACACACACACACACACACACACACACACACACACACACACACACACACACACACACACACACACACACCACTTCAAATGTATTCAGAGATCTGCAGCATCAACAATATTAGAACATACCTTTTTGCATCAACAATAGAAACACTGCTATATTGATAGTGGTGGTAAGTGTGCTTCCAGTCAAGAATGAGTGAATTAATTCAAGAATTCCACTTTGTGCATATTATATAGCCTACACAAGAGTAGGTCTCTCTCTCTCTCTCTCTCTCTCTCTCTCTCTCTCTCTCTCATATATAATATATGCCCATTATGTCGAAATGCCGCAGAAGATGAATTTCACTTTCTTTCCGACTGTATGGCGTATTCTGATAAACGCAGAAACTGTCAGGCGGTAAGTGTCTTTAAAAGACATTGCTGGTATGAATTATGTTGCAAATATACGGTCTGTCAGCAATGAAGAGGAAATAGAAAGTATAGCTAAATCCATTGGAGAAGCAATGAATATTGGGAAAAAGATAACGGAACAGAGTAACTAGTCCTTAGATGGTCCATTATAGATTCTGTGTGTGTGTGTGTGTGTGTGTGTGTGTTGTGTGTGTGTGTGTGTGTGTGTGTGTGTGTATGTGTGTGTGTGTGTGTGTGTGTGTGTGTGTTGTGTGTGTGTGTGTGTGTGTGTGTGTGTGTGTGTGTGTGAATGAAAGAGAGAGAGAGATTTGAACTGATTTGATTTCTTCTTTTATATCGAGGATAATGGAATAAGCACTCGTACTTTTTTACATACAGTCCCCGTGTGTATGCAGTTTTGTAAATGTCATCTGTTCCCACCGGCACACGATGGCCTACTCTTACAAAAAGCGGAACAGGATTTAACGTGTGCGCAAGGTGTTCTGCGTGCGTTCGCACACGGGGCCTCGGTTTAAAGTCTCATCCGAAGGATTTTGGGGAGAGTGGAGTCAGCACTGATGTTAACTCCAGGAGAAAAATCTCCTCGACCGGACTCGAACCCGGGTCGTCAAATTGCCAGCGCAAGTTCTGACCACAAGGCTATCGTCCCCCTGTGGATGTGTGTGTGTGTGTGTGTGTGTGTGTGTGTGTGTGTGCGTGCGTGCGTGCGTGCGTGCGTGCGTGCGTGCGTGCGTGGTGTGTATGTGTGTGTGTGTGTAAATCATTGAGGCTATGTGGAGGGATTTTTCTTTTGTTTTGCTTTGTTTTACCTTTTTATTTATTTATTTAATCTGGGACACATGTTTTATGTAATGTGCTCTTGGTAGTATTTTTCTAATGAAAATATCGGTTAAGTTTCTTATGCCGTTTATTAAAATATTATGATTTTATACGACTTATCTTTTGATAGATAGTGGTGGCGTTATGTTTTTCAATTGTTGAACTCGTTAAGTTTCCTTATTTGCTACTTTCTTATTCCCGTTTTTTTCTTTTAAATCACAGTCATCATTTGACTGTTAATTGCTTATTTCAGTTCTCTGTGTTTGCTTCTTGCTATTTTATTATTGTCTTCATGTCGTTGTTTTTAT
>CM060327.1:10278523-10281023 GCA_030674155.1 Stramonita haemastoma | reverse complement strand
ACATATAAACAAACACATACACACACATACACACATATAAAACACACACACACACACACACACACACACACAACACACACACACACACACACACACACACACACACACACGGCAGAATAATTCTCAATGAGTACACATGACTAGAAAAGCGGTTATGCAAAAAAACAAAAAACAACTTAAATCACAATACACAAATTCACACATGCTCTGTGTGCAAACAACATATATGATACACTCTTGACATCAACTCGAAAAATCTATAACCATTTTTGTTGCGCAAAGAAAAATCATCGTTTTCTTCATCATTATCATCACAATCATCTTCCTCTTCTCTCACTCTCTCTCTCCTCTCCTCTCTCTCTCATCCCCAGCATCTCTCTCACTCCTTCTCCGCCCCCATCCCCCCTTCTCTCTCTCTGTGAGTGCTTTTTATTTGTTGAAAAGTAGTATTGATTTTGGCAGTTGTTCTTGCATGGGAGAGTTTTACATTTAAGAACCCTGTAACGTTTTTCAGATGGGAGGATTTCTCCAAACCAAATGTATCATCACTCACGATTTGTAGTACTTTTTTTTCACACAGTATTCCTATAACTCAGATTTTTGTGTGGGCTGTCCACAGATTTGCAGCATCTCTGTAAAATTTTGTTCACTGCAGTTTTGTGTTTTAACACTTACCACTCCAACAGGAAAAATGAGACATAAATGACAGACTCAATAAAACAGCGATGAATTATCTGCTGAAGAGCTGGAACATTTGGCACTAAAATAAAAAGTTACTAATACCATCAACCAACTAAAAATAAAATATTAAAGGCAAATCCCCTGGGATGGACAGCATACTACGTAAGCTGTTGAAGAATTCAGACCCTTCCAGTTTTACAGCTTTACATCATCTGTGCAAAAGAAGTTGGGGGGAGACCTGCCAGTGGGCCAGTGAAAGGAAGCAACAAGACTTCATCATGCTTCAAAAGAGCATGGATACTAAAGACAGTGGCAATGACAGAACAACCAACTTGATAAGCCCCACTAGCAACATTCTTCTGATCATCCTTCTCAACAGAATAAAACACAAAGTAGAAAGAGAGATAATATGATTGTCAGGAAGGATACAGACGTGGAAGAAAAACAACAGACATGCTTTTTTGTGCTTCAGAGATTGTTGCAGAAAATCATGAACAATGGAGATGAGGCATTTAGAACTTTCATAGACTATGCTAAGGTTTTTGACAGTGTCAAACATCACCATATATTTATCACCATGACAAAAATGGGCTTTCCAAAGCATCTGATCTCTCTCATAGCAATTTTGTATTCAGACCAGAAGGATCTGATTGAATGGCTAGCGCTGTAAATTCTTTGATATAAGAAAGGAGTCTGTCAGGGTTGCACATCATCCCCGCATCTTTTCAGCATAATTATATACAGACATCATCATCAGAAAGACAGACATAGATGATATGGGCATTAATACAGGAGGAAGAAATCTCTCTAACCTGAGGCACACTGATGATACAGCACTCCTGGCCTATGATACCACAAACATGTGCTGAATTCTCTACAGAGTCGATGCAGAGGGCAACACTGCTGACCTTAATTTAAATGCCAAAAAGACCAAAAAGGAGCACGTAGGCTACATTAATAGTACAGTCACCCGTCAGAATAGAAAAACCAACGGAACGGATCTGAAATACATTGAAAAGTTCAGATATTTAGACTCAGTAAAAGACAATAATAGCTCCTATCTACAAGACTTCAAGGCTAAAATCAGTATGGCCGAGCAAAGGATGATTCAGTCCAACATTTTGAAAGACAGAAGCATACCTAAATATCTCAAAATTAGAATTGTCATAATACTAATCTGGCCTGTACTGCTGTGTGGTTCAGAAGCTTGGTCACGAGGAACATTGGAAAAAGATCAAATAAACGCAAGAGAAAACTAATATGGTTCTGCAGGCGACTTTTTAGAGTCATATGGACATACAAAGGTAAAAAATGAAACATTCTTTATCAACCATCAATGCAAAGACAAATGTTGGCTGAATTTGATATGCACAGATTCGAGATAGGCTGGTCGTGCAAACAGAAATACACAGACAAATCTGATGATGACAGTTTTCCTAGGTAAGGGTGAGGGCAGAGGGAAAAGAGGCAGACCACCAACATCGTACATGGCCAACATCACTGAGATCAGTGGTCTGGGAGGACTACAGGAGTTTGAAGAACTCAGCAGAGGCAGAGAAAGATGACAAACTCTGATGGCATTGCGTGGAGCTCCTACCAACGACAGCAACGATCAAGACTGTTGAGTTGAGATTCTAAAATCAGCAGCAACAACACTACCAATACTTTCGAATTTCCAGAAGATTAATCATGAAATTTGTAACATCTGAGCCAGTACTGTTGATAATGTACTTTTTAAACATGTCATAACTGTACTTATATAGTTTGCTTCTCACCTTTGAGGGATATATTTCACTTGTCTTGTTATTTTACGCTAGGA
>CM060327.1:10271023-10273523 GCA_030674155.1 Stramonita haemastoma | reverse complement strand
TTATGAGAGAGAAATTTCTGGCGAAAATGGCCTAAAAATGGCGACGAAAAACCGGAACGCTTACCCCTACTCGCTTCTAAAGTTCACTACTGCAAAGATCGTAACCCCTAGTCAAAAATTCTTTCATAGAACTAAAGATTAAAGATGCACTGAAATACTCACGTAAAGAACTGGTGTTTTTAAATAGTTTTCTTGACAAACAAAGATTGTGAATTTCGGGTTTCTACGTTACCAGCCACGTCACAGATCATGACCAACTTTTTGCTTTCAGCACCAAGTCAGCAGAGGATAATTGCACAAAATTTGGTTACAAATCGATTATTTATCGAGCGAAAATTAATATCAAGCTGCAGTTTCATGCTTGAAATCAAATGAGTAAATGTAGTCTAAAAAAATCCGTTTTGCGTCACAGATCATATACACGTTACTGGCAGAATTAATGTGCTTAGCAAAATTATATCACACAGGGCAGTCCACTGTTTGCCTCGATGAACTGTGGAATAGAACACGCGTCTGTGACGTTTTTCTGCGAATTTGACGGGAGAAAGTGACGTATTAGGTAAAAATGAGTGCTGTGTCACACCTTCACACCTTCTCTCTGCTGGAAGTGCACTGTTACTTGTGTGTGTGGAACAATAGTCTTGAGGACAAATCAGCAAAATAGTTATTTTTGGTAAGTGTACTTCTCTGAATTTGTAATGGATTAGGCAAATAATATGTTTATGCATGTTCTTGTGTCAGTATTCTTTGTTCTGTGAGTCTGTTGTGTTGATGTGGTTGACAAAAATGAGATGTGTGGAAATGTAAAAAGGAGTCATATGAAATGAAGGTTTGCTCTCATTTCATATTTCTTTACTGGCACCATCTGTTGAACTTTTCTTTACATTATCTTGCATATTTTATCATATTCAGCGGTTGTACATCGGCCAATAAACATAAGAAGAGAAACAAAATCAGTTTGAAGATTGTTGGTAACGTTGCCTCCATTCAGTCTGTGACGTCGTCGGGAAAGAGCAGACAGTGACAGGAGCTGTCAACACTGACCTGTTGAACCCTTCCTCTTTCTCTACAGTCTACCATCCACGGCCACACTTCTCTTTTCTCCCCCCCCCCTCCCCCCAATTTTTACCTTGTTTTCGGCAGGTGCCTGTAAGTTGTCATGGTACCAGAGCTGTTAGCTCTTTCCAACCACCACTCCACCCATCTCTCTCTCTCTTCCCTGCCCCCCCCCCCCCCCCCCCACTATGTCTCCACTCCCTCCCAACACACATACACACAATTCTCTGTCTCCCTCTGTGTGTGTGTGTGTGTGTGTGTGTGTGTGTGTGTGTGTGTGTGTGTGTGTGTCTCTCTCTCTCTCTCTCTCTGTATCAGTCTGTCTGTCTCTCTCTGTGCTCACACACACACACACACACACACACACACACACACACACACACACACACACACACACACACACACACATACACACACACACACACACACACATAAAGAAGAGTTTCTCTCTCTCTCTCTCTCTCTCTCTCTCTCTCTCTCTCTCACACACACACACACACACACACACACACACACACACACACACACACACACACACACACACACACACACACACAAATGGGAGATTTTTAAATAGTGGACAAAACTTAAGAAGTACTAACAGGAGCGCTCTTCATCAGCTTACATTGATTTATGCTTCTTGTACTGATGCTTGTGCCTTTCTGTTGTATTGTTTTGATTGAATACAATGTTTTGTGTGTGTGTGTGTTGTGACACATAATTTGTACCATTAAGACTTACTTTCTAGTCTGCTCACTGTGTTGTTGTGTGTTCCCCAAGTGTAACCTTCTGGGGATCACCCAGAGAGTGCACTCTGACTCACTCATCCCACCTGGGAATCACTGTGAGATTGAAATTGCACACTGAATGAGCAGTTTGCATGTATGACTGTTTCCATGTACCTCACCATATAAGCAGCAATACTGCAACTTCAGAGGAATTTTTCTCCTTTAATTACAGGAGAGTGCATGTTGTTATTAAGAGCTTGTCATGGCTGAAGGCAATCTCAAAACAACATTTTACAACATTACAACATTCTAGTGTAGGCCTTGGCAATTAGCTGACATCAATACCCCACACAGCTTTTGGCCTGGGCCAAACTCACTGCCTTACTAAACATAAACAAATTAAATTGTCTTTATTGATTAAAAAAAATTCCAGTCAGTTAATTATCTTTTTATATCTGAACTACTTGTTGATTTGTCTTGATTTTATTGCTTTTGTATGATTCATGTCAGTTCACCATGTTTTATACATGAAGAAAGGTTTTGTTTTCTTTCTTTATATTTCTTTGTTTTTCTGAACCATGTACACAAACAAATGAAAATTTTTATCATAATTCTTGTTAGTTACTGTTCATGACCATGTAATCATCAATTCTGTAATAAAAGTATTGTTGTACATCAACAGTTTGCTTTGTTTTTTATTCAAATGTCATAATTGG
>CM060327.1:10258523-10261023 GCA_030674155.1 Stramonita haemastoma | reverse complement strand
TCCTCAAAAGTCTTTCGGATGAGACTGTAAACTGAGGCCCCGTGTGCGAACGCACGCAGAACATCTTGCGCACACGTTAAATCCTGTTCCTCCTTTCGTAAGAGTAGGCCATTGTGTGCTTGTGGGAACAGATGACAAAAATTTACAAAACTGCATAAACACGGGGACTGGATGAAAAAAACCACATAAGTGCTTAGCCTATCCATTATCCTCGATATAAAATACTACTACTACCACTACTACTACTACTACTACTACTACTACTACTACTACTACTACTACTACAACTACTAATACTACTACTAGATACACACACGCGCACACGCGCACACGCACACACACAACACACACACTCACACGCACGCACGCACGCACGCACACACACACGCACGCTCGCACACACACACACACACACACACACACACACACACACACACAACACACACACACACACACACACACACACGTTATTACTTTTTTGTTTGTCTTTTGTTATCAGAGGCCGCCCAGAAACCTCGGACCTTCTGGCCACAAACGCCGTGTTGTGATCCACATTGGTTTTAGCTGGGTTGGGCCTGTGTTGGACAGAGGGTAGGGAAAGGAGGAAGGAAATGTTTCAACAAAGCCTTTTTCACAGAGCTTTGTTTCCACGGTCTTGTTTTCAGAATGGGGATAGTCTGCTATCCCTAAGGTTCTTGGAATGGGGATTTTCTGTTATACCCAAAGTGCTCTGAATGGGGATATTCTGCTATCCTCAAAGTTTTCAGAATAGGGGTATTCTGCTATCCCCAAGTTTTGAGAGTTCACGAGTCTCGTCTGTGCCGATTTTGTCACTGAAGTTCTTTGTCAGACAATGTCTTTGCCATTGAACTGCCCTGTCTGTTGCCTTTGAACGATCACTGGGCACCAAATTTTTGCATCTCTGATCCTTGCTAAAAGATAGAATAAAATTAATAGAACAGAATAGGACAGACTAAAATAAATGAAATAAAATTTAAAATCTTTCAGCCAAAACTGATAAAATAGGAAATAAAACCAAACTAGTATAGCATTAGAAAATAAAGCTAGTTTTAAAAAAAAGAAAAAAAGACTAGCCACAAAAAAGAGTAAAAATAAATTTAAAACTAGAGCCAAAATAGTGCAAGAGATCGAAGGAGAGCAATCTTGGTGACAGTGGTGGCTTGGTGTTCAAAACTGCAGACACCTACAAAGGCTTGAGACAGTGGGAGAGTGACTTCATCTTTGGGACAGTGGTTATGAGGGAGTGTGACTTCATCTTTGGGACAGTGGTTATGAGGGAGTGTGACTTCATCTTTGGGACAGTGGTTGTGAGGGAGTGTGACTTCATCTTTGGGACAGTGGCTATGAGGGAGTGTGACTTCATCTTTGGGACAGTGGTTGTGAGGGAGTGTGACTTCATCTTTGGGACAGTGGTTGTGAGGGAGTGTGACTTCATCTTTGGGACAGTGGTTATGAGGGAGTGTGACTTCATCTTTGGGACAGTGGCTATGAGGGAGTGTGACTTCATCTTTGGGACAGTGGCTATGAGGGAGTGTGACTCTGCCACCCCTTCACATGTTCTAAACATTTCCTTCAGTTTTTATTTTTCCTTCCCACCCTTTATTCAACACGGGTCCTGACCTGGTTAGTCATCATGTGGATCACATAGGAGTCATTGCTACAGCAACGGGGCTGTGAATTTTCCCCCATCAAGACCTTGCACTGTAAGTAGTAGTAGTATTAATAATGATAATAATAATAATAATAATATTAATAATAATAATAATAATGAACATACTGTTATCAAAATGATCATAAATGTTTACCTGTATAGCGCTATATCTTATGAGTGAGAACAAATCAATGGGCGTGCATTCAACTCATTCTTATACATGTAACCAATCGGGGTTTTAACAAATTCAAGCACGCACGCACACACACGCACGCACGCACGCACGCACGCACACACAGATAAGGTGATGGGTATTTGGGCTGTTAAAAGCAGGAACAGGTACGGGGTAGATACATCAATAACTGTACAGTACAGTTGATCAGTTTTTGTTACACATGATTCAGGTGTCAGTGTTTAGGCTTCGGACACTTTTTTCTATCTTTGTAAATGAAAATCCTTAATACAGTCTCTTAAAATAACACAGTCAGGTGACTAGCGTTTGTTAATGAAAACCAACAGAATGTTCAGTGTGACTTGCTTTCAGGGGCTGAGGGACTGTAACCAAGTGTCTTGTGTGCAGTGGCAGCCATCATGAACTGGTCGTTTCTGGAAGAGTGGTATGGCTATAGATTATAGAAAGGTAAGAATTTTTTGTTGTAATTGGGCTGGGAAAGCTAAAGATAGAATTATCTTTGAGTGAATATGAATTTTTGTATTCAAAGTGTTGTTATATAAAATTTAAACAAGTGGAGTGAATTTGAAATATCATACCTCTTTTTTAAAAAAAAAGCACTTGTAAAGGGTTTTTCCCAAAGTGACGAGACCAAA
>CM060327.1:10237486-10247486 GCA_030674155.1 Stramonita haemastoma | reverse complement strand
ATTTTGTCTGTTTGGTAGAAACTTTTATAGAAGAATGTTCTCATATTTTTTCAGGATATACGGTTTGTTGCAAACCTGCAGTTAAGTTCTCAAGGCAAGGGAGACGATCGGGAGGAGTGGTTTGTTTAGTAAGGAATGAATTACAGTCCTTTGTTAAATTTGTTGATGTCAATTATGCCAATTTTTGTGTGTTATTGATTAATAAAACATTGTTTGGTTTGGATAAAGATGTGTTGTATATCTGTTCATATGTACCTCCGGAAAGTTCTCCTTTTTATGCCCATTTTGATGTGGAGAATGGAATAAGTATGCTTGAGGAGTGTCCTCACTGATTGTTTATTATCACTTGATGTTTATGTTATATTAAATGGTGACTTGAACAGTAGAACTGCCAATACTTCTCCAGATGTCCTTGCAGATGATGTTTACAGTAATCAACATAAAAGTAGTCCTGTTAGCTCGTTTCGCCATTCAGAAGATTGTGTTTTTAATAATTATGGAAAACTGCTATTAAATATGTGCACTGCATTGGATTTGTGTATTTTGAATGGTCATTGTAAAGGCGACCTGGAAGGTTGCTATACATATTTTTCTGAGTCAGGTAGCAGTGTCAACGATTATTTTCTGTTTTCCAAAAAATTATTTTCTAAAGTAATAGACTGTTGTGAATTAACTGTATTGGAACGCATTGATTCAGACCATATGCCTTTGAAACTTTGTATTTCTTTTCCAAATGAAAACTTGTGTGTAAAAAGTCAAGAGCAAGACTTTGTTATAGAAAAATTCGTATGGAATGATGAGTTTGCTCATGTTTTTGGTGATAGATTGTGCAGTGAAGATATTAGTGTAAAGATTGATGTGGCAACAAATTTAATAGATGTTAATGTGAATGATGCACTAAGTATGTTTAATGATTGCATTAAGGAAAGCGCGATCTGTATGAAAAAGCAAGTGCGTGTGAATGGTAAAAAGCTATCTTGTGACTGGTATGATCAGGAATGTGTTGTAAGTAAAAAGAAAGTAAGAAAATTGTTAAGAATATGTAGACGTTCATGCACAGCAAATGATAAAGATGCTTTTTTAATTGCTAGGCGAGAATATAAGAATTTATTAAAGAGAAAAAAGAGACAATTTAATAAATCTTTTGTAGAGAAGCTTATAACTTCGGTGAACAACCAAAGAGAGTTTTGGAATACTGTTCGTCAAATGTCGTTTAAAGGGAAACAATCCAGACACACAATAACTACTGATGAATGGTTTTGTCATTTTAAAGCTTTATTAGAATCAGGCTCTGAAACTGTTGTTCTTGAATATGTATCAGAGGATGACACTAATGATTATATGAATCGCCCTATTTCTAGAGAGGAAGTTTTGCTAGCCATAAGAAAATTAAAAAATCGTAAGGCAGCTGGTCCTGATGGTATAATTAGTGAATTGTTTAAAAATTCATCTGATCAAGTTGTCCAATTTTTCATTAAGCTGTTTAATAAATTATTCGATGATGGTGTTTACCCAAATAACTGGAATGAGTCTATTATTTTGCCACTCTACAAAAAGGGTGTCGTAAATAATCCTAATAACTATAGGGGGATTTCACTTAATGATGTAAGCAGTAAACTTTATGGAATAATTATCAATAAACGTTTACAAGAATGGGTAGATGAAAACAACATTACAGGTGATCATCAGGCTGGGTTTAAAAGAGGATATTCAACTGTAGACCATATGTTTACCTTACTGGCACTTGTTCAAAAGCAATTCGCACATAATCGAAAACTGTATGCTGCTTTTATTGACTTTGAGAAAGCGTTCGACTCCATTAATCGTAGTATTCTTTGGTCTGTTTTGGATAAGAATGGTATTAAAGGTAAACTTTATAGATGTGTTAGAAGTATGTATAATTCTGTAAAAGCTAGAGTTCGTTGTGGTGATAAATTAACTGATTACATTAATTGTACTGCTGGTGTGAAACAGGGGGATGCTTGCAGCCCAGTTTTGTTTTCATTGTTCATTAATGAGTTAGCAATAGAAGTTATTAATAATGGAAGACATGGGGCTGTATTATCAATAGATGCTTTTGAATTGTTTATACTTTTGTTAGCTGACGATGTCATTCTAATGTCAGAGACTGTGACAGGTTTGCAGACACAACTAAACAACTTGCATCGTTCAGCTGCAAAACTTCAGTTAAAAGTTAATATGAATAAAAGTAACATTATAGTATTTCGGAAGGGAGGTTATCTTAGCGTAAGAGAAAGGTGGGTTTATAATGGAGTGTTAATGCCAGTAGTGAATGTTTATAAATATCTAGGAATATTCTTTTCTACTCGTTTGAGTTTTAGTGGAGCGTGTAAAAATCTTGCAAGTAGGGCCAAAAATGTGTTGTTATTTATTATGAAAAAGCTACGAACACTTGACAATAATTCCTTTAAGGTGTTTATTAGGTTATTTGATGCCCAAGTTCAGCCCATCATGCAGTATGGTTCTGAATTATGGGGGCTAGAAAAAGCTGCAGTCCACTGTGAACAGGTTCATACTTTTGCCTTAAAGAGATATTTAGGTGTCGATAAGCGAACTCCCAATGACTTAGTTTACGGGGAAACAAACCGCCACCCCATTTACATAGTATCCGCTGTTAATTGTATTCGCTACTGGTTTAAATTACTGCATATGACTAGTGATAGAATACCCCGTAAGGCATACGACATGTTACATAGTTTAGATGCTAGAGGTAAAGAAAATTGGGTAACCAAAGTTCGTGTATGTTTGTTTGAATATGGGTTTGGCTTTGTTTGGCAAAATCAGGGTGTTGGCTGTGTTGATAGTTTTGTACGTGTTTTTCGTCAACGTTTAGTAGATTGTTCTTGGCAGAAATGGTCTGATCATATTCAGAATAGTGATAGGTTTACAATCTACAGACATTTTTGCAGCCTTTCTGATTTGAAGCTATATTTAAAGCTGGATATGGATAAACATTTAATGTTTATGACAACAAGGTTTAGATTAGGTGTATCGGAATTGGCTGTTCATTATTATCGATATAGAAATGCTAATAATGATGATTTAGTTTGCCGTCTGTGTAAAGAGGCAGAAGAAAATGAAGTTCACTTTGTTCTTTGTTGCCCTCTTCTAACAACGATTCGAGAACAGTTTATCAAGCCCAAATATTATAGAGAGCCATCAATGTTTAAATTAACCTTGTTGATGTCATCATCCTCCCCGGAAGTGGTCCGTAATTTTGCCTTGTATTTATACAAAGCATTTAAGCTTAGAGACCTTGCTATGTCGTAAGAATTTTTCTTTTGTCACATGCAATCAGTATGTATTTATTTCTTGTGTATTTTGATCTTACTGTATTTGTTTGTATCATGTTCGTATACCCCTTCATAAGGGCCCTTGGCCTATAAATGAATAAACAATCCGAATCCGAATCCGAATCCGAATCTCTCTCTCTCTCTCTCTCTCTCTCTCTCTCTCTCTCTCTCTCTCTCTCTCTCTCTCTCTCTCTCTCTCTCTCTCTCTCTCTCTCTCTCTCTCTCCCTCCCTCCCTCCCTCCTCTCTCGTGAGCACGCGCTCTCCCTCCCTCCCTCTCACTCCTATCATTGCTCTTTATCCACGCCTGTCCCTTTAAAGATAAGTAAATAATTAAACAGTTAAAAAAAAACTAATTTGAAAAAGAAGTACACAATCAGAGCTGCAAACAACATAATTCGCTTTCTATCACTCTAACGGTCAGTACGTCCATCTTTCCCTCCGTTCCTCTCTCTCTCTCTCTCTCTCTCTCTCTCTCTCTCTCTCTCTCTCTCCTCTCTCTCTCTCTCTCTCTCTCTCTCTCTCTCTCTCTCTCTCTCTCTCTCTCTCTCTCTCTCTCTCTCTCTCTCTCTCTCTCACACACACACACACACACACACACACACACACACACCACACCTCTCTCATCTCTCTCTCTCTCTCTCTCTCTCTCTCTCTCTCTCTCTCTCTCTCTCTCTCTCTCTCTCTCTCTCTCTCTCTCTCTCTCTCTCTCTCTCTCTCTCTCACACACACACACACACACACACACTCTCTCTCTCTCTCTCTCTCTCTCTCTCTCTCTCTCTCTCTCTCTCTCTCTCTCTCTCTCTCTCTCTCTCTCTCTCTCTCTCTCTCTCTCTCTCTCTCTACGCCCCCCCTCTCTTTTTTAAAAAACTTTTTCGCGAGTTATTTTTCATCACAAACACATCAAGTATTTTATTGACTTGATTGCTTATAGTTCCATGCATACCTGTTTATAATTACATTACACGTATTTTCTGTTTCTCATTTATTTCTAAGATTAATTCCCCTTTAAAAATGAACTGGAGCGCTAACATCGATTCTATTGGATGTGTGTGTGTGTGTGCGTGCGTGCGGGTGCGTGCGTGCGTGCTTGCGTGCGTGTGCGTGCGTGCGTGCGTGCGTGCGCGTGCGTGCGTGCATGTGCGTGCGTGCGTGTGTGCATGTGTGTGTGTTTGTGTGTTTGTAAAATACTTATGCACGTTTTGGCAATCAATTATAGCGAGTTGATTTTGGCTTCGAAATTTCTGTCTTGTATAGAAAGGCTTAGACGAGCTCAGGAAACCAATCGGCGTCTTCGACGGCAGTTTCTGTGCCAAGTGTGCCGGGGTGAGGAGTTCTGTATCTGCCTCATTCCGTGTGGTCATCTGTTGTGTGAGGACTGCGTCACCACGGGGGACCTCTGCCCCAAATGCAGAAGCCGAGTTGAGCAGAAAGTCCCCGCTTCACGGTTCGTGCAGTGTTCAGTTTTATTTGTGTGCTTGAAAAAACTTGTGTGTGTGTGTGTGTGGTGGGGGGGGGGGGTGTCTGTGTGTGTGTGTGTGTGTGTGTGTGTGTGTGTGTGTGTGTGTGTGTGTGTGTGTGTGTGTGTGTGTTTGTGTGTTTGTGTGTCTGTGTGTCTGTGTGTGTGTGTGTTTGTCTGTTTGTGTGTGTGTGTGTTTGTGTGTGTGTGTGTGTGTGTGTGTGTGTGTGTGTGTGTGTGTGTGTTTGTGTGTGTGTATGTGTGTGTGTGTTTGTGTGTGTTTGTGTGTGTCTGTCTGTGTGTGTGTTTGTGTGTGTGTGTGTTTGTGAGGGGGGGGGGGGTGTATGTGTGTGTGGGTGTCTGTTTGTGTGTGTGTGTGTGTGTGTGTGTGTGTGTGTGTGTGTGTGTGTGTGTGTGTGTGTGTGGTTAGTTAGATGCACGTACGTGTGGTGTGCACGTATGCAGATATACCCTAGCCTATGTGTGTGCATTCTGACGTACCTTCATATACCTAGTATGAGCTCATTAAAAAAAGCCTAGAGCATCTACGATAGTGGCTTACCTCACATTACACTTTCCAAACCCTTGCCAATCACTGCTAGCTGCAGACTTTTGTGCCTTGAACTCCTGGGTAGAAGACCTTGGGTTCCAAACTTATGATGCGGTAAAGGTTTGGGTGTTACTTCTTTTTTTGCTCTAGCTCCAGATGGTTTCTTACCCAAACTGAGTTTGCTATAGGCTAGGCTCGGCTCACTGGGAAGGCTGGAGCTACACATCATCAACTTTACTGATGGGATTATAAAAAAAAAATTGGTCATACTGTTGATTTTATCCAGCAATACAGGTGTCTGTGCTTCTTAGGCCTCGGAGACATAGACACCTGTAGTGTTGAACAAAATCAAAAGTATAACCTTTTTTTTTTTTTTTAAATCACATCTTTAGTGGTTTCAGGATTTCATTCTGCGCTACTGCCGAGGGAAGATCCGTGACTGAAGGAGTCGGTCATGATGAAAATACTTATTCCACGGCAGTTGTCAAACACAGCAGAATCACGCGCCACAGAAAACAATTTAGAAGAAAGAGCTTTCATGCAAGATGAAGACCACAGTGACCTAGCAAAATCAGATCTACTGAACCACAAGACCTGAAGATAAATAAGCTTCCTTGACCTTTGTGAAACCAGATGGAGCAAGGACGGCAGATTCAAAATAGGAGACTTCACCAATAATTTCAGTAAAAATTCAAAGCGAGGGTCACACGGTGTAGGCATCAGTATTTGATAGCCACCCACAACAACATCAGCTGCAGAATGCTTATCATCAAACCTGATGCAAAGCCAGTCCTCATCAGCATTATTCAGATCTGTGACGCCCCACTACAAAATGAGTCACTTAGCACATAACCCACTTTTCCGCTAGGAGCCATTTTAGGCTGGTGGGGGTGAGGTTGTCGATTTTAAGATTTTGATGGATTATAAAACTACATCACTTATTCTACCTTCTAGTGAAATATCAAGGCATAATTTTGTTTCCTTTTGTCTTTAAACGTGTTTTGAAAATAGTCAAGCCCTCATTCTAATTCCTATTAGGATGCCAAACTTCAACATTTCTCATTTTGTCATTTCCTGCAGTCTATCATTTCAATTTGTAATAACTTTTGATAGAATTGTTCTATTTTCAATCTGTTTTTTTTGCATTGTATAGCACTTTTATTGCACATTAAAACATGCCAATAACTAAAAATTGACCTCTGGTGCAATGCGACTCCTTATGTGGTGGAGCGTCACATATGTGCTCCATCATCGAGCAGCTCACGAGAAGAGAGTGCACTATTATTGTAATGGCCTACAGACAGCCAGACAGAATATCTGGTGGGGAAGTCTGCGTAAGCATGGGAAACTCCAATGCAAAATTAGGTGACTGAAAAGACATGAGAGTGGCATTGACCTTTTCGGTCATGGCTCAAGAAACGACAGAGAAGACATGCTGGCTACCGTCTGCCTCGCAAACGATTTAATTCTCATCAAAAATATTGTTCAAAACACCTCAACAACAGGACATCCACATGGATCTGGAATTTCTGGAAGATCCACTGGAATTTCTCTGTTTTAGAGATAATAAAGTATTTTGAATTTGAAATCTTACCACTGTATGAAAGTGGCCATCAAATAGACCATATACTGACTGACAAAATCTGACGAAAATCAGTCATGAATTCCAGAGCAAACAAGGAGCATATAAGGTCTTGGATCACTTGCTCGTGTCCAGGAAGATATAATTAAAGCAGCCAAATACATGGACCCTGCGAATATAATCTTGAAAAGCTGCGTGCCTTAACCTAAAAGTTCTCTTATGAAATGGAAACAAGCAATGGCTTTGGAGTACTACTGACAGGTTAGAGTGAAAGGTAGGCTCCACCAGAAGACATCTGGAATGACATTAAAAAAATGAACACAGAGGCTGCCTAAAATAACCTAGGACCCTCGTTAGTGCTGAAGTTCTCATGTTAGCAAAAGAAAAGAAAAACCAGAAGAGAAAACAGAAAATATGACCACAGAAAACTCTAAAAAGAGAGAAGAAAAAGACCAGAAGACAAAAGTGCGTGATTAGAAAATGAATTCTCAAAACTAACAGTTGCAAAATGCTCAGAGAAAGACCAAGAGCTTATCCTGCAAAATAAAAGGTAAAGGGAAGTAACCTGTCATTTCAAAATCAGTGCCTAAATGACAAATATGGGGAAACTCTTACTAAAATAAACCAGACAGGTGGCATGAAAAGAAGGGTTGGACACCAACAACAGCACTACTTTACTGGTGAATTGACACCATTTGTAGATATACAAGAGCTAGAACCTTTGCCACTAGAAAATGAAGCTACTGCTACCATCAAATAGCTATATAAAAAAAAAAAAGCAAATTCCCTGGAATGGACAACATTCTAACAGAGCTTTTGAAGAAGTCAGGCCCATCCAGTTTTAAAGCTTTCCACAATATAACATAATTTGACAGACCTGCCAATAACTCAGTGAGTAGGAACAACAAGAATTCGTCATGCTTCATAAGGGTGGAAATAATAAAAACTAGCAATTATAAAACAATTCCCTTGATAAGCCACACAAGCAAAATTCTTTTGCTCTTCCTCTTCAACAGAATAAAGAGAACAGTAGAAAAAGAGATGTCTGATTGTTAGGCAGGATAAAGATATGGAAGAGGAACAACAGACATTCTCTTTTTGTCTCAGGCAGCCTACTGTTAGAGAAAAATAATGAGAAACACTGAAGATGCGGCATTCATGATTTTCAGACTTTACCCTGGCTTTTGACAGTATAACACATCACCATCTGTATGTCACATTGTCAGAAATGGTCTTTCCAATCCATCTTATCTCGCTCATAGCAGTATTCAGATCACATAGCAACCGTCCGATGGAATAGCAAGCTATGTGAGCTCTTTGATGTAAGTAAAAAAGGAGTCTGTCAGGGTTGCATTTTATCCCTGCATCTATTCAGGGAACAATACAAAAAATGATCATGAGAACGGTGAACATAGATGACAAAGTCATGGCCATTAAAATAGGAGCCATAAATGCCACAAATCTCAGGTACGTCTGTGATACAGTATTCATGGCCAATGACATCACAAGCATGAGAAGAAAATGTGTCTACAGAATCGATGTAGACGGCAACGCTGCTAGTCTTAATTGCCAAAAAGATTTATTTGCACTTATCTTGATAAAGTTTGAAGTTATAGCAATTTAAAACTTTTTACCCAACTTTCTACTTTCACAAAACCCCATGATTTCACAAGAAAAATTCACAAAAATCAGAAAACTGTACAATGTCTGAAAAATCTGTAAAACTGAAGAATGCAATTGTAAAAATTTGTATCCAAAACACAAGTACAATATGGTTAATATTTGTTGGCCATTTTGAATTCGTTTTCATGGAAACGGAAGGTCATACTACATAGTCAAACTATTTTTTTCTGATTCTCAAGTGGTATGTAATATATCTAAAACAACAAAACCCTTAAAACTATTTAGACAAAATTTTTCCCTTTACCGACCCCTGTCTGGCCTTAAGTGATGAATAGTAATGAGGAAGACACTCCTCAAAATGTCAAAGTCTATGGAACATATCTGAAATATGTCCAAATTCTAAATAAGGCTCTGTAAAATAGAACAAAGGCTTCTATCTACAAGATGTCAGGGCAGGAATGGTATGTAAATGTGTGTGTGTGAGTGTGTGTGTGTGTGTGTGTGTGTGTGTGTGTGTGTGTGTGTGTGTGTGTGTGTGTGTGTGTGTGTGTGTGAGTGTGTGTGTGTGATCCGCCTGATCAAACGTATGTTATATCTGTGTTACAGATTCTTGTCTGCGTGAAGACCTGTGTTGTTCCAGATCGCAGGACTTGTTCTTCTTCCCTCGTTTTTTGCACACCACAAGATGTGTCTTAAAAAACAGATGAGGCAAGAATGAAATGTGATAAAGTTGAAAATGGTTTTGTCCAGGGAGAGAAATAAAGCAGACATAAGAAATATTAACTGCCTTGGTCTCGCATTTCTCAGTGGCATGCATGCGTGTCTGTGGTGTGTGTGTGTGTGTGTGCCCAGAGAGTTTGAGCTAGTGTTTGTGACTGTGTGATATGTGATATTTTTTTTACATCCAGTCCCCGTGTGTATGCAGTTTTGTAAATCTCATCTGTTCCCACCCGCACACAATTAATGGCCTACTCTTACGAAAAGCGGAACAGGATTTAACGTGTGTGCAAGATGTTCTGCGTGCGTTCACACACGGGACCTCGGTTTATAGTCTCATCCGAAGGACTTTTTAGGGAGAGTGGAGTCGGCACTGATGTTAACTCCAGGAGAAAAACCTCCTCGACCGGGAATCGAACCCGGGTCGTCAAATTGCGAGCACAATGTTCTGACCACTAGGCTATCCCGTCGGCTTTTGAACAACAAGCCACCTGTTTTACCATTCAAAGACAAACTTTATGCAGTCTTTTGGAGACATTTTTCACGCATGTAGATCTGTTGCTCTTCCATATCTTGGTACCGTAGATCTGATCTGATCACAGTCTATCCCATGCCTGCATATCATCAACCCAAATATGAACACGAACCCTGTTTGTGAAAACAGAGAAACGTGTGGAATCAAATCAATTTTTATTTATTTCGAGAATAATACATTAGTTCACAATCCAGCCCCCACCCTTATCAGGGATAATAC
>CM060327.1:10224986-10232486 GCA_030674155.1 Stramonita haemastoma | reverse complement strand
CCATTTGCCGCCCCCCCCCCCCCCCCCCTCCCGCCACTCCCCGACTTCATGCATGAACACAAACAGGAAGACACACACATAGGCACGCACGTATAGCCTACACTCATTATTCAACACCACAGATAAATGGCTTAAGGTAAAATGAATAAGATGCATGGCATAGAATCTATCAAAATAGCAAAAGTAATATAGATTTGAACTGAATGCAATACATAAGAAAATAATCTGGGTACAATCATTTGCCACTCTCTCTCTCTCTCTCTCTCTCTCTCTCTCCTCTCTCTCTCTCTCTCTCTCTCTCTCTCTCTCTCTCTCTGTCGCGCACGCGCGCGCGCGCGTGGTGTGTGTGTGTGTGTGTGTGTGTGTGTGTGTGTGTGACAGAACAATATGATGAAACAGAGTGAGAGAGAGAGAGAGAACAGCGGCGTAAGTGTTGGGGAGGGTGTGTGTGTGTGTGTGTGTGTGTGCGTGTGTGTGTCCCCCTGTGTTTTCACAAAAGGATCTTAATTATTTTTAACACTGACTTAAGATTTTCTGGGAAGCGACTTCTTGACAATTCGACTAATCGGGAACATTGTTTTCTATTCATCAGCAGCGCCATATTGAATCAGCGAGGTAAGTAATCTCTTGATTTTGTACTTTATTCTGACTGGAGATAAGGGGGATGGGATGGCGGGACTCTTCACTTTTTGTATCGTAAATTAATTAACACATCAGTGCCTTTTTTTTTAAACACATCAATGCCTTTTCAGACAGTATTAGATCTAGAAAACCATGATTTTTCTCGCCCACCCCAACACCCACCCGTCGTCACCCTTGTTTATTGGCTTTTTTAAAGTTAATAACCATCGAATAGGACAGGCATGTCGTGCAAATCAAACCACAGTTTTCTTATCTCGTTTTTTGATGTTGGGAGTGTGATTAAAATACAAAACGTAAAGCATAATTTGACCATAATGATCAATCAGATAGTCTACTAAAAATAGACGCGCGATATACTTCGTTGGGTTTCAACTGTCCATAGAAGTATTAAGTCTACAGTAATAGTCGATGGACAGTGTTCCTCCTGGTTGAATATACAGATAGGATGCAGACAGTGTGACCCAATGCCTCCATACTTATTTATTCTCTGGGCAGAAATTCTGGCAATCGTGGAAAGAGAAAACCAAAACATCCGATACATAACGATATTTTTTTATCTTATTTTATTCTTTTATATCGAGGATAATAGGATAAGCGCTCATGTGCTTTTTTTCAACCAGTCCCCGTGTGTATGCAGTTGTGTAAATATTGTCATCTGTTCCCACTGGCACACAATGGCCTACACTTACGAAAGGCGGAACAGGATTTAACGTGTGCGCAACATGTTCTGCGTGCGTTCGCACACGGGGCCTCGGTTTACAGTCTCATCCGAAAGACTTGTGGGAAGAGTGGAGTCAGCACTGATGTTAACTCCAGGAGAAAAATCCCCTCCATCGGGAATCGAACCCGGGTCGTCAAATTATGAGCACAATGTTCTGATCACTAGGCTATCCCATCCTCCGATAGAGAATACAAGTTGCACAGTTTGCTGATGACACACAATTGATAAATAAAGGTGACAGCATATCATTTGAACAGTCCAAAATAACTGGACTTTTTATGAATACAGAGAAAACAAAACTAATATGGCTTGGGAGCAAAAAATTTCTGCTGTAAGATATGACCCATTTAAAGTTAAACTGAAAGCCAAAGCGGTGCAAGATACATGGAATATGGTTTACACCAGACTTGTCACAATATCAAAAACTAAACTATGATAACAAAATTACATAAATAAAATCTCTATTCAACACCTGGATAAAAAGGGATATTACACCTATTGGTAGAGTGGCAGTGCTAAAATCTTTCATTCTTTCCAAACTGATATATCTCTGCATGCTGTTACTTAATCCACCAAAGGATTATATAATTATACTTCAGAGATTATGTTTTAAGTTTGTGTGGAAAAACCAACAAGACAGAATCTCGAGAAAAACCACAGTCAAACACATAAAACATGGAGGATTAGGAATACCATTTCTAAAACAATATACAAGGGGGTTAATACTTAGGTGGATAAGAAAACTTAAACTAAGTAATCATAAATGGAGTTCCATAATTGAAGAGATTTGCCCTTTTTTCAAAGATCTGGACAAATATAGCTACTGTATTCCCATTAAGAGAAAATGTTCAAACACATTCTGGATTGACACATTCCACACATACAAAATGTTTGGCAGGAGAGTCCATCTTGTTGATTCTGAAGATCTTCTGGCTGAAAGCATATTTTGTAATGAGAATGTTAAAGTTGTTGGAAACTCCTTTCAAATAAAAGAATGGATAGAAATTTGCATGTATCGCATTGCAGATTTAGTTGAAGAAAGTGGGAATTTGTTTTTTACATATGAAATTTTTAAGGAAAAATATGATATCACGACAAATTCTATTACATATTTAGGCTGTGTTCAAGCAATTAAAAAGTTCATTCGCGCAACGGGCATAAATATAGATAATAAGAGATGAAATAATCTTCAAAAGGCTTTGAATTGATTTTGACTGTTAAAAAAGGAGCACGCCCTTATTATGATATTCTGGTTGCAGACAACAAACTGCTTAAGTGTTGTGATGAATGGAACAATGCACTGCCAAGTAATCTCAACTGGATCAATATTTTGACAAGGTACATAAGATAAAAGAAATTAAAATGAAATGGTTCCAGATACGACTAATCCACAAAATCCTAACTACAAATAATATTCTCGAAAAACGGAAAATTGTTGAAAGCAATAATATGCTCATTCTGTACTTCTAAGAAAGAAAATGTTGACCATTTATTCTGAGCTTGCAGCAAAACAATTCTCATTTTTGGAATGGATTACAAAGCTTTCTTCATGAAAAGTGTGCCAACACACATAGTCTAACGCTGTCAAAAGAACAGACTTTGTATGTGATTCTCAATCAAAAGATGATGAAATACTAGGTGAAAATAATATTAATCACTGCAAAAAATTTTTATATACAGATCTAGAATACAAAAAAACGGAACCTCTGTTTCCTGTTTTTAGAAAATTTATGACAAAACAATATCAAGCTAAAGAATGTATTGCCAAAACAAACATGACTTATAGTGTCTTTGCAGCTAAATGGCAATATTACAAACGGCTGGTTGATGATAGTGGGATAGTTTTTGAAGAAACCATTTTTTATAGTATTTATTTATTGATGTAATATATAGCATGGCTACATTGCTTCTTTCGCAAAACAATTGAATATTTACTTTGGTTATAATTGAATGTGAGCTATGTACTCTCTCCATTTCATGTTTTTTTTCTTTTTTTGGCTGCTTGTTTGGTTGCATTTATATTAGTGAAATTTTATATCTATACTCTGAATATATATTGCAAAATGTTACGCATATGTCATTATGTATCCATAATATTTGTAAATTTGGTCTATGTCATGCAAACAAATCAGTAAGGATCTTTTTTCTTAAGTAAGAAATAGACAAATGAATCGTTTAGAACGTAGTATATATTTGCAATCGATTTATATGGAAAAGTCTTAACCGTTTTGAAAGTAGTATAAATTTAGTTTATTACAAATGTTTGTATCATTTGAAATGTGGTCTATATTTGGTTTAATTTTTTAATAGATAAAACTGATGCATTGTGCAGTCAATTCAGTTCAAACACTTTTAAAAAATCTCACAAACAGAGAAATCCATATGGGTTACAAGCCGTACATAAGAAAGTGAATAGGAAAAATATTGATCACAGAAGAATAACACAGCACAGTATAGGACCATCACCTCACACACACTACAAGATAATACCTATACCAATACCAATACCAGAACTTCATGATCTAAAAAAAAAAAAAAAAAAAAAGATGAAGCTGTCACAAGCCACGTGCAGATAAAAATGATAAACAGAAACATTTATCACAGAAAGTAATAAGATTCAATCTAAAAATTACTCACACACGCACATACAACATACGCATAAACACATACACACATGCGCACACACACATATACACACAAACGCACGCACGCACGCACTCTCTCTCTCTCTCTCTCTCTCTCTCTCTCTCTCTCTCTCTCTCTCTCTCTCTCTCTCTCTCTCTCTCTCTCTCTCTCTCTCTCTCTTGTGTGGTGTGTGTGTGTGTGTGTGTGTGTGTGTGTGTGTGTGTGCGTGCACGTGTGTTTGTGTGTGCGTGTGTGTGTGTGTGTGTGTGTGTGTGTGTGTGTCGCAGTGACAGCAAGGCCGATATATCAGAATTTTTGTCCTGAAATCACCTCGTGCTGGTAAACTGGTTGAGTATTTTTCATTCTGCCAGCTGGGACATCTGTGGATTTTTTTTTTTTTTTTTTTTTTTGGCAATTTTTGGCATATGTGATTTGATGTTCAAGTGCGACTGCTTGTGTTTTATACACTAGATTTACAAATTTATTTGTCATAACAAATAGTAACCACTGTCTTTGTGCAGTTGTTTCTTTTCTTTTTTTCCTCTTTTTTTTGTAATCCTATGTAAGTTGACCTTCCCTTACAATTATTATATACGTTATTTTGATTTCCTTTTTGAATTTGTTATTTGGTGTAATAAATTTATGTATCTTTTTGTATGATGTCTTTAACTCTTAAAAAATGGCCTTCAAAAGAAGGATTGCGAGTTGGGTATTTAAACATAAATCATGTATATAACAAACTAGATGAAATTGCAATGATTTTGGACAACTTTGGTAAAAATTTTCATTTGTTTTGTCTTTCTGAATCACGACTGCGTTTTCAAATACCAGATTCTGACCTGTTATTCCCTGGTTACAATGTCATTCGTCGTGATCCAAAAACTTCTAAAGAAACCGGATTATTATTATATTATAATCAGTCTGTCACATTGAATAGAATCTTTGAATTAGAACAGTACCATGTTGAATCTATATGGGTAGAAGTCAAGTTAAAACATACAAAACCATTACTTATTGGCTTTATCTACAGAAATCCCTCCGAAAGAATAAACTGGTATACTGATTTTGATACAATGATGGACGCTGCCATATTTTATAACAATGAAATAATACTGTTTGGTGACTTTAATATTGATCTATTAAAACCGCAGACTCAATGGGTTCAGCTTTTCAAAACCTTTAATCTAAATCAGCTTATTGACTGTCCAACACGTATTACAGAAACCACCAGCACACTCATTGACCATGTTTACGTTTCTTCCAAACAGAATATAGTTGAAGTTTGTTCACCTGTTTTTTCGTGCAGTGACCATTTCCCTATTTGTGTAACTTGGTCAAGAAAAGGGATAAAAATCCCCAGGACAAGTCACAAAACAATACAATATAGATGCTTTAAACAGTTCAAAAAAGATGTTTTTCTTAGTGATTTAGCAAACTCCACTTTGTCTCATGTTTATCAGTACACTGATCCATGCAAAGCCATAGACTTCTGGATACACACCTTTTCTGAAATTTATAATAAACATGCTCCATTAAAAACAAAACGCGTGAAATCCAAGTCAAAACCTCCATGGATATCAGAAGAAATAGAGAACGAAATAAAAGTAAGAGACTTTTTAAAGTCTAAACATGATAAAGATTTTAAAAACCAAAGAAACAAGGTGACAAACATGAAGCGTGCAGCCAAACAAAAGTACTTTCAAGATCTTGTATCTGACAGAAAAAACTGCAGACACATTTGGAAAGCCATTAATCTACTTACAAACAAAACAAACAAAAAGGCACAAACTACAGTAAAAGATATTTCTTCCTTGACGATGAATAACCATTTTGTTGGGATAGCCAACAACTTAATAAAGTGTGAAGACTGGAAAAATAATGATCTGGAACATTTAAGAGCATATTGTGAGTCTAAAAATATACACTCTAAATTATGCATTCCATTTATCTCTTTACCTGAAGTGTTGACATCCCTCTTGCAATGAAAGCAGTCAACCACAAAGGATTTTGATGGACTAGATGGTAAAATAATTAAAATTGCTGCACCTGTAATAGCAGATACCCTTACCTATATTTATAATCTTTGTATTGACAAAGCTTATTTTCCTTCTCATTTTAAAAAGGCTAAAGTAATTCCTCTTTTTAAATCTGGCACATCAAATGATCCCTCAAACTACAGGCCGATATCAATTTTATCTATCTTATCAAAGCCTTTAGAAAAGCATGTACAAAATTTTTTACTTCTACATTTAGAAAAATATGACCTAATCAATCCAAGTCAATCAGGTTTCAGAAAAAAACATTCATGTCACACCGCTCTGATAAATATGGTAGACAAATGGCTTCTGAATATAAATAACAATATGTTTACTGGAGTTGTCTTTGCCGACTTTGCAAAGGCTTTCGACGTGATAAACCACACACTTTTGTTAAAGAAACTAAAGCTATATAGTATATCAAAGAATACATTTCAATTTTTTGAATCCTTTTTATCAAATAGACAACAGTCAGTCTTTGTTGGCAAGTCACAGTCCGATTTTCTCACAGTTACCAATGGTGTTCCACAAGGTTCAGTTCTGGGCCCTATACTTTTCTCTCTATATATTAATGATTTACCCTTGTACGTGAACGCTTGTTGTGACTTGTTTGCAGACGACAATTCAATTCATGCTGAAAATCATTCCTTACACATTTTATCATCTAGTCTCCAAGACAATATACATCAGCTTACCAGATGGGCAGAACTAAATCACATGTCCCTTAATCCCAGCAAGACTAAGTGTATGTGGATAACAACCAGACAAAAGCGACAGAATCAGCTCTCTTCTATGTCCCCTATAAATGTTTATGGAGAAAAAATTGAAGAAGTAAATTTCCACAAAGTGCTAGGAATCACTATTGATCATAATCTTTCATGGCAAGACCACGCCGCCAATCTAAGTAAAATTGTATCTCAAAAAGTGTTTCAGTTGTCCAAAATAAAACATTTCCTTAATCTTAGCACTAGAAAACAGTTTTTCCATGCACACATTAATTCTGTTATAGAATATGCATCAACTTTGTGGGATTCTGCAAGTGCAAATACATTAAAATCTCTGACTAGATTATATAAGCGTGCCATTAAGCTTATTCTATTGAAATCAAGTACATTAACTTCCTTGGATTATAAATCAGTTGGTATTTTACCATTTAATTTGCAATTTGAATACAACAAAGCTTTAATGATGCATAGGATAGTATATGGTAATGCACCGCCCACTCTGACGAAACGTTTTCAAATAAACACATATAGTCATTCACACAAATTTACTGTGCCAAAACCAAGAATTGATTTGTTTAAAAGTAGTCTTATTTATAGCGGTGGCACTTACTGGAATAACCTGCCTGCATCCTTAAAAAGCATAACCTCTATGCAAAACTTTAAAAAATCATTGAAACATTTTCTTATGAATGAAAGGCTGCCAGTGATTTGCTGATGATCTTGTCCAATTTTTTTTTTTTTTTTTTTTTTT
>CM060327.1:10207486-10219986 GCA_030674155.1 Stramonita haemastoma | reverse complement strand
GGTCGAATCTTATGCGTGGGCTTTTTGGCTGTTGTTTTGCTTTCAGTTTCAGCCTGATGGTGGTAAGTACAAGGTCGTGGTCACTGCCAATGTCAGCTCCTGGGGATGTTCTTGTATTTGCCTTGTTTATGCTGGATTTGAATCTTTGGGGTGACAGAATGTAATCAATTTGATTATGAATCAGACCATTTGGTGAGTGCCAGGTTGATGTTCTAGGTAGATGGCTTGATGAAAAAAAGCAAATCTATTGCTTACTCAATGTACCATCTGGAAATAAAATTTTGATATGATATGATATGATCTCTCTCCTCTCTCTCTCTCTCTCTCTCTCTCTCTCTCTCTCTCTCTCTCTCTTCTCTCTCTCTCTCAGATGAACAGATGACAATATTTACAAAACTGCATACACACGGGACCGATGAAAAAAAGCACATGATTGCTTATTCTGTTTATCCTCGATATAAAAGAATAAATAAATAAATAAATAAATAAATAAATAAATCTCTTTTTTTCCCCCCCCTAAATCTATTTATTTATTATTATTATTTTTATTTTTATTTTCTTCTTCTTCTTCTTCTTAGCTTGTCTGGGCCTGGTGTTTGGTTCTTGTCACCGTGTTGTTTGCCTGGGCCTCTTCAGGCTCCTGTGGAAATTCCATTCTGCTATTTGTGTGTGTGTATGTGTGTGTGTGTTGTTTGCTTTTTTTTTTCTTTTTTTTTTACCCCCCCCCCCCTGCATGGCGCGCGCTGTGTGTGTGTGTGTGTGTGTGTGTGTGTGTGTGTGTGTGTGTGTGTGTGTGTGTGTGTGTGTGTTCCTTCTGAGTGTTGATTGATGCTAGCTTATGGACTGATGCATTTTCGGACTTATAATGGTGAAAGATGAAAGATGCGTATCAAAGACATTACAGTGTGCATCCCGGGAGGGACCAGAACTCTAGTTGTGAGTGTTGTGCCAGTTAAGGCTAACTAAAAGCTTTTTTCAGGCTGTGACAGTGAACGGACTGGTGTGTGTACACGCCTGTGTATGAATTACTCACCGGGTATCGCCATCTTGCCAACACAAGCCGAGACATTGTTGAAGCAACATTAAATCTTGAACAAGCAAGCAGAAACATTATGAGTGTGAGCACTGTGTGGTATTGTTCCTGATCGTTGCGGCAGAACCTTGCCAGTTCCTGGACAAAGTGTGCACGAATTTGGTAGTCGGGCATCAGGATTTGCCCAACAGCAGAGTGACGTGGTAATTGGCACCCTTGTGAAATTTATCACCAAGTCACCCTCAGAAGTGTGTAAGAACACTATTTTTATTTTTATTTTTATTTTATTTTATTTTATTATTTGTTATTTCTTCTTCTTATTATTTTTTTCTTTCTCTCCTTTATATTGCCAATATTGTTGATTGTTCAATTAGACAATATCTACCGTGTGTGATTGTGTCTTTTGAGTAACTATTGAAATTAGTTGTTTGTGTCTTTTGAGTAACTATTGAAATCATTCTTTCTTTCCTTACATCTCATCATTACCCCAGTGCACTACTCCCATCCCCATTATTCACCCTTTATAAAGTTTATATCTTTTGAGTAACTATTGAAATCATTTTTTTCCCCTTACATTTCATCATTCCCCCAGTGCCCTACTCCCATCCCCATTATTCACCCTATATAAAATTGATTTTTATCTTGTCTTTTGCTACACATCATTGTTAGTTCCATCGGGTTATACAGTTATATACACTGTATGTGTATCCTTAAGTGACTTAGAAATCAGTTTTTTTCTCTTTTCTTCTTACATTTCACCCTTCCCCCTATTGAGTGCCCACTCCCCCTTATTCCTATTTATCCCTAATTAATCTTCACCTTTTCCGGTTTTTAGACACATTATCACATTTCCAACAAAAATCAACACAAACAGATACATTCAAGACACAACATGTGGCCCTCGAAGGAAGGCCTACGAATTTGCCAATTAAATATAAATCACGCAGTTAATAAAATTGAAGACATATCAACACTTATTAGAAACCATGGCAAACCATTTCACATACTAGGGCTATCTGAATCAAGACTTTCAAAACAAATAGTAGACAGTGATTTATACATCCCAGGATATAAAATCATACGAAAGGATCCACAAAAGCAAAAAGAAACAGGAATCCTCATATACATTAGTGAATCTATAACCTTCAAGCGTCTCATCCATCCAGAACATTATGATGTAGAATCTGTCTGGCTTGAAGTCTTCATGAAAGGTTCACCACCTATAGCAGTGGGATTCTGCTATAGGAATCCAGCAGAAAGAAAAAATTGGATAGACAAGTTTGATACAATGATGAACGTAGTCCTATTAGAATCCAGGGAAGTGATACTCCTAGGTGATTTTAATATCGATGTAACAAAAGTAAATAATGCATGGACACAAATTACTAATTCATTCAACCTTCACCAACTAGTTAGTTTACCCACGAGAGTTACGCCAAATTCAAGCACAATAATTGACCACATCTACGTATCAAATCCTAAAAACATCATAGAAACATGTGTCCCTGTCTATAACTGCAGCGATCACTGTACTACCCTGTCTGTACTACTTGGTCAAAAAAAGGAACAAAAATTCCCAAACCTGGCCATAAAACCTTAACATATCGTTCTTTTGCAAAATTCAATGAACAGCTTTTCCTTCTCGAACTAAGTAACTCTATGCTCTCAGAAACATTCAACATTACTGATCCAGACTTGGCTATCGATTTTTGGATAAAACTTTCACTGAAATTTACAATAAACATGCTCCACTAAAAACCAGAAGGGTCAAACATGCCCCCAAACCGCCCTGGCTTACAAAAGAACTAGAGGAGGCATGCTATCTTAGAGATCTCTTAAAAAAGCATAAATATCATGAAGAGTCAAAAAGATTACGAAACGCCATAAACTCACAGAAACGTCGAGAAAAAAAGAAATATTTCCAAGATTTACTATCTTCAAAACAAAACTCAAAAATTATTTGGAAGGCCATAAATCAAATAACAAACAAACAATCATCTTCCAAATCAAATGTAATCAAAGATGTTACTGCTGAACAACTCAACAATCACTTCATAAACGTTTCTACTAACGTTGTTAGCAATGATGATTCAAAATCCAATAACCTAAACACACTAAAACACTACTGCCAAGAAAAGCATATTCCTTCAAAACTCCACATACCATTTATTTCTATTTTTGAGGTCTATAGTTATCTGATTCACCTCAAACAATCCAGGACAAGAGGCCTCGATGGAATAGACAGCAGAATTCTAAAACTGTCAGCTCCAGTTATCACTGAGACTCTAACATATATATATATATATATATATATATATATATATATATATATATATATATATATATATATATATATATATATATATAACCAATGTCTTGAAAAGAACTGTTTCCCCAATGCCTTCAAAACTGCTAAAGTGATCCCCATCTACAAATCTGGTGACACTTCAGATCCTTCAAACTATGGGCCAATCTCCATTATATCCCTCCTTTCAAAACCCCTGGAAAAACATATGAATAAACACTTAGTCCATCATATAGACACTAACAACCTACTACACCCTAATCAGTCAGGATTCAGACAAAATCACTCGTGTCATACTGCACTGACTAGTCTCATAGACAATTGGCTATCAAACATTAATGAAAATAAATTTTGTGGAGTATTATTTGTAGATTTCAAGAAAGCATTTGATACAATTGACCACACACTTCTCATCAGAAAGCTAGACCTGTATAATCTATCATCAAATAGTCTAGAACTACTTGCTTCTTATCTTAAAAGCAGACAACAGTGTGTCTCAACAACTACATCCACATCCAATCTAAAACCCATTCATTATGGAATACCACAGGGATCAATACTAGGACCAATTCTCTTTTCATTATACATAAATGACCTTCCTCTTCATATAAAATCCAAATGTGAACTATTTGCTGATGACACAACCATACATACGAGCCATAACGACATTGACTCTCTTGCAACTACATTACAACAAAGCTGTAATGATCTTGTCAAATGGACAGAACTGAACCACATGTCTATTCACCCCCACAAAACAAAATGCATGCTGATCACCACCAGGCAAAAGCGACAAAATCTACCTCATAAACAGTTTCCAATCCACATAAGAAAGGAAGCAATCGAACAAACCTCTCATCACATAGTTCTAGGAATAACAATCGATGAAAACCTCAGCTGGTTCTACCACATATCTCATCTATGCAAATACTTGTCCCAAAGAGTATACCAGTTAACTAAAATTAAACATTTTCTTGACTACCATTCAAAAAAATTATTTTTTCAAGCTTATATACAATCCTCCATAGACTATGCTTCAACCCTCTGGGATTCTGCCAGTGCAAACACTATGAAACCGTTATTAAGCCTATATAAACGCGCCTCTCAAACTTATCCTTCTGAAAAAAACAACCTTACTTGAAGTGGATTACACTCAGTTAGGTATTCTCCCCCTACAACAAAGACTGAAATATAACAAAGGCATAATGAGTTTAAAATAATGGCAGGAGATGTCCCCACATCCTTAAAAGATAAGTTCCCAATGAATCATTCCAGAAATACTGAAAAGCCAAGTGTCCCAATCCCAAGAATAGACTTGTTCAAGTCTAGTTTACTATACTCAGGCCCTGTGCTGTGGAACTCCCTTCCCGATTCAACTAAACAACACCAATCATTGACAACCTTCAAAGTTCGCCTTCAATTTCACTTGATGCATCAAAAATGCTGAACCAGACTCATCCTGTTGGATATATATATATATATATATATACATATATAATATATATATATATATATATATATATATATATATATATATATATATATATACATATATATATATCACCATCTCTCTCTCTCTCTCTCTCTCTCTCTCTCTCTCTTCTCCTCTCTCTCTCCTTCTCTCTCTCTCTCTCCTCTCTCTCTCTCTCTCTCTCCTCTCTCTCTCTCTCTCTATCTTGATGAAGGCTGTATTCATATCTCATGTTGTCAACTTTATGCTGAAAGTTAACTATTATAGAGTTTGATAAATGTTGTCTTAATATCTCAATGTTTTAAGTGTAGTTAGTATGTGTCTTTTAAATATACTGTGTAGTTATTCATTTTTGTGAATAGATTGGCTATTTCACAGAGATTGATCATTACAATATATATAAACTATGAGTATTTTATCTACAATGTGTAGATTTCATTTTTATAGCTATGTTGAATTTGATTTGTGTCACTAGCTAGTGATCTCCCCCCCCCCCCCCTCTCTCTCTCTCTCTCTCTCTCTCTCTCCTCTCTCTCTCTCTCTGTTGTAGGAAAGAGGAGGACAGAGTTACTTTGTATTAACTACCAATACAAACACTCCAACATCCTGAAAGCACGGGAAACCCACACGGGCCACAAGAAAGTACAACAACAACAAAAAACAACCAACAAGCAAGCATAGAATAGCACATATCAGTATCACAGACCCAGGCAAAACTGTTTTTGTTTTTGTTTTTCTGGCGCAGGGGCATTCATGCATAAAACTAAGGCAGCGCGAGTGTATCCAGACGCGCCAACACTCACGCGCACGTGTGTGTGTATGTGTGTGTGTGTGTGTGAGAGAGAGAGAGAGAGAGAGAGACACTGACACTGACACTGACACTGACACTGACACTGACACAGTTTTATTGTCCATACAGCATTACAGCCCTGTAGACAAGGGGGAATAACAAGTTCAGATAAATTTGTGTAACATAATAACATTTTTCAAATTTTCCTCTCACTTCGCACTTACATATACTACTGCACATTCTAATTACCACGCAGGTCACACACACACACACACACACACACACACACACACACACACACACACTCTCTCTCTCTCTCTCTCTCTCTCTCCTCTCTCTCTCTCTCTCTCTCTCTCTCTCTCTCTCTCTCTCTCTCTCTCTCTGGGGGACGGATAGCCTAGTGGTCAGAACATTGCGCTGGCAATTTGAAGACCCGGGTTCGAATCTGGTCGAGGAGATTTTTCTCCTGGAGTTAACATCAGTGCTGACTCCACTCTCCCCACAAGTCCTTCGGATGAGACTTTAAACCGAGGCCCCGTGTGCGAACGCACGCAGAACATCTTGCGCACACGTTAAATCCTGTACCGCTTTTCGTAAGAGTAGGCCATCGTGTGCCGGTGGGAACAGATGACATTTACAAAACTGCATACACACGGGGACTGGATGTAAAAAAGCACAAGAGTGCTTATCCCATTATCCTCGATATAAAAGAATAAATAAATAAATCAATCAATCAAATCAATCTCTCTCTCTCTCTCTCTCTCTCTCTCTCTCTCTCTCTCTCTCTCTCTCTCTCTCTCTCTCTCTCTCTCTCTCTCTCTCTCTCTCTCCTCTCTCCCTCTCTCCCTTCCTCCCTCCTCCCCCCCCCCACACACACCAACAGAATCAATAAAGGACCATCTAAGGACTACTTACTCTGTTCCGTTATCTTTTTCCTAATATTCATTGCTTCTCCAATAAATTTAGCTAGTTTTTCTATTTTCTCTTCACTGCTGACAGATTGAATATTTGCAACAGAATTCATATCAGCAATGCCTTTAAACACACTTAGTGCCTCACAGTTTCTGCGTTCATCAGAATATACCATACAATCGAAAAGAAAGTGAAATTTGTCTTCTGTGGCATTTCGGCATGAAGGGCATATATTATCGTTAGTGTTATCTTCACTTGAAAACCAATACTTACAATTTTTAAGGCCACTGACTCTTAGCCGAAATCTACTGAGACTGATCTTGTACCATTTGTTGGATATAAAAGACAGATATCTTTCTGTTTGAAAGACACTTTTGAAGGAACTGTACCACATATACTTGTCATTATTTTCTAAATCCGAATGCCAGTTCTGTTTGTAGCATGAAATAAGTCTATCTTTAAATTCATTAATGAAACTATAATCACATCCTACGTCTCTACTCAGCCACACAATACCAAATCCATTCACACATAAAGTTTTCTGTACATTTGACACCCAATTGAGTCGACCAGTTTCATGTTGTAAGATTAGCATTTCATAAGCCTGTCTACATATTCTAGAAGCTGGTTGTTTAAGAAGTTTTAACCAGTATTTAATGCTTTTTATATATGCCCTTATGTATAACGGATATCTACCACTTTCCCCGTAAACTAGATGGTGTGATGCATGTAAAGGAACAGATAGAAATCTCTTTATAGCAAATGTGTGAACTTTTTCAATTCGCTTGCCTTCTTCATACAATCCCCAAACCTCAGATGTATAGGTTACCGTTGGTTCTATTTGATTATCAAACATCTTCCAAAACAGTTTTAGATCTGTGGTATTCAGTTTTTTCATAGATTTCTGTATCTCCATAACTCCTCTTTTTCCTCTGTTACAAACATCTACCAAGGCACTATTAATGCTCAGCTTTGTTGTGAAACCCATCCCCAAATATTTATATGAATTGGTAACCTTAATTTCTTCATTCCCATACATCGACCTTTCCCTAGAACCTAAGTACCCTCCCTTTCTAAACACCATTACATTAGTCTTTTCAAGATTGATAACCAAGCATAATCTATCTGCTTCTCTCCTAAGACTGTTCAACTGATTTTAGAGACCAATAGCAGATTCAGATAATAAGATAAAGTCATCAGCAAACAATAATAAAAAATATTTCAACAGTATCAGTCATTAGTTGAATGCCATGCTTTCCTGTTCTGGATAATTCAAGAGCCAATTCATTTATAAGTAAAGAGAACAATAGGGGACTGAGTAAACAACCTTGTTTTACTCCTTTTGGACAAGCAAAATAATCTGAATAATAACTCTTATCACGCACACATGCCAAAACAGAGTTATAAACACACTTCGTACGGCCTTATACATTTTTCCACATACACCACATTTCCTCAATACTTCCCACAAATTATTTCTATTGACCAAGTCGAAAGCCTTTCTAAAATCTACAAAGGCAACATAAAGTTCAGTGTGTCGTTGCAAGAATTTTTTAACAATGGCAAAAAGCGTAAAAATATGGTCAACTGTAGAATAGCCTGCTCTAAAGCCTGCTTGCTGTTCAGTTATTTAATCTTCTTCCTGGTTATTTTACCAACCAGGAAACTATCGTGGAATAGCTTTCACTAGTGTGGTAAGCAAGATATACACAAGATATTTTAACCAAAAGGCTTTCTAGATGGGCTATGGAGAGAGAGAGAGAGAGAGAGAGAGAGAGAGAGAGAGAGAGAGAGAGAGAGAGAGAGAGAGAGAGAGAATGACAAATGACAAATGACAATGACAATGACAAAGGTTTATTTGTGTAAGCGAGATGCCCATTCACAAGGGGACAGTGGGAGGGGGACAGGGCACAAAACACATATCATATACAGAGAACTTAATACATTATAGCCCCAAAAGTCATCATGACATGGAATCCACAACATGGTTACAGGGTACATTTAGAACCTTTTTCATTAGCTTTGGTCAGCCCTTACAAACGGAACTGGTAAGGGGGAGGAATTTCCACAACACTGTACAAATCCAGCGTCAACAACTTACACAAACTGATCTGCGACAAGAAAACCAGGTACATGTAGGTCACAATGTCTCTTCTTCCCTTTCAATCGTGGCTTGTGTAACTTTGCACCCCTAACACACTAACACGTGATAAATTCGTGATGGTCCAGGTGGCATGTGGCAGACAGCTATCCCCCTCTCTCTCTCTCTCTCTCTCTCTCTCTCTCTCTCTCACGCACTTTCTCTTACACACACACGTGTTCACACACACACACACACACACACACACACACACACACATATACACTTTCTCTCTCTCATCACACACACACCCACGCGCACCCACACACACACACACACACACACACACACACACACACACACACACACACACACACACACACACATACCAACACACACACATACGCACACAAACACGCACGCGCGCGCACGCACACGCACACACACACAAACAAACATACATACGCATGTACTCACGCACACACACCTACACCTACACACACACACACACACAAACACACACACACACACACACATAGGGGTTATCCGAGCAAGAAGCGAACTGAGTCCACAATCACACGCATCACATCAAGTCCGGCACTGATCCGATCCTTCAGTTTCTCCCGGTCAGCAGGGGACCACAGCTTCAGCTTGTGGTAGACAAGTCTTTCCTCCTTGGTCATCAGCCTGTAGTCCTTCTTCACGAACCAAAACAAATCCGGGGGTGTGTCACCAGCAGCAGTCCATTGGAAACGAAACACGAGATCATCAGTTTCACAAACCATCGTGTCTGGATGCCGTTTGCTGGTGAACACACGACGAAAGTCTTGGTTCCTGCGTGTGTCCCTTAGCCTCCGCTGCAAGGATCTGTCACTCAGTTCAGCCACGTAGTTCTTGACGGCATCGGGGAGAGAGAGAGAGAGAGAGAGAGAGAGAGAGAGAGAGAGGAGAGAGAGAGAGAGAGAGAGAAGAGAGAGAGAGATTGATTTGATTTGATTTGATTTGATTTATTCTTTTATATAGAGAATAATGGAATAAGCACTCGTGTGCTTTTGTGTATGTGTGTGTGTGTGTGTTGTGTGTGTGTGTGTGTGTGTGTGTGTGTGTGTGTGTGTGTGTGTGTGTGTGAGAGAGAGAGAGAGAGAGAGAGAGAGAGAGAGATTATGACAAAAAGAGATTGACAGGTACAGACAGACAGACAGACAGACAGATAGACAGAGAGAGATTGATTTGTTTTGATTTGATTTGATTTGATTTATTCTTTTACATCGAGAATAATGGAATAAGCACACATGTGCTTTTGTGTGTGTGTGTGTGTGTGAGAGAGAGAGAGAGAGAGAGAGAGAGAGAGAGAGAGAGAGAGAGAGAGAGAGAGAGAGAGAGAGAGAGAGAGAGAGAGAGAGAGATTAATGAAAGAAAGAGATTGAAAGGTACAGACAAAAAGACAGAACCAAAGAGACAAAGATAGCCGAAAAGGGAGGGGGGTGGGGGGAGGGGCAAACAACAGATCACAGTATTTTTGTTATAGGATAAAAAAAAAAATACACAAAAACTAAATAATTGTGGATAAAAATAAATATTGTGGCAACTGATTAGGCCTACACATTTCCTCTTTTTCCCCCCAAATAATACATTAGTGTGTTTCTTCCTTTCGGGGATGTGGGATTGTAGTTGTTTGTTCTTCTTTTCATCATGCAATATGTTTCATACCTTTTTTTGTACGACGAGATAGTCTCATGATATAAACGTTGTACTGCCAATGTCATGGCATGATATTAGAGCACAGGCGTTTGTGTAGGTGTTCTGTTTTCTTCAGCTTACAACACAAGGACAGGTCACCACCTATGCTTCCTGGTCGACATTGTTGGGCAACAATTGCAAAAGGCATAGCCTATCCAGAGTTTTCAGTACAAGCAGACGGTAGAGGTGTGTGTTGGTTTTGGTTTTGGTTTAGTCTTTTTTTGTGACGTACACGAGCGGAGGAAGATAACCCTTATTTCGACAAGGTTATATTTCCCTGTGTAATCTCCGCACGGACATAATACACAGTTGTGATAAAGAAACCTAGAAAAAATACCCTGTATACTGTACTGAAGAGTTTGTTTTAGACATCACGAAGTAAGGGTTGGCTTCATTTTTGATTCAGGTAGTTTCGGGGGGTTTTTTTGTTGATAGGGTTTCGTTACCTTGTCGTTCTTTGTCATTCTGGTGTTGCGACAGTTATACGATGTGTTAGCTTTACGTTTGTGGTGGTCTTTGGTGCAGACGTGTTGTTGTTGTTGTTGTTGTTGCTTTATACATATTTTTATGTTGTCGGTCTGTCTGATCCAGTGATTTGGGCGTCAGTTCTCTCTATCTCTCTCAAATGACATTTACAAAACTGCATACACACGGGGACTGGATGTAAAAAAACACAAGAGTGCTTATTCCATTATCCTCGATATGAAAGAATAAACAAATAAATCAATCAATCTCCACAGAACGAGTGTGGCTCGAACGCCCGTGCTCGTATCGTAGTCTTATACAAGCAGACGGCAGAGGTGCGTTGGTTTGCGAGGTGGGGTGGGGTCTTTTCCGAGGGCTGGATGTAGAAAAGCAATTGTTGCTTATTGTATTGCCCTCTTTGAATAAAAAGTTTTCGAAGTTTTCAAGTTTCTCTTCTCTCTCTCTCTCCTCTCTCTCTCTCTCTCTCTCTCTCTCTCTCTCTCTCTCCTCTCTCTCTCTCCTCTCTCTCTCTCTCTCTCTCTCTCTCTCTCTCACTCACTCTCATGGTGTGTTCTTATTTTATTATTCGTCCACATTTAATTGCTTTATTGTGAATGAACAAAATGTATGAATACACATGAACATATGAGCAAAACAACAACACCACAAGATTACGAAGACTGTTTCCCGTGCTCCACGCCCCATGATCTTGATTCGTTTACCTGGTGTCAAACTGATACTGATATACTATATCAGTTATTCTGTGCTGGACTTGTGCCCACCTGATGCAGTGCTCCGAAAGTGCAGCACACACAGTGACTGATCAGTGCCCGATCATACTCCATCTAAAAAAGATTGACTAAAATTTTCCAGGATCTGTGCTTATTGTGTGCCAACACTTTTAGTCTTCATGAACTGCGCCGATTGTGCATCAGGATTGTAATCTGGCCGTGACTATTGTTTCTGTTACGGTGTTCATATTTTATAATTCTTCCACATCTTATTGCCTTGACTGTTCAAGGTGTTTCTTATTTTATTATTCTTCCACATTTTATTGCATTGACTGTTCAAGGTGATTTAGTATTGTTTTTGCTATCTTCGTACATATTTTTTCATTTTCTTAACCTCTCTTCTTCCTTAAAACTGTATCACCCTACTTGTGCTCCAGATTGCTAGTTCTGGTATATTCACGTGTTCTTCCAGTTAGATTAGGCAGGATTAACTGAGTTAATATATACATATATATATATTATTATATATACATATATATATATATATATATATATATATATATATATATATATATATATATATATATATATATATATATATATATTATTGTGTGTTGTATGTGTTAAATCTATTATCATATATATATTATTGTGTGTTGTATGTATAGTGTTTATTGATTTATTCCTTCTTAATCCATTTCATCCTTTACCCAACCAAGTGCTCACTCAACTCCCCCCTATTATTACTCTTCAACTTTAATTTTTCTTCATCTTCACCAAATTTTGCACACATATCACATTTCTCACTAAACTAACTAACTGATGTATTCAAGACATACTTCATGGCCCTCCAAGGATGGATTACGCATCTGCCACCTAAACATAAACCATGCAGTAAATAAAATCGAAGATATATCAACGCTCATCACAAATCAAGGCAAACCATTTCACATTCTGGGTCTTTCTGAGTCAA
>CM060327.1:10194986-10202486 GCA_030674155.1 Stramonita haemastoma | reverse complement strand
GTGGTGTGTGTGTGTGTGTGTGTGTGTGTGTGTGTGTGTGTGTGTGTGTGTGTGTGTGTGTGCGCGCGTGTCCCAATATACAAGGTGTTTCAATCAACAATCACATTGAACGGAGCAAGGCAAGGCAAGGCAAGGCAAGAGAAGACAATGCAAACCCTTTAGTTTCGAGAATGATAAATGATTACTCATGCATTTTTTTTTTCTTTTTTACATGCAGCCCCCGCCCGTATAACAAATTATATCATTATGATAAAGCAACATTCCCGAGACTCAGTCTGGACCTGTGGATCAGTTAAATCTTATAATCGATACTCATTGATGGTATGCTGGAAAGTTGTTCCTGTTTTCATGTATTCTTGTCCAGATATTTTTTACTTATTTCAAACCTAAGATGTTCTCCTTCTGTTTCCATCTTTTATCTGTCCCTGCCTTCAACATCTACCTGCCAGAGTGTATAACCTTTATAAGTGTGCGCGCGCGTGTGTGTGTATGTGGGTGTGTGTGCGCGCGTGCGTGCGTGCGTGTGTGTGTATATTCTAATTTGCTAAAACTATAAATTGTTATTGATTGCTTGTGTGTTGTACAGGTCGAATGCAAGCGCTTTGATTTGTTTTTACAAGATATAGTGCTATATGAATTTCATGTATTATTATTATTATTATTATTATTATTATTATTATTATTATTATTATTATTATTATTATCATCATCATCATCATCATCATCATCATCATTATTATTATTATTATTATTATTATAATCATTATATTTTGGCCTGAAAGCTGTATCGGCCTAAACCTGTATTCCAAAAAAATAAAACCAACGAAACCCGCCTTCACAGCCTAAAAATAGAATCACTCACTCTCACTCAGTCCCATGTCCCAAAGGACGTAGGGGGGACATGAGAGAAGACACAACGGAGATCTTTTTCCATGCTTCACGATCCTGTGTGGCTAGTAGGAGGTGTTGCAGGGGTTGGGCAGTCCAGTCTTTGATGTTGTCAACCCATGATTTCTTTTGGCGGCCTCTTCTTCTCTTGCCCTCGACTGTTCCTTGCAAAATGGTTTTTGCTAGGGTGTTGTGTCTTGTGGTGTGACCAAACCACAGCAGCTTTCTCCTCTTTATGGTGGAGAGCAAAGGCTCTTTTTGATTTCTTCTTTCACATAGTTATTGGTCTTGTGTTCTTTGTATGATATTTTGAGGAGTCTTCTGTGGCACTTGTTCTCGAATGCTTGGATTCTCCTCTCTAACTCTGCTGTCAGAGTCCATGATTCACAGCCATATAGGAGGATAGATATCACGAGGGATTTGTAGAGGTGGTATTTGGTGCAGAAGCTGATGTTGTTGCTTCTGATGATCCTCTGGAGTCTGACTAGAGCAGATGTTGCTGTTGCAATGCGAGCTTTCACTTCATTGTTTGATGTGCCATCTTTTGTTAGGATGGAGCCTAAGTATTTGAATTGGCTCACCTCCTCCAATATTTCTCCATTCATCTTTATTTCCGTGCTGTCATTACTCGCGCTGTTGACCATGATCTTCGATTTCTCTGTACTGACCTCCATGCCGTATGCGCTCGCTCGATCTGTTAGACTGTCTGTGAGGATTTGCAGTTCTTGTTTGCTGCTGCCCATGAGGTCAATGTCATCTGCAAATCTGAGGTTGCAAAGGGGTCTTCCACCAATGGAGATGGAAGTGTGGTGGTTTTGCAGTGTCTCTGTCATGATGTTTTCGAGGAAGAGGTTGAAGAGTACAGGTGACAGAAGGCAGCCCTGGCGGACTCCAACCGTGGTCTTGAAGAACTCGCCCACGTGATTGTTCATGAAAACTGCACTTCTTGCATTCTCGTACAGAGCCTTGATGACTTCAATTAGGCAGTTGTCAATGTTGAAGTGCCTGAGTACTTGCCAGAGGCCGTCATGCCATACCCTGTCAAAGGCCTTTTTGAAGTCTATAAAATTGTGGTACAAGTCTTTTTGGTGTTGGAGATGCTTCTCTATCAGAATTCTCAGGTTGAAAATTTGTTCCATTGTGCTGCGTTTTGGTCTAAAGCCCGCTTGTTCTTCTGCCAGGAGTTTTTCTGCTTGATTTTTCTGTCAAAAATAGAATACATTTAGATTTACACACAACACACACACACACACACACACACACACACACACACACACACACACACACACACAACACACACACACACACCAAACACGGGGACGGGATAGCCTAGTGGTCAGAACATTGCGCTCGCAATTTGACGACCCATGTTCGATTCCCGGTCGAAGGGATTTTCCCCCCTGGAGTTAACATCAGTGCTGACTCCACTCTCCCCCAAAGTCTGTCGGATGAGACTGTAAACCGAGGCCCCGCGTGCGAACGCACGCAGAACTTCTTGGGCACACATTAAATTCTGTTCCTCTTTTCGTAAGAGTAGGCCATTGTGTGCCGATGGCAACAGATGACAATATTTACACAACTGCATACACACGGGGACTGGATTTTAAAAAAAAAAGCATGTGAGTGCTTATCCCATTATCCTAGATATAAAAGAATAAAATAAAAATAATAAAAAGAAATTTTAAAAATATAGAAAAAATATAAAACACACACACACAGACACACACACAGACACAGACACACACAGACACAGACACACAGACACACAGACACACAGACACAGACACAGACACAGACACACACACACACACACACACACACACACACACACACACACACACACACACACACACACACACATGTGAGACTGTAAACCGAGGCCCCGTGTGCGAACGCACGCAGAACATCTTGCGCACACGTTAAATCCTATTCCGCTTTTCGTAAGAGTAGGCCATTGTGTGCCGGTGGGAACAGATGACAAGATTTACACAACTGCATACACACGGGGACTGGATGGGGAAAAAAAAGCACGTGAGTGCTTATCCCATTATCCTCGATATAAAAGAATAAAATAAAAAATATAATGAAATTTTAAACATCTAGAAAAAATTTTTTTTTTAAATCACACAGACACAGACACATAGACACACAGACACAGACAGACAGACACAGACAGACAGACAGGCAGGCAGACACACACTGACACACACACACACACACACACTCTCTCATTCACACACACAGACACACACACACACATATACACACTGACACACACTGACACACACACTGACACACACACATACACTATATTGTCATGATCTCTGCCTGTCAACAGGAACTCAAGATGCCCTCCAGCTCTACAGTCTTCCGGGCTGTGTGCGGTTCTTTCCTACACACACACACACACACACACACACACACACACACACACACACTGACACACACACACACACACACACTGACACACACACACACTGACACACACATACATAACACTGACACACACACACACTGACACACACATACACACATTGACACAACACACACACACTGACACACACACACGCACGCACGCACGCACGCACGCACGCACGCACGCACGCACGCACACACTTTTTTTTATACCACTTTATGTCACAGCAGATTTCTCTGCGTGAAATTCGGGCTGCTCTCCCCGGGGAAGCGCTTCGCCACAAGTGCGGCGCCTACCCGTTATTTTTTTTCCCCTCAGGGATGGTGTCTAAACACGACACCTGTGTGCATGCTGGGTTTTTTTTATATATAATTTTGTCATCCGCTCCTACCGGCACACGATGGCCTGCTCTTCCGAAAGGCGGAACGGGATTTTAACGTGTGCGCAAGATGTTCTGCGTGCGTTCGCACACGGGACCTCGGTTTATAGTCTCATCCGAATGACTTTGACATTCACTTCGATTTTTTTCGTCAAACTGGGAAGAAAGGGCGAGCTGGGTACGAACCCAGAAACTCGCGGTTTACACATTGGCAGGCGAACGTCTTAACCATCCTGCCACCGTCCTTCCTGACATGACAACATACACTACATTGTCATGTTCTTTGCCTGTCAACAGGAACTCAAGATGCCCTCCAGTCCTACAGTCTTCCGGGCTGTGTGCGGTTCTTTCCTGCCCGCCCTCCATGCCCTTCTCCTCAGAAAGGCCAAGCAGAAGGCAGCCAGCAATGTGTCCTGGCTCTTCCAGAACTCTGCCGGAGATGGAGCCACCCTAGCGCTGCTTCTGCTGCTGCGAGTGGGGGTCTTCTGGACTCTTCTGCTGATGCAGTGTGGAGACGTGGAGCTGAACCCAGGGCCTACTAGCTCTACAGCGGCAGATCCGCTAGACATCGTCGTCACTGATTGGCGGCAGAATTCGTCCACTTCAATTCGTGCACCTGGTAAGTTATCCAGATGTTTGGTCCTCGAGAAAAGTTTTGGTCACTGATCGATGTAAGTTGAGTGTCAGGGCCTATATTCAAAGTGTTGTTATGTTTTAGAAATGTGTTGTTGAGATTGTCTTCAGCCATGACAAGCTCTTTTCACATAACTCCCTGCACTCTCCTTTAAAGAAGACCGAAAATTCTCTGAAGGAGAGAGAGGTAGAGAGGGAGGGGGGGAGGGGGTCTGGTTGCATGCATGACAAGGTACTTGGAAAGAGTCAAACAAGCAGTATCCTTATTCAGTGTGTTACTACGTAAAAAATGCGACAACTTAGTTTCCCATCAAATTGTTGAAATTTCCTATGATGTCCTTCGTCATACTGTCCTCCTACATCTTGCAAGTTTTGCAGTTACCAGCGTCTGTTATAGGTGAAAGCTTTAAAGGTTGAAAACCACCAGAACCATTTGCAGGACAGCGGACTACTGTGTTGTGTTTGTAACAAGAAACGTGACGTCTCTCCTACTTTCCATTCGTGGAACACACACAGAAGTGTTCCGGTATGACACCCTATAGGTGACCTATGATTCGAACACTTGAGTTCCTTTACCCTCTCTTCTCCTACATGTTCCTACTGCCTATTTTCTGACTCTGTATTTTTGCTAGCATAATTATCAAAGGAAGAATTTGTCTATGCAAAATTTGTCAAGGGAAATAATTCCGGTGCTGTGGATTCTTTAACTTGCATTGAATCCGTGCTAAACTGGAAACATCAGTTTAACGTTTCATTCTAAAGAGTCAACAAAGCCATCACGCTTTTGTCTAGTTACAGACAAAACATGTCTGACTTTAAACGGCAGTTGGATAAAGGGCATCCACTTTTTAAGAATATGTGTTCTTTATCAGACCACAGAGCTCACTTCTCTGACCACCGTATTTATGATCCACGAAAATTCAAGAGTTTTCTGGTGTGTTTGGGTCATGGTTTGTGCTGTATTTGTAAGTTTTGACTGTAGTTACACATACGGTTGAAAAGAATGCCTGCACTTGTCTAAGCAAAGAGTTATGTCATCCAGCCATCCATTAGTCGGATGGATTTTGACACACAGATGGTGAGAAGTTCTTGTTATGTTGTGTGTTCAATTACCAGTTAAAGACACTTTATTTGGAGGTCTGAACCACTCGGCCACGTTCAACCGCTCTGCAGCTGATTTTCCACAGATTGAGGGGAAAACATGTGTCTTTGAGAATGCTTCGCATGATAGTTTCCTGGACCAAGTGGATCCGAGCATTGCCACATATCAGGAGCTTCCTGAAACATTGAAATCTGACAGCTTTGGGCGATCCAGGGTAGAGGCTAACACAAACAGAGGCTTTGATAAAAATTAAAACATTCGCATCAAGCGCGACAATTTAGAAACACTTTTAACAGCAAGCTACTATCTTGTTAAAAAACATGTCTGGAATAACAACAAATGTTTCGAATCAACTTATTGGGAAAGTAATGTCATCCCTCCAAAAAACAGGCCATCCAGAGGCATGTGCTGAACCAGCAGCCTGTTTCCCTGAGCAAAAGAATCCCATGCCCTACCAGAACAAGCAAGAACTTCACAGGAGTGAAGAAATGGAAAGAGCAGACGACCACCAACCGCCACCCAGGGAAGAGAGCGGGTCAGGAGATAGGAATGGCATGACTCTTGCTGATCAGGAAGAACCCTTCACATATCTCACATTTCTTTTCCTCTTTGTATGTGGAGTGGTGACAGTTTATCAAAACTGGCCCTACCTACTCTTTGGTCTGGGGTTCCTGCGCGTTCTGTCTGTGTGCCCAACGCTTCTTCAAATGTTTGAAACCACCGACGTGAAACACCATGCCAAGGATGGCCTGACTGAAGACCTACAACGAAATGCTTCAGTGGTGACAGAGACAGCCATGGATCATCTTTGTGTGAACTCTGGGGAAAATCTGCAGGTCGCAGAGGCAGCAAAGGAGTCCAAGCAAGAACCTGGCATGACACCTGGATTTCCCGAGTTAGCAGGACGTGGGCAAGAAGAGGAAGAAATGGGACACTGTAATGGAAATGTACAGGATAGCCAGTGCTCTGACGGTGGAGGAGACAACAGACAAACCAACAGACAGGAACATTCCGGCTGTCAGCAGAGTCACCAGGACAAGGGCCAGGACTCCGGTCACAGCCAAGGTGGTGGGGGAGCCAGTGGCGGATCTGCAGGTAGCTCTGGGGATGGCAGAGATGGCGATAAAGATGAGGACGAGAATGCTAGGAAAAGAAATGGCAGTAGAGACAGAGATGAGGAAATAGAGGATACAGACGAAGAAGCAGAAGACGAAAATGCCCCAGAATGCTGCCCTGACACACAAACTGAAGCAAGTGACTCTGAACCGCGTGACTTTTCCGATGCTGGACCACAAAAGAGTGCAGACCTTGTACCATCAGACATTTCTCCACCACCGGGCAGTTCTGACTCTGCTACACCACCAGGCAGTTCTGACTCTGCTACACCACCAGGCAGTTCTGACTCTACACCACCAGGCAGTTCTGACTCTGCTACACCACCGGGCAGTTCTGACTCTGCTACACCACCAGGCAGTTCTGACTCTACACCACCAGGCAGTTCTGACTCTGCTACACCACCAGGCAGTTCTGACTCTACACCACCAGGCAGTTCTGACTCTACACCACCAGGCAGTTCTGACTCTACACCACCAGGCAGTTCTGACTCTGCTACACCACCAGGCAGTTCTGACTCTACACCACCAGGCAGTTCTGACTCTGCTACACCACCAGGCAGTTCTGACTCTGCTACACCACCAGGCAGTTCTGACTCTGCTACACCACCAGGCAGTTCTGACTCTGCTACACCACCAGGCAGTTCTGACTCTGCTACACCACCAGGCAGTTCTGACTCTGCTACACCACCGGGCAGTTCTGACTCTACACCACCAGGCAGTTCTGACTCTGCTACACCAGGCAGTTCTGACTTTGCTACACCACCGGGCAGTTCTGACTTTGGACTAACAGTCTTAATTCTTGAACGTCTACAGCTCTCCAACAGCAGACCCCCAGGTTTCTCCAGTTCAAGACAACCATACCTCAACTGCAGACCCCCTAGGTTCTCCTGTAGTGAACAACTGCCTTCTGCTGATTTCAGACCACCTGGACTCTCTTATCTTAGACAAATCGATTGGGCCATCCCTA
>CM060327.1:10157486-10184986 GCA_030674155.1 Stramonita haemastoma | reverse complement strand
AGTAAAAGTAGAAACTAATTTGAAAGGAGGAAAAACCTGCACAGAAGGCGTGTGGGAAAAAAACAACACAGTAATTCATTGTAAATATGCTGCTGCTGCTGCTGCTGTTGTTTCTGCTACTGCTGCTGCTGCTGCTGTTACTGCTGCTGTTATTGCTGCAGATGCCGGCACAGTGATGATAACGATGATTGCATTCATTTAATCACTTACAGGGGACGGGATATTTCAGTGGTCAGAGAACTCGCTTTCTCCAAACTAAGGTTAAGCAACATCAAGCGTTGTGACCAGTTGGATGGGTGACTGTTTGCACGCCTTGGCTTCAGTACAGTCCCCCCCAGTTCACCCAACTGTAATCAATGGGTATCTGCCCTCTTTAGGTACAGGGAAGGTAAAGCAGCGAGGGAGAGGAGATGGGTGCCGCCCTCAATAATGCTGGCCCCTAGAGAAGCTGATGCCTCTGATGACTCGCTCCCCTACGACCACATAGGTTATGGGAACACCTTTACTTTTACCCCAAAAACCACATAGGTTATGGGACACCTTTACTTTTACCCCAACAACCACATAGGTTATGGGAACACCTTTACTTTTACCCCAACAACCACATAGGTTATGGGAACACCTTTACTTTTACCCCAACAACCACATAGGTTATGGGAACACCTTTACTTTTACCCCAACAACCACATAGGTTATGGGAACACCTGTACTTTTACCCCGTTTTTACCTTCACGGGAGATTAGGTGGGATATAAGTAAGGAAAACTAGGAACTAACTTAAAAGGAAGAAAACCCCGCATAGAAAGCATGAAAAAACCCACTTACAGTAATGTATTTTGAATGTGCTGCTGATGTTTCTGCTGCTGCTGATGCTGTTATTACTGCAGGTGTCGGCTCAGTGAGGATTCCGATGATCATGTTCATTTAATCACTTACAGATTTGTTTTGGTATTTTGTACCACTTTATGTCACAGCAGATTTCTCTGCATGAAATTCGGGCTGCTCTTCCCGGGGAGGGAGAGCGCGTCGCCACAAGTGCAGCGCATAACCTTTTTTTTTCTTTTTCCTGCATGCAACTGGTTTATGTTTTCCTAACAGAGTGGCTTTCTTCTACAGAATTTTGCCAGGGTCAACTCCCTTGTTGCCGTGGATTCTTTTACGTGCGCTAAATAGTGATGTGTAACACACGGGACCTCGGTTTATCATCTCATCGAAAAGACTAGCGCCCAGACCACCACTCAGGGTCTAATGGATGGGGGAAAAGTTTTGGGCCTAAACGGGGTACGAACCACCGCACACTGCGACCCGGACTTTTTGCTGTCTAGGCAAGGCGCGCTACCACCTAGACCACCGATCCACCATTTGCTCAGAACCAACCCCCCCTCCCCCCCCCACCCCCACCCACCTGCCATAGATTTGAATCTGAAGACCCGGTACAATTCTCTGCTTGCAGCCAGGATCAGACGACTGAGAGAAGACAATCGGAGACTGCGTCTTCGCCGTTCATGTCGTCTCTGCGAGGATGACAGTCGCCCAATATTCGTGCTGCTCTGTGGGCACATTCTCTGTGGTGAGTGTTTGCAGTGCTGCCGGCCTGTTTGTCCATTCTGCAACACACCTATGAAGAACTGGGTACTCATTCGCTTCAGCTAGAGGATGGTAGTGTGGGCTGAATGTGTACAGTTTTGTCTTCACTCCACATACAGCATCAGGGGTGAAGTAGGCCTACTCTGACAGCTGTTCAGAAGAGTTTCAAAGCAAAACACAAAAAGTAAATACCCCCAAATCCTTCGAACGCTATGTGTAGCGAACAAAGAAAAAAAAAAGACTTTTTTTTAAATATCTTGAATGCATTGTCACAGACACAAACATAAACACACACATACATAAACACACACTCATACCTATATCTATGTATCTATGTATCTATGTATGTATCTCTCTCTCTCTCTCTACATATATATATATATATAATATATATATATATATATATATATATATATATATATATATATATATATATATATATATATATATATATATATATAAAAAGTTCGGCTTCGTAAAAACTGAATGAGGACTGTGGATGTAGTTTTGTTGTTGTCAACGTTGATGCTTTGATAGCCCATGCATTGGCACAACATGTATCTCCATACACAGGACTCCATCTGATGCTTTCTGAAGAGGTGGTGACAGATGAAATGATATGATTTCCGAATATAAGCACTGTTATGGCTTATTCGGTGGAAGCTATCTATCTCACCCCGATGAGTACCGAAAAAAAAAATGCAGACAAAAAAGCGTTGGACTGTACATGGCATGGTGAACTATGGCAAAACCCAAACCCGAAGTCAGAATGCAGCTACCTTAATGGTGGGAAAAAAAACGGTCCAAAACGCAAAAATCTCACTGTTGGTGAACTTCTCGCCAAGAAACGGAAAAAAACAAAACCCAAATTGGTGACTTATCAGCAATTGTCTTGCACAACAAGCCCGCACAAATGTGCAGAAATAAACTGAATTATCACCTTTTCTGGATCATTGTCATACACGCTCAAATACAAGCATGAAAATGACACAATGACCTTGTGTATTATCATGCTTGTATAGATTTTATGACTTTTCTGCCCTTCTTTTAAAAGTTTTTTTTTTTTTTTCGAGGAAGATCCCGTTCCCAGCCGCCGCTGTAGTCTAGTGGTTAGGGTTCGATCCCAGCTTTCGGCTATGGCGTTGTGCCCTTGGAAAAGGCACTTTACGGCTATTTTCTCACCCCACCCAGGTGTAAAAGGGGTACCAACCTTGTGTTGGGGGTTAACCCTGCGATAGACTGGCGTCCTATCCAGGGGGGAGTCTATGACTCTCAGTCGCTTAACGCCACAGAAACCGGGATAAGCGCCGGCCAAGACATTTTGCATGTAGTGATTAGAGCATAATAATAATTACATATCATACAGTGATTTATTAACTGTATTGCGAGAACATTGCAAAGAAGTCCAATGTATGTATGTAGTGAAAAGAGCATAATGTTAATTAATTACTTATCATACAGTGATTTATTAACTGTATTGCAAGAACATTGCAACGAAATACGATGAATGTATGCAGTGAAAAAAAGCATCATAATAATGATAAAAACACAACAATTTATCACCTCTGTTGCGAGAATATTGCAATGGAATCCAATAATTATTTGAATGAAGTGAAAAAAGCATAATGATATACAACAGTTTACTAACCTGTGTTGAGATTTTTTTTTTTTGCAATGGAATCCAATGAATGAATGCTGTAGGGAAAAAAAAGCATAATGATAATTAAAATCATAATCATATCACACAACAATTTACTACCTGTATTGAGAGAACATTGCAAAGCAATCCAATGTATATGATAATGCAGTGGAAAAAGGTAGGATGACTATATATCATACAAAAATTTACCCCCAAAATTTTGGGAAAGCATTGCAATGAAATACAATGTGTGTATGTAGTGTACAAGCGACAATGTTTTTTTTGTTTTCTTCTCCTTTCTTTGCTGCATATCAATATTGTCTTTGTTCTCACCCTAAATGTACGGAACATATCAAGCCACTTGTTGCCAGTTCAAACCCTCCTCTTTTTTTTTTTTTTTTTTTAAAGATGTTTTGTTAGTGGCTTAATCTTGACATTGAATTAGTAAATAGGGTATTGGTATTTCACTAGATAGATTAGTTCTCTGGTCAGTTTACGTCAGTTTACAGTGTTTCTTTTTTCTTTTAGAAAATGAACCCGGTTGGAATGATAAATGATGTCAGATGAATTGTTAGGTGTTATATATAAATAGCATGGGTGAATTTTTATACGCTTACGCACTTTTGCCAGTGAAAACAGTATCATGTAAACAAAAAGGGCCATTTATAATGTATTTGATTGTAAGGGAAACAATGTTTATTGAATGTTGACCAATTTTATTTAACTTTTTAAATTTACCTTTATTGTTATTGTTGTTGATGATACTTATATATCCAGTAACATTTTGTTTTCAAATGGTGGCCTTAAGTACTCAATTTTAGATGAAATAGCTATTTAAAAATCAGCAGGACCAGTTTGTATAATACTTTTTTTTTTTTAATCTATGCAGCTCACAAATGCGCAAATGTTGATGTTGTAAATAAGTAGGACTATATTTTGTGATCTGCTTGTTTAAAAAAATATATTTTTAAATATATAATATATATCCACATGTGCATATGTTACTTTTTCCATGTACCCTTTCATTCTTCTTGTCATACCCTTTACAGTAAATGTTACCTTTTTTTCTTAGTTAATTTTGCAATTATTTTATACTTCCTGTTGATGCTGATGCTGTATAATGTTTACTCTCTCTCTCTCTCTCTCTCTCTCTCTCTCTCTCTCTCTCTCTCTCTCTCTCTCTCTCTCTCTCTCTCTCTCTCTCCTCTCTAGTAAGTTATATAGTTCGATAATCAATGGTAGAATACAAGAATGGGTTGAACAAAATAATATTACTGGTGAGCATCAAGCAGGCTTTAAGAAAGGTTACTCTACAGTTGACCACATGTTTACACTTATGGCAATTATACAGAAACTTATGGCAATTATACAGAATTATACAGAAACAGTTTACATTAAATCGAAAATTATACGTAGCTTTCATAGACTTTGAAAAGGCATTTCTTAGTGGAACAGCAGCCAGGCTTCAGCTCAAGGTAAATATGAAGAAGAGTAACATCGTAGTTTTTAGAAAGGGTGGATATCTCGCAGCAAGGGAAAGATGGTTGTTTAATGGAGAGGAAATGGCTATTGTAAACTGTTACAAGTATCTTGGCATAAAATTTTCTACCAGGCTTAGTTTTACTGCTGCTTGTGAAGATCTTGCCAGCAGAGCAAAAAATGCTTTATTGTTTGTTTTAAAGAAAATGTATGCAATAAATAATAATTCTCTGCAAATCCTTTTGAAGATTTTTGATACACAGGTTGTACCTATTACATTGTATGGAGCTGAAGTATGGGGACTAGATAAGGCTGCTATTTGTACTGAGAGAGTTCATTTGTATGCACTTAAAAGGGTTTTGGGTATAACTGGTAAAACTCCAAACGATCTGGTTTATGGTGAAACTGGCCGATACCCTATTTGGGTAACTGCTCAAGTGCGTTGTGTAAGCTATTGGCTTAAAATATTACAAATGGATACAAATAGATTGCCACTTCAAGCCTACAAAATGTTGTTAAATCTTGATAATAATGGAAAACACACTTGGGTTGCTAGTATTCGTGAAGTATTGTGTCAGAATGGTTTTGGACTTGTATGGTTAAATCAAGGTGTTCAGGATGTTAAGGGTTTCTTACATGAATTTCGTCAAAGACTTATTGATTGCAGATGGCAAAACTGGAATGCCCATGTCCAGTACAGCGACAGATTTTCATTATATAGAACATTTAAAACATCTAGAAATTGTGAACTGTATTTGTCACTGGATATTGACAGACATGTAAAGCGTTACCTAACGATGTTTAGATTTGGTATTACAGATATGACAATACATTCTAACCATTACAAAAAGATTAAAAATAACAATTTAGTATGTCCATTGTGTAAAAGTGACAAAGAAGATGAAGTTCATATTTTGCTTTGCTGTCCAGCTATTTTTGATATCAGGCAAAGATATATTCCTTCTAAATTTTATTCAGAGCCATGTTTATTTCGAGCAGTCTTGCTTTTGTCATGTCAAAATGAACATTTACTCAAGAATTTATGCATATTCCTGTATAAAGTTTTCAAAAGACATTCTGAAAGCATTAAGAATGACTAATACTTGTATTATCTACAGTTTCTTTACAGTGGAATGAGTGATGTTTGTAAAATCGATTCATTTCATATTTTGTTGCAATTATATTTTTGTGTTACTTATGTGATGTTTATACTGAATAAATTTTGTTTTCAATTTCAATTTCAATTTTTCAATTTTCTCTCTCTCTCTCTCTCTCTCTCTCTCTCTCTCTCTCTCTCTCTCTCTCTCTCTCTCTCTCCTCTCTCTCTCTCTCTCTCTCTCTCTCTCTTGATCTCTTGACTCTGGCTGTGAAGAGGTGGGGCGTGTTTGATTGCTCTCCATATTGTGACGGATTGTGAGTGCTATATGACAGATATCCTTATGATTTTTTGCATACGTCTTCATCAACGGTATGTGAATGCAAAGATGTAAATTGATTGTTCCTGAAAATAGTATATTGATTGTTATTATCATCAGATGTATCGATATGAAACAAAGAACAACTTATTTAGTTGATGTGTGTTCACCAATATCTACTGTTTTGAATCGGACAAATGCGTTGAGTGCACGTGCAGTTAAACAACCTGTGTGAATAGTGGAGTTTGTTTGTTGACACTGTGCCAAGCAGGTGAGGTGAACATTATGTATTCACGTTGACCTCCCTTTGGTCCCCTGTCCAGGTCAGCATGCATAACTAATGACTGCAATCACTGTAACTGTTATACGAACTGTGATGTCATAGACCAAGGTTATGACTACCACTCCACCTCTGCCAGATAATAAACTGCAGCCCACTTTGGACTGTCTACAAAAGACATTTTCCTGCACAGGAAAAGAAATCCTTACTTGGAGAAACTGCCTTTTTTATCGTTATACTGCCATTACCAATGACCTAATCCACATTCAGAAAGATGACTATGACAATAAAGATAACGTCCTTTCCCCATCTCTGTGGATTGATGAACCTTCATGCTTGGCAAAGTCAGTTGTGCGCATTTTTTTTCAGGGATCAAAACGTATAACTCTTTCCCTGTATTTTACATGTCAAAGCACAGGAACTCTGTTGTGCCAGGGTGTTGATTGTGAAAACTGGGACAAAAAAGAATTTGAAGTTCTGAAAGACTTTGTGACAGAGTATTCCAGAAACCCAGATTTGCAGAACCTGAAGAAAGCTCTGCTTTCAGCGCCATTTACCTTTTTAAAAGATGAAGACAAGAACATTGTGTTGTCCACTCCCAGTGAAGATATCAGTGTAACTGCTGTTCTACCTTTGGCATCTTCTTTTCCACCATCAAACCAGTGGTACTTTGATGAAGACATTTTGGAAGCGCACAGAAATGATGCTTCCTATGCATCGCCTTTATTACAACCCTTACAAACAATGACAACTAACTCAAGTGAGACTGGCAATGTGTCGAGCCACGATGACAAACAATGTGCTTCCAACTTATCAGAAACTCCAACTTCTACTAGTTGCGTGGGAAAAAGTCAAAAAGTAACTTTAAAAGAACACTCCAAAAGCAATCAAATCAGCAAAGAAATATCGGAGGCGAACACTGTGTCCTTCTCTACATAATAACAAAACTGTATCCGACAAACTAGGAAACATTGAATCAACCCTAGAACTTATTCTTAGTAATCAGTCTGACTTAGCATCTAATTTCCTTATAAATCAGGAAGATTCAAAAGTTTCACTAAAAAAGGAACTTAAGCATCATATTGACCTCAGGGAAGAATCCTTAGGGTCTATGATTGCTGATTTAAAGGCTAGTGTTACTAACTTAAACACAGCTTTTAACAGCCTGGTAAAAGAAACTCAATCTCTGAAAACATGTCTGGGTTCTCTTTCCTCCCAGTTAAAACAAACAAAGCAAAAGCCATGTGTACTAAAGGATGTTTTCACTCAATGTGAACCTTCTGACATGTGTGACATTGATAAAGGCACCAAGGTTGAAGAGAACCTGGTGCATGTCCCCAGTCACTCTCCATGCCCGCCATCACATGCACACTCCACAGTGACTGACAACATTCCCAACCATTCTACTGACTCTCACGTTGACTGTGACGACAATGACAAACAATGTGATGAGGTCATCAATGTGTCTGTCAGCAACCGATTTCAGACTCTGTCAGATCTAAATCAGGGGCCAGATCTTTCAGAGAGCAGAAAAACCCATTCCCTTTCACAAAAGGAAACGCCTGCCTCATCTAAACAAACTGATTCAGCCCAGAATGAAATTTCATTGACCAAAACAGAAGTAGAACAAACTGCTAAGCAGATACTAGATAAACTGAACATCCCTGCCGAGGCTTCATCTGTTTTGATAGGAGACTCTGTGATCAGACATATCAATCCAAAAAGACTGGATAACCAGAGTAACTCTCTATATAAAATATGCATTCCAGGACTATCTGTATTAGACATTATTAATTGGCTGCAAGATCTAGCTAAACATGAACAGGTAAAAACCCTTATCATACATACAGGAATAAATGATTGTCCAAGAGGACCCATGTCCACTCAAAATTGGACCAAGCTTATATCTTTGAGCAAAACATGTTTCCCTGCAGCTTGTATAGTTCTCAGTTCCATTCTTCCTGCCCGTGGTAGACACCATCTAAACAATACCATAGCACCATCTAATATAAATATGCACACAGCCTGCACTAACATGCAGATAGACATGATTGACAATCATGAAAGTTTTCTCACTGTAAATGGTGCCCCACGTCAGGCTTTATACAAAGATGCCATTCACCCCAGTCCAAAGGGAACAGCCCGCCTAGCAATTAATTTCAAACAATTTCTCCCCCAGACTCCCCATTCACGTTACTCAAAACCCTCAGACAATATAGTCCAGGCTATTGGCAAGAGATATGATTCACGTATTCAGCCTATTTCAGATAACTCCAGGATCACCAAACAAAATTTTGGTTCAGTCCCCAGGTCTTTATCCAAACCTGTAAAGGATGGAAGAATACAGGGGAAGCCACTCCTGTCTGTCAGTGAATTTCCACCATTACCATTGGTAGAGAATCGCCAGGTGGTTCAGAATAATACTGATCATCCTGGTGATTCTCTCCATGGATCCCGTCATCAAGAATCCACCAGGAATGTATCATTCCTGGATGGAAACAATCAGCCTCAGACTGGTGGACTGCAGTCATCTGTTCCATGTCCACCTCCATTCTCCTACCCAGACTATAGGATTCCCAGTGCCCCTCATCCCAGATTCCCCTTCTCACATCACTACCCTCGTCAGGATGCACAAAATGCTGACTTCAGTCAGAGACAGTCCAACTTTCCCATGGGCTCTGCTTCCCTTGGGTTTAATCCCCCAAACATGCACAACCCGCCTTCACAAAGCTGGACCCCAGCCATCCCTGCTGGTCAGTGTGCACAGCAGCTTATGCAGCTTGCCTCACAGCTGGTAGCCCAGCATGACCAAAGGCAGTGGATATGGTGATTTGGTGATCCAGTTGATAATTTTATGATGCTTTAGAACATTTTCTTATTCACTTATTAAATTAGTATGCAGGCGTGTGGAGGTGTGTGTGTGTGTGTGTGTGTGTGTGTGTGTGTGTTGTGCTATGGTTGTTATGCAGGACACATGACCGAGTGGACAAGGGGACTGAAGATTTTGAATTGCATTTTTGTTCTGCACGGTATTTTCTCTACCACTACGTTCATTTGAGGTGGTATACCGGGTTTTGCTTGTTTCATTTCTTGCTTGTAATCACATTGATTTACTTTGGATTTGTGCTGTTCACAGCATTTACCATTGCATTTCTTGACTATTTGTTCATCCAGTTAGTTGGATTACTTTTTCTTCAGTAAATTTTTTACCAGTTGTTTTCCTCGTGTGTAAATGTTTAAAGTTAAAGTGTGTAGTTACTATGTTAGTATAGTTAAATAGATAAGGTTATTAATTGTATGTGTGTTTCCAATTATTTGTCATTTTGATTTTTGACTGATTGTTTGCAGTATAATGGCAAATAATTTCAAAGTGGAGAAGTGGTTGTCCAAATTTGGTTTTAAAGTAGGATATCTAAATATATGCCACCTATTAAACAAAATATCTGACATGCACCCCATTATTACTAACGAAAATGATTGCTTTCATGTTTTTGGTTTTTCTGAAACTAGATTGTCAGAAAAAGTATCAAATAATGTTGTATCAATTCCTGGATGCATTACCATTAGAAGAGATGCCAAAGCCACTCTTGAAACAGGACTAGTAGTATATGTACACCAATCAGTTAGTTATAAACAGATCAGCCATTTTGACAAATATGGTATTGAATGTATATGGATTCAGATTAATTTAAAAGGGACTAAACCAATGTTAATTGGTTTCTTTTACAGAAACCCAGACGAACGAGTTGAATGGTTTGATCGTTTTGAACTCCTGATGGATGACGTATCAAGCCATTCAACAGAACTAATTTTACTTGGTGACTTTAATATTGATTTACATAAACCCCACAACAAATGGAAAAGTATTTATGAATCATATAGTCTATCACAATTAATTAACACCTCAACAAGAAAAGTGTCATCTTCTGAAACATTGATTGATCACATTTATGCAACTAATCCATCTAATATAATAGAAACATCTGTACCTATATTTGGGCTCAGTGATCACTTTCCGATTTGTTTAACTTGGTCAAAAAAGGGTTCTAAAATTCCCATTTGTAGGCACAAATGCATTTCTTTCCGAAGTTACAAATCGTTTGATACAGACAAATTTCTGTTTGATTTATGTATGGCCAATTTTTCAAAAGTTTATCAGTATAATGACCCTAAAGAGGCTCTTGATGTGTGGTACAAAACTTTTCTCTCTGTTTATAACAAGCATGCACCACTAAAAACAAAACGGGTCAAATTCAAAGAAAAGCCTCCATGGCTTTCTGATAAAATTAAAACAGCCATAGCTAAACGTGATTTCCTATTGAAAACAACAGGTAAGTATGACACCTTCAAAAAACAACGGAACAAGGTAACAGTATTAAAAAGAGCAGCAAAAAAGAAATATTTCAGTGAGCTCATTTCATCAAAAAAGGATGTTAAATCACTTTGGAAAGCCATAAACCAGTTATCTGGTAAACCTTTAATATCTATAGCCCCATTATCAAACAACTTATCAGTTGAAGAAATGAATAAACATTTCTCTACTGTAGGAGAAAAAATTATTCCAGATGATTATACTAATTGTAACAATTTACTTCTGTTGCAGGATTTTTGCAATTCCAAAATATGTCAATCAAAGCTGAAATTTGGATTCATTGGTGTTCATGAGGTGTACAAGGAGCTGTGTTCATCAAAACAGTCAAAATCGCGGGGCTTGGATGACATTGACAGCAAAATTTTGAAAATTTCTGCACCCATAATATCTGAACACATTGCTTATATTTATAACCTTTGTATAGAAAAATCAAGCTTTCCTCAAGCGTTTTAAAGATGCTAAAGTTCTACCACTTTATAAATCTGGTGATCCTAATGAACCCTCAAACTATAGACCAATTTCAATCCTGTCAACGTTATCTAAGCCACTCGAAAAACATCTTAAACACCATCTCTTATCCCATTTTACTAATTATAACTTGTTTCATGCAAATCAAAGTGGATTCAGAAAAGATCATTCATGCCATACTTTACTAACGAATCTTATAGAACAGTGGCATGAAAACATCAATAATGATATGTTTACTGGGACCATATTTGTTGATTTTGCTAAGGCTTTCGATACAATTGATCATGCTCTCTTATTAAGAAAATTACACATGTATGGTCTACACCCAGAATCAGTTGAACTTATATCCTCTTTCCTTATAAATAGAAGACAAGTAGTTTACCAGGACCGTCTCACGTCCACTTTTATGCCAATTACCTATGGTGTTCCACAGGGATCTGTCCTAGGTCCCATTCTCTTTTCAATTTATGTAAATGACTTGCCTTTAAGTGTATCAAATAAGTGTGAATTGTTTGCTGATGACACCACAGTTCATAATAAAGCTAAAGATGCCAGTGTTGTATGTACTGAATTACAAAAAGATATTGATAACGTTATTAGATGGTCTGAAATAAATCACATGGTTCTCCACCCTGAAAAGTCAAAATTCATGCTAGTTACAACAAGGCAAAAAAGACAAAATATAAAATATCAACTTCCAGATATTAAAGTATATCACAAAAGTTTAGAAGAAGTGGATTCTCATAAATTGCTTGGTTTAAATATTGATAATCATCTGTCTTGGTCAAGTCATGCTTCTATTCTGTCTAAGAAGCTAGCCCAAAAAAATTTTCAGCTAAACAGAATAAAACATTTGCTAGATCAACATACTCGGAAGTTATTTTTTCATGCATACATACAACCAGATACAGATTATGCCTCTACCTGTTGGGACTTAGCTAGTAAAAATTGCCTTAAGCGACTAGAGAGTTTATATAGACGTTCATTAAAAATTGTACTCCTTAAATCAACATCTTTGGAAGATGCAGATTACAAAGAACTTAACATTTTTCCTTTCAAATTACGATGTCGCTTTAACAAAGGTGTTTTTATGTACAAAATTATAAATAATCTTGCTCCAGAATATCTTTCTGAAAGATTTTTGATGAGAAATATTCGGGGCAAGAGTACTTTTTGTATCCCCCGTCCAAGAACGGATCTTTTCAAGACATCCCTTATCTATTCAGGTAGCAAAGAATGGGATGAAATTCCAGATAAAATAAAACAGAAATCTAGTCTGTCTTCATCCAAAAAAGCTTATCATAAATATTTATTTGAAATGTTCTGAATGAAATATGATCTTGTCTTTTGTAAAGACCAAAGCATATATTTATATACTTATTTTGTTCATTGCCGGTTGTATTTCCAACTGTCTGGCCTTTATTGTGCTTTGTTTGTGTCGTGTGTGTGTGTGTGTGTGTGTGTGTGTGTGTGTGTGTGTGTGTGTGTGTGTGTGTGTGTGTGTGTGTGTGTGTGTGTGTGTGTGTGTGACATTTTGATTTTTTTGTACTTCCACTTCTTGCTATTATATCATTGAAGGGTTGGATTGTGTTATGTATGTAGAATTATTGTATTGCATAGATAAGGTCTTGGATTTTTGGTGTTGTTGTTGTTTATTCATTTGTATATTCATGATATTGTATGTGTGCGTGTGCGTGTGTGTGTGTGTGTGTGTGTGTGTGTGTGTGTGTGCGCGCGTGTGCGCGCGCGTGTATGTGTGTGCATTGAAATTTTAATTATCTTGAACTATTTTTTCCTTAATGCTATTAAATGGTGTATAGGGTGCGTGTTAATCTGTTAGAGTAAAATTATTTGAATTTGTGATTAGAATGTCGTCTAGGATGGTATGTTTATTCCTATAGGCAGTCATATAAATTGTATTATTTTATGAGTGTGGTGAGAGAGTGAGAGAGAGAGAGAGAGAATGAGAGAAAGAGAGAGAGAGAGGGGAGAAGAGAGAGAGAGAGAGAGAGAGAGAGGAGAGGGAGAGAGAGAGAGAGAGAGAGAGGAGAGAGAGAGAGAGAAGAGAGAGAGAGAGAGAGAGAGAGAGAGAGAGAGAGAGAGAGAGAGAGAGAGAGAGAGAGAGATGGAAGGAAATCTGATTGTTTTGAACTTAGTTTCTCGCTTTTGTGTCATTGAAATAATGTAGGGATGTGTTTTGTCTTGTTAGCGTAGAATAATTTGAATTTGTAATTTAGAGTGTGAAGTTGGATAAGACTAATACTAAGGGTTGTGACTTGGAATAGTGTATATTGAGATTTTGCTTGTGCCTGTAATTGTGAGAGTAGTTGGATAGTTGGTTATATAAATAACTAAGTAATTAAGTTTATCATTTGCTTTACTATATCTATATGTTATATAATTCTTATGATTGTTTGCCAATGGGTTTTGTTGTTGGTGGGTTTTTTTGGGTATTTTGTTTGTTTGTTTTTTGTTTTTTTTTATGAGGACCTGGTGTAAAGAAGCCTCTGGCTTATCCATATTTCCTCATTAAAACATTCGAGTTCGAGTTCGAGTTCGAGTTCGAGTTCTCTCTGGGGTCGAAATAGGGAAGCTGAGTGGTGGACGTGCTTGCCTTCTCTCTGTGAAATATGTCAATTTGTGACAGTTCCATTTGCAACATTACAAATATTTTTTTGAATGTGTGTACATAGTGACTGTGACCATTCAATCGTGTCAAGAGTCTGCTGATAAGGTCAGTGAATATACCCGATTTATGTACTTTAAAAACTACATGATGAAAAGAAGAAAATAAATATTGACAGTCTAGTGAAAATAGTTCAGCCCTGTTTTGCAACATATACTTTTTTTTCTCCCCCTTTCCGCACGTGAATTATGTGGGCTGGCAGTGTGTCACCTGTGTTGTTGCTGTGTATGGGGGGTTTCCCCTCTGACCTGTCAACATTACCTGTGCCGTCATTGACCTTTAACCTGTGTAGAGGACAGCAAGTATAGGCGCTTGATAAGTTTCATCAATCATGACTTCAGTGCCTCAAGGTAACTTTTTCCACTTTTTGGAGTGGCACTTTATACATATGCAGCAAGGACTACAGTCCCATCTAAATGGAATAAGAAATGACATTGATGAAAAATTTGGTACTTTAGAGGACAAAATATCTCAGTTCTTTGCTGAAGTAAGTCAACTTAAAGAAACAGTCCGATCAAATAGTGAAGACATAATAGAGCTGAGAGAGGACAGGACCACCATTATAGAGAGATTAGATTCTCTGGAGAACAAACTAGAGACAAGTGAACAGGATGCAAAAGCTCTAAATCTCAGATTCATAAATCTACATGAGCTTGACTGGGAAGACGAGTACAGTACTGTTCAACTTGTTGTGGACATTTTGAATCAGCACTCTAAATCACCCAGTTGGCAAAGTGAAGACATTGCCAGAGCCTTTCGCCTTGGAAGACCAGGCTCAAGGAGGGAAGGCCCTCGACCAATACTAGTGCAGTTTTGTCGATGGGCAGACAAAATGACAGTTCTAGGTGATAAAGAACTACCAAACAGTTTAAGAGCTGATGACATCCGTGTGTGCCACTGACCTGACTACACGTCAGAGGTCTATGCTGGACTTTCACAGGGGACAAGGAAAAATTGCCTATATCCACAGTGGGAAGCTGCATGTCGGGACAAGCAACAGCCTTTTTCCTACAGGGGCAGCGGCACTGAAGGCCGTCAGTCTTCTCACTCCTGGTGGAGTGAGAAACGCCTGGAGGGGAGAGCCCGACACATTGGCAGCCAGCAAGCTGAATGGAGAAGGAAGCCACAGCGCACTTTCCAGCCAGGAAGCCGCGGAGGACAGTGGTGACCCTCGCAGCCATTACGAAAATGGCAGAAGGAGCTGGACGCGAGAGCCTGGCTACATGAGGTACCACCAGGCAACCTTCAGACCCAGGGTGGAAGGTAAAACCAGACGTGGGTCAAACTCCCTGGAATGTGACAGGAATGAACCTGTACCTGTTGTACCTGGTTCATGGTCATACAGGGATGCGCATGGGGAACCACAGGAGCAGAGGTCCTCAGATCATGAACAAAGAAGTGGGGATTACAGAAGGCAGGTAATGTTAAAAGACATTGACAGACAATCACATGCAGCAGGGCCAAAAACAAAGAGAGGAAATAACAGAAATACAGGGGGGTCACAAAGGAGTGTGTTTTACAGGGAGGACAATGTACACCGTGGTGGACAAAACAAGGCAAAGACCAGTTTGCCTCACACAGAAAACAGTGACACTACTGACATTGACTCTGACAAAGAAGAAAACTTAAATACTGACAGCCAGGAAGAAACAAGACTCAAGACTGTTGTTGAGAATGGTAGCAGGTTAGAAGGTGATAATTTAACTCCACAGCATGATTTTGTGTGTGCAGACCGTGATACTGTGGGTGAATGTACAATGACCTCAACACAGAGAGAAGATAGTACTGAAACACATCTTTCACAGGGTTCAGAACAGCTTGAGAAAGAGCAAAGCTATACCCAACACGATGTAGCAGATCACATCTCACAAAGTACTGAGCAGCTTGACATGGAGTTGAACACTGACAAAGATGACATGACGGACAGACCTGAAAATGAAAATTTACTTCTACAAAGTACATCTAGGCAAGAGATGCCAGCAGACAGACTGACAGATGGACAGGACATGAAACAGTCACTGGATGGAGAAATAAGTCAGACTGTACAGAACCAGTCATCATCTCACAACCTGCGTCCAAGACGCGCTGTGTCTGGTTCGCGTGTCCAGAGCAACAACCGCTCTAAAGCTATAAGATCAAGCAGCCAGAGCAACATCGTTGACTCTTTCAAAAGGGTTGACTCTGGAAGGCTCAGTAATTACAAAAGACATGCACAGCCAAACGAACCTCTGACCAGAAAAGGCAGTACAACAGGGGCTACTAAATAGGAATCTGGCCAGGCCACAGTACATGGTACTAAACCCCCAAACAAAGAAAAGGGGAGTCATTACAGTAGCAAACACGACATGTTACCATCTGGGATGCATGCACAACAAACTGTAAATAGTGTAAATATAAAAGAAGTGAAATTTTTTAACTATAATGTGAATGGATTGTTACAAAAGCTAGAAAATAATGACTTCATAAATTTTGTGACATCTTATGATTTTGTTTGTTTAACTGAAACTTTTGTTGCCTTTGATTTTGAATCAGTTTTGTTCAAAGATTTTGAAATATTTACTTCAAAAGCCAAAAAACTTTCATACCAAGGGAGATACTCAGGTGGTGTCATTGTAATGGTCAGGAAACGTTTTGCCGATTTTTTTACTCGCATAAAGATAGAACAGGAGAACACGGTTGTTTTAAATATTAGTAAAGAGCTATTTTGTACAATGAAAAATATTATGTTTGTTTGTTCATATATCCCACCTTGTGACTCTGGATTTTGGAAGACTCTGCACGGGGTCTATGGCATTGAACTTTTGGAGCAACGTTTAACAGATCTGCATGATTCATATGGAGATAACCTCATTCTGTTATGTGGTGATCTGAATGCACACACTGCCCAGAAAAACTACCATTATAATGGGGATGATGATGTTTATGAGCAAACAGTACTCCCAGATAATAATCAGTATCCAAGACAATCGCAGGACAGTTCAATAAACAGTTTTGGTGAGCAGTTGATAGAGCTTTGTAATATATTTGATTGTCTTATATTAAATGGTTTGTGTGAACCAGGCTTTGATGATGGGTGCACATATATTGGACTTTCTGGTGACAGTATGTTGGATTATTTTATTGTGTCAGTTGAACTTTTTTCCTCAAATTGTGTTACAGTTTTGTCTATTTTGAACAATGTAGATTCAGACCACTTACCAGTCACTATGCATTTACAATCTAAGGGAATGAATGCTATTTGCTTTACTGGAACAGAACAAAATGAAAATGTGATGTCAGGAAAATTTATATGGAATGAGGCATATGAGAATGATTTTGTCAAAACCTGGGAGAGTAGAGATATCCAAAACAGAATGATGCTCGCTACAGCAAGCATAGATAGTGATGTTGATAATGCAGTGGAAATTTTTGTTCACTGCCTAAAAGATTCAAGTAAATGTATGTCTAAGCAGTTTTACCCTAAAAGAAAGAAAAAATCAGAGTGGTTCGATGGTGAATGTAACAAAACAAAAAAGGAAGCAAGGACAAAATTAAACCATTTAGAAAAACAAGGAAAGAAGAAGATAGAATTGCATATGTTGAAGTTAGGAAAAGGTATAAACTACTACTAATGAAGAAAAGGCAAGCTTTTAGAAAGCAAAAAGCTGACATGTTAGCAAGGGAAATTCTCAGTCCTTCACTTTCTGGAAGGAGTTAAGAGCTATGGGTTGCACAAACAAAGAAAGGGTCACTAATAATATATCCACAGATAGTTGGTTTAAACACTTTAAGAACATTTTCCAAACAGATAACGTAGATAGCAATAATTGTGATGTTGAATTTGATTTGTCTGATGAAGCAGGCCATATTCTTAATAAAAACATATCAGAGGATGAAGTTATTCAGGCCATCAGAAAACTTTAAAATGGCAAAGCATGTGGCATTGATGATATATCTGCCGAAATGTTGAAAAGTGGGGGTAAAAAAGTGCAGGCATTTCTTACAAAACTATTTAATCAAATTTTTGAAAGAGGGGTCTACCCCCATGATTGGTCAAAAGCTATCATCATTCCATTACATAAAAAGGGAGATTTTGAAAATGTAGACAATTATAGAGGAGTATCTCTTTTAAGCATAATTTCTAAATGTTATACGACAGTTTTGAATACACGGCTGTACACTTGGTTAGAAAATAACAATATCATTTCAGAGTGCCAAGCGGGTTTTCGTAAAAAGTATTCTACGGTTGATCAAATATTTACTCTGTATGCTGTAATTCAAAATTGTATGAGTAAGAAAGGTAGAAAGCTTTATGTTGCCTTCGTAGACTTTAGGAAGGCTTTCGATTCAGTTCAACATGATAAACTTTTGCAATGTCTTAAAGATCAAGGTGTGCAAGGTAGATTTTTTGCTTCGCTTAGAGCTATGTATATGTCATTGTTGTCATGTGTCCGTGTAAATTCTGAATTGACAGACATGTTTGAAACACCAGTAGGAGTTAGACAGGGATGTGTTTTGAGCCCTACCTTATTTTCTGTTTTCATAAATCAATTAGCAAATAAAATGCTTGATAAAGGTAAACATGGGGTTTGAATGATGCATGATGCTATGGAATTATTCATATTACTCTTTGCAGATGATGTAGCATTAATGTCAGTTACTCCAAGTGGACTTCAAAACCAGTTAAATGTTTTAAAGAGTTGTTGTTGTAATATGAATATATGTGTCAATATTGATAAAACTAAGGTGATGGTGTTTAGGAAGGGAGGGTATCTAGGTAAAAGTGAAAAATGGTTCTTTGATGGTAACAGATTAGAAGTGGTAAACAGTTACTGCTACCTAGGATTTAATTTTACAACAATGGTTAGTGCCAAAAGAGGCACATTGCACTTAGCTACTAAAGGGAAAAAGGCAGTTGTACAGGTTAAACGGGTTTTCCAAAAATGTAAGGAAATGACAGCGGGTACTTTCTTTAAAATCTTTGACACAAAGATCCAACCAATTTTGACATACTCAGCCAAGGTATGGGGACTAAATAGATTAGAACATTTAGAAAAGGTACATATGGCTGCTTGTAAAAGGTTCCTTGGTGTTCCAGTTAGAACTCCAAATAAAATGATATATGGGGAACTGGAAGATATCCGTTGTATGTGAATACATATATATCATGTGTAAGATTTTGGTTTAAACTATTGCAAATGAGTAGAGAAAGGTTACCATTTAAAGCGTATGAAATGCTTCTTGAACTTGACAACTCTGGTAAACACTGTTGGGTTTCAAAAGTTAAAAAGATATTGTGTGTCACTGGCTTTAATATTGTTTGGTTGCAACAAGGGGTTGGGGATATAAAAGGATTTTTATGTATATTCAAACAGAGGCTTATTGACATGTTCAGGCAAGAATGGGAGGGGGCTGTTAGAGATCGTGATAGGTACATAATGTATAGGACATTCAAAACTGATTTTGGCAAAGAAAGTTATATTTTAGATATGAATTCATATTGTTTTCGAGTTGCCTTAACACAATTAAGATTTAATGTACTTCCTCTAAACAATAATGTGCATTGTTAGAGTGAAATTGCACAAAATAAAACGTGTCCATGTTGTAAAGAAAAAATCGAAAATGAATATCATTTCATATTTAAATGCATTGCCTATGAGGATTTGCGTGCTAAATTTCTTAAAGAATCAGCCAACTTTCCTTTGCATGCATTACTAAAGGCTTCAAATCCCACCCATAGGCACAATTTATCCAGGTTCGTGTTCCATGCCATAAACAGAAGGAAAAACTTCATTTTGGAAACATTTATCTCAACATTGTGTGGCTATGATATATGAGAATGACCATGAGCAATTATTTCTGGTGTGTGTGTGTGTGTGTGTGTGTGTGTGGTGTGTGTGTGTGTGTGAGTATGTGTGCGTGTGTGTGTGTGTGTGTGTGTGTGTGTGTGTGTGTGTGTGTGTGCGCGTGTGTGCGTGCGTGGGTGCGTGCATACGTATCTGTGCGTATGTGTTTGAGTATGTGGACGTGTGTGTGTGTGTGTGTGTGTGTTGCGTGCGTGCATGCGTGTGGGGGGGAGGGCGTGGGTGTATGTGTGTACATGCAAACATGTGTGGGCAAGTGTATTTATGTTTCTGTGAGTGAAGGAGGGGAGACGGGAGGAGGTGAGTGTAGATGTGGGTGGGTGGCAAACTCATACATATGTGTGTGCGTGCGCGCGTGCGCGCGCTCGCGCGCGCGTGTGTGTGTATGGTTGACGGCAGTTGAGGGAATGCTTTGTGTACAAACATCGGATGAAAATGTGCGTGTAGGACAGGGTATGAGTGAATATTGTTTCTGACGGGATGCCTTGTTGCAGGGTTTGTCTACAATCTAGTTTTTTGTTGTTTTCATGACATGGATGTTAGCCTACATGTTGTGATTAAGTACTGTGAAATACAAGATTTTTGCATACAACATTGTGGCTACATTGAAGTGGCCTGGGGCTGAAATGGTTATATATTGTCGGCACACTTCTCTGGTGTGGTGACTGTTTTGAGAACACAATTGTGTATGAATATTGTAACTATTTTGAAAATGATAGTCAGTGAGTAAAATGATTTCCATTGTTGTCATGTTGTACGATGTGCCTGATGTTTGTATTTTGTATGTTATAAAATGTTAGCCTTTGATTATTTGTTTATTTAGTCATGATTTCGGAAGATATATATTCAAGGGTGTAATGTGTTGAGTACACGCCAAGGTATGATGGCAAAGCACTATCAAAGTTTACGAAAAAGTTATATGTCTTTTTTTTGCATCTTCCCATTTTTGCCCCTCAAAGTGTATTGTGGTCTAAGGCCGATGTACATTAAACAGTTTCAGTGTTCAGTGTTCTCTCTCTCTCTCTCTAACCTGAAGAAGTATACTCTGTAGGTTGGAATGTATGAGATGGCCTTACCGAAAATTTATTCTTTGACAGACATTGACTTTATAAGTTTCATTGATAATATCGTTTTAACTCACTCGCAACGGCCAGTTCTCTTCCTTGCTTTTTCCCCCACAGATGGCCCGTTTGTAATGGTTAGTAGAAACACAATTATAATAAAATACAAAACGAAAACTAAAACTTATGAATAACATGCTGGGTTAGTACATATCGAAAGATTGAAGTTCTCACTTTAATATTGCGCTTTGACTAGCATAATTATTACTTCATGTTGGCTACTCTCTGCAACTGCAAAGAGTTCGGAACACACACCGACCTTGGATAGACTCACGAAGCTATGTTAAGCTGTACTAGTTATTGTATCAGTGCGGCCACCGCGTGAAAAATCTGCCAACACCATATCTACTATAGTATAGGGGACAGCCATTGCTTTACATTGATCCCCTATAGAGAGTTAAAGAAGGATCTCGTGTGGTGGTTGTCAGACTTTGTTGATTGGTCTATTTTGATGATGATGTAAGGTAACATGCTCTCTCTCTCTCTCTCTCTCTCTCTCTCTCTCTCTCTCTCTCTGCTCCCGTCTTTCTACTATTTTCTTCTTTCACATAATATACTATCTAAAACTTGTCATTAGATTGGAATGTTGGGGTTCTCATTTTGAATTTGAAATTGTATTCTTGTGGTCTAAATAAGAACGGGCTGTGTTTGTTAGCTAGGCCTAGTTTGTTTCGTTGGTTTTTGGTTTTTATAGCTCTTTGTTTCGTTTTCCCCCTCACATATATGTTACGCCTTTTTGGACTTTTCAAATTATGTTCTTGAACAGAACTTGAAAAATGTTATATTTGGGCGTTACATCACAATTTTGTTGATTTTTCTAAATGTTTATTAGCTGATCTCTCTGATAGCTTTTTTTGTTAGTTCTTTTGCTTTTTTTCTTCATAAAACTGTTTTAAATTATGAAAAATATGTTTAAAATGTTTTGATGTGTTTGTATTTTTTGTTTTGGTTGGATTTCTCTCTTATATGTTGTCTCCTCTCAATTTAAATCCATTTGATTTATTCAATTACAATCAGTGCATCTGTCTTGACATTAATGTTCGAGTAAGTTAGAGATTGTGTGTTTGTTGAATACATATCTATCCCCTTTGTTTCAATGATTATCAGTGTACTTAGAGTGGATTATGGGTTTGTTGGATGTATACCTATCTCTTTTTTTAAATCATAGGTTGAACTTTTATTGTTGTGGGTGATGGTTTTGTTTTCTTTTGTTTTATTTTATTTTTGGTTTTCTTTCTTTCTTCTTGAGGGGGAGGGGGCTGTTCCCTAATTAGGGCAAGGGCCCGATGAAAAAAGTACGTTACCCTTGGAAAATAAGGATTATTCATTCATTCATTCATTCATTCATTCATTCTCTCTCTCTCTCTCTCTCTCTCCTCTCTCCTCTCTCTCCTCTCTCTCTCTCTCCTCTCTCTCTCTCTCTCTCTCTCTCTCTCTCTCTCTCTCTCTCCTCTCTTCAGTCATTTAACCTGATCATATTCTCATGTTTGCTCTTTAATTATTGCGCCTTTTTTGTGGTTTTTTTTTTGCTTTGATTGATTTTTTGCTTGGTTTTTTTATTGATTTCAAATCAAAATCTTCATTGATTCTTACTTCATATTTTCGTTTCTGAATGAGTGCCTTTTATAACATTACCTTAATATTTTATCTCTGTCTTATTTCTTACCTGTTGTTGTTCTTTCCCACCTTTTATCAAAATCTTATGTTTTATGGGACTTATTTTGATGATAGATAATGGTGGATTGATGTTTTCAGTCAAGTAACCTCATCATATTTTCATGTTTGATCTTTAATTATTGCGCCTTTTTTGTTTTGTTTCGTTTTGTTTTGTTTTTGTTGGTTTTTTTTTGTTTTGTTTTGTTTTTGTATGTTTTTTTGTTGTTTTTTATTGGGTTTTTTTTTGTTTGTTTGTTTTTTTATTTTATTCAAATCAAAATCATCATTGATTCTTACTTCTTATTTTCGTTTCTGAATGAGTGCCTTCTTTATAACATTACCTTAATATTGTATCTCTGTCTATTTCTCACCTGTTGTTTGATACTTGGTAAGGTTTTTTGCTCTTGGTAATTGGATCATTATAATTGTTCTTGTTTAGTTGAGGCTATCTTTTTATCTTGATGTTATCCCTGAAAAGGTCGGGGACTGAATGTAAAAAAGCACATGAGTGCTTATCTATTATCCTCGAATAAAAGAAGTTTGCCTTGCCTTGCCTTGCCTTGCCTTGCCTTGCCTTGCCTTGCCTGTGTGTGTGTGTGTGTGTGTGTGTGTGTGTGTGTGTGTGTGTGTGTGTGTGTGTGTGTGTGTGTATCTCTGTCTGTCTGTCTGTCTGTCTGTCTGTCTGTCTGTCTGTCTGTCTGTCTGTCTGTCTGTCTGTCTCTCTCTCTCTCTCTCTCTCTCCTCTCATCTCTCTCTCTCTCTCTCTCCTCTCTCCTCTCTCTCTCCTCTCTCTCTCTCTCTCTCTCTCTCTCTCTCTCATTCTCTTTGAGGTGTTAAGTATATCTTATAGGTGTTTTATCTTATTGATGTTGATTTTTTGAAAATAGTTTTTGTTTGTTGTTGTTAGTTTCGTTGTTGTTGTTTTTTTTAATTCATAGTATTGTTTTCATGTAAGAAGATGAAATTTGTACATATACATATTCCATTTTTTGTTTGGGTTGCTCTTTTCTCTGCTGTGTCATATTTCAATCTATAAATTGAATTGATTATAATAAAACGTATATCTTGTCAACATTAATGTTCGGATCAGGTGGGGATTTTGTGTTTATTGAATACACATTAATTTTATCTCTTTTGTTTAAATAGTTATGAATGTATACAGTTGGGGAATATGTGGTTGATTGTTATGTCTATCTCCTTTCTTTGAACCATAGGCTGGACTTTTGGTGGTGGTGGTAGAGGTTTTTACGGGGAGAGGGGTTGCTATCATTTTTTTTTTTTTTTTTTTTCTTTTTTTTTGCTTCATTTGTTTGTTTTATGGGGTGTTTTCTTTTGTTTTGATAGTCCTCCCTAATCAGGGCAAGGGCCGGATGAAACAAAAAGTATGTTAAAAATGAAAAAAAGTATGTGAAAGCTTATCTTTCGCACTTAATTCTTTTTTTTAAGATTCTCTCTCTCTCTCTCTCTCTCTCTCTCTCTCCTCTCTTCTCTCTCTCCTCTCTCTCTCTCTCTCTCTCCTCTCACTCTCTCTCCTCTCTCTCTCTCTCTCTCTCTCTCCTCTCTCTCTCTCTCTCTCTCTCTCTCTCTCTCTCTCTCTCTCTCTCTCGAATGCATGCATCTAACACTGTACTTTATGGAGAGACAGGAAGATATCCTTTGTATATAAGAACTTTTGTGAAATGTATCAAATATTGGTTAAAACTGTTGAAACTTCCACAAACACGTTTATGCAGACAGTCATATGAAATGTTGATTATACAGATGGAACTGGGTAAAGAGAACTGGGCATATCAAGTTAAAAGAGTTTTGTAGGAACATGGCTTTGGGATTGTATGGATGTCTCAGGAAGTAGGAAATGAGCGTCAGTTTCCTTCGGAATTTAAAGACAGGCTTATTTGCTCTTTTAAACAAAACTGGCACTCAGACATGGAAAGTAAAAGTAAATACAGCTGGTTCTTTTCCTTTAAATCTGTGTTTCAGACAGAAAAATATATAAAAGTAATCACTGATAAATGGCATAGACTTAGTTATGCTCGTTTCAGGTTAAGAACATTGGGTTTCAATGCTAATAAAAGATGGTTCCAGACTGACACATCCATACAGTTACCATGTCCATTATGTGGTCAAAACATTGATGATGAAATTCATTTTTTGTTTCAATGTAAGGCATATGAAACTGTACGAAGTAAACATAATTTTCTAAGTCTACAATCAACAGAAGTTCAAGATATCGTTTCTATTTTGTCGTCAGAAAATGAACATATAATTAAAGCTGTAGCTAAGTTTATTGCAGAGGCACAAAAATTAAGACAAAGCCACGTCAGCAACAATTGATTTAATAGGCAATGATATAGTCACTTTAAAGAGTAATGTATTCTCAAGTAAGGCAACTGCTGAAAGGTTGATATCACATGTGATTTGAATGGATGGTAGATTCGAAAATTGTTTTTGCATTTTAGTTTAGTTTTTCTCTTTTTTTTTCTTTGTTTATACCAGGTGATTGGTAGACACCAATGTTAATGTTAGCTGATCATAAATGAATTGATCTTTCTTTTGGGGAAACAATTGTACTGATTACATATTTCATGTTTTGTTTTCCGTTTCACAAAAAAGTATTGTGTTATCTCCCTTGTTAAAAGGCCTAGCTGGGCAATGACAATAAACTGTTAAAGCGTTAAAGCGTTAAAGCATAAACGTCTCTCTCTCTCTCTCTCTCTCTCTCTCTCTCTCTCTCTCTCCCTTCTCTCTCTCTCTCTCTCTCTCTCTCTCTCTCTCTCTCTCTCTCTCTCTCTCTCTCTCTCTCTCTCTCTCAATTCTGATCTTTTGATTTATTTTATTATTGAATCATAATCAGCATAGCCTATCTGTTCTGACATTAATCTTGGGTCAGTGAGGTTATGTGTTTGCTCAATTCATAGGCCCTATCTTTTGAAAAAAAAATGTTATCAATGTATCTAGTGGGGATTATGCATCTTTTGAAAATATACCTATTTCTTTTCTTGTTGAACTTTTATTGCTGGTGATGTTTTTTTCTATTGTTATATTTAGTTGTTGGGTTGGCTGTTTTGTGTTGTTGTTTTGTTGTTGTTGTTTGTGGGTTGTTTTTTTTTGTTTTTTTTTTTGGGGGGGGGGGGGGTTGGGGGGGGGTTGGGGGGGGGGGTTCTGTTGGGGATATTTTTAGGGTAAGTGGGGGGGGGGGGGGGGGGGGGGGGGGGGGGCTGCTATTCCCGAATCAGGGCAAGGGCCGGTTGAAAAAAAAAGTATGTGCATGCTTACTCTGTTACCCTTGGAAAATTAAGATTATTCATATTTTCATTCTCTCGTGATTGCTTTAAAAAAAATAATAGTATACAATTATGGTTGCATTTCATTTGTTATTGTTTAGTCTAGAAATGAAGACCATTTGTTTTTGTTTTTGTTTGTTTGTTTGTTTATTTGTTGTTTTTTTAGTGGAAAACAAGACAAGGCACCTAACGATGTTACTAAGCTTCTGCCCATTATGTGTTATTATTATTATTATTATTATTATTATTATTATTATTATTATTATTATTATTATTATTATTATTATTATTTATTCTTTTATATCGAGGATAACAGAATAAGCAACCATGTGCTTTTTTTCATCCGGTCCCTGTGTGTATGCAGTTTTGTAAATATTGTCATCTGTTCCCACCGGCACACGATGGCCTACTCTTACGAAAAACGGAACAGGATTTAACGTGTGCGCAAGATGCTATCAGAGTGTGTGCTGCGTACTTTTATTCATATCTTCTTAAGGCTGTTACTGGCCTGTGTTGGGGTTTTTTGGGGTTTTTAAAAAAAAATTTTTTATTAATACTGTGTGTTTATATTCATAGCTTTTTAAGTGTTCGCTATGCTTTTATCATAATAAAATCAGAGAAAGTTTTGACTTTTTTCTCTTTTTGGGGGGAGGGAATGGTTGGCTGCTTTGTTCAAAGTTGAGTAAGTAACATTAAAACGCGCACCAACACACTTACACTTACACGCACGCGCACACACACACACACACACACACACACACACACACATTCTCTCTCTCTCTCTCTCTCTCTCTCCACCTCTCTCTCTCTCTCTCTCTCTCTCTCTCTCTCTCTCACACACACACACACACACACACACACACACACACACACACACACACACACACACACACACATATATAATATACACACACGCACACAACGCATGCACGCACGCACGCACACACACACACACACACAACACACCTAACACACACACACACACACACACACACACACACAACAACACACACACACACACACACACTTACACACACACACTAACACACACACACTAACACACCTAACACACACACACACACACACACACACACACACACACACACACACACACACACATTAACACTAACACACACACTAACACTCTAACGCGCGCGGGCGCGACCTTTTGGCAATAATAGGTGTGCAGTGACTGAATATGTTTAAAGAAATTGCATTGTCTATTTGGCTGGTTGTGTAATAGTGGTTGTTATCAAAAGCATGCTGGCTAAAGTGCATGCGTACGAGCAAGCGTGTATTAGTGTTTATGTTAGTGTGCGTGCGTACGTACGTACGTGCGTGTGCGCGCGCGCGCGCACTCATTTCGATCTCTCCACTCCAGCCATACCCAGTCATTACCTCATCCTCAGGAGCAAAAGTCTACAGGGAGCCCATCAATGTCAGGTTGCTGTAGAGCCACTAGCCAGAAGGACCCTGCACTGCTCGTGAGTCGCTTGGGTGGTGTTCAGTGGCAAGAGCCTGTTGTGAGCTAATGTACGTAGAACACTACCTACTAATGTACGTAGAACACTACCTACTAACCCCCTGCTGACGATGATTATCAAAGCGTAGTCGCAGAGCCAAAATCTGGTACGGGCATGTCACAAGATCGAAAGGACTTGCAAAAACAAC
>CM060327.1:10132486-10142486 GCA_030674155.1 Stramonita haemastoma | reverse complement strand
TCTTTGCTATCCTTCCCCTTTTCTTCTAAAGAGGCGAAGAAAAGCACATAAGAGCAGCACCACCTTTTTTTATTTTATTCTCCTGTCTGAAATTTGTTTCCCTATCAGAGTGGCTTTTTTTCCCTACAGATTTTTACCAGAGACAAACTCTCTTGTCCATGTCTTTCAGAGAGAGAATTTTGTGCTTTCTGATGGTGTTGCAGATGCTGGCGTCACTGAGAGATACTTTGTCAAGGGAAGCAGGCGGACGACACACACCATCAGTGATCGCCGCTGCCACAGCAAGACGTTGAGTGTGATCACAGCAAGGGGGAGGGAGGGACAGAGGTGAATGGTGCTATGGGATAACCCCCTGCTCCGCGCTGTGCTGTGCCTGCTGGTCATCATGCTGTCCACTCTGGTGGAGGTCACCTACTCCTACGCCTACTCCCTCTTCCTCTTCTTCCGCACCGCATGGCCCCTCTCTCTGGTCTACGGCCCCCCTCCCCAGCCCCCCTCCGCCAAGACCAGGAGAGACGTGGCCGAGGCCATCCGGCGCCTGAAGAGCGAAGAGAAGGGAGGGAACCACGAAGAGAAGGGAGGGAACCCCGAAGAGAAGGGAGGGAACCATGAAGAGAAGGGAGGGAACCATGAAGAGAAGGGAGGGAACCATGAAGAGAAGGGAGGGAACCATGAAGAGAAGGGAGGGAACCACGAAGAGAAGGGAGGGAACCACGAAGAAAAGGGAGGGCACCCCGAAGAGAAGGGAGGGAACCACGAAGAAAAGGGAGGGCACCCCGGGTGCCTGATCGTCCCCCTGCTGGAGGGGTTGCCTGGGGAGGAGGACGTGCTGGGGGTGGTGGACCCCGAGGACGGCTTTGACGTGCTGCAGCACGCCATCCTGGCGGACCGCAAGGACGCGGTGCTGTGCCTGCTGCGTCTGGGCTGCTGCCCCAACCGCTACCACTGCAGCCCCCCCCTGCACCTGGCCGCCCACCTGGGCCGCGCCGCCATCGTGCGTCTGCTGCTGTCGGAGGGCGCCGACCCCCGGGCGCGGCGGGGCATGTGCTACCCCCGGGCCCACCTGCCCGTGGGCAGCCAGCTGGCCTACTTCGGGTTTTCCCAGCACCAGGTGTACCACTGCTCCCGCGCCTGGCACAGCCTGACCCCTCTACAGTGCGCCATCCAGCAGAGGCGGCTGAACTGCGTGCACGCCCTCACCTCCGCCCTCAGGGAGAAGCGCGGCCCCCGCCTCAAGAGGTCCTCCCCCCCACCCCAGGTGTTCAAGTTCGACCCCCTGGAGCACCTGCAGTACGCCTGCAAGGAAGGAGCTTCAGAGTGCATCCGCTACTTCGTGGACAGGTTCCCCGAGTGCATCAACCGCTACGGGGGCGACGGGGACACCCCTCTGCTGACGGCGGTGCCCTGGGGGGAGGAGTGCGTCAAGATCCTGGTGGACAGCGGCGCCGACGTGCACCTGCTGTCCAAGGACATCGGGGAGACGGCGCTGCACCGCCTGTACCGCATGAACATCGACGGCCTGTTCACCATCTACGACACCACCCGCTACCTGCTGACCACCGGCATCGAGCAGGACATCAACGCCCTCACCGACCTGGGGGAGACGCCCCTGCACATGCTGGTGTCTCACGTGTCGTATGCCGGGGGCAACTACGTGGATCCCAGTCGCCACCACGTGACGCGAGCTCAGCTGCAGCCAGGACTATCAGGCACAGGTAGGTATGTTGGTGTGGGGGGAACTGTCACTGTCAGTCTCTGTCTTCTCCTCTGTCATCAGCTACAGCCAGACTACAGGACAGGTAATGTTGATGTGGTGGAAACTGACAGTTTTTGTCTTCTCTTGTACCATCAGTAGCTCTGCCACTGTCAGTCAGTGTCTTCTCTTGTACCATCAGTAGCCCTGCCACTGTCAGTCACTGTTGACTGTTGAACTTAAGACAGTGTCTTCTCTTGTGTCATCAGCTACAGCCAGACTACCAGGCACAGGTAATGTTAATGTAGGGAACTGTCATGTCAGTCACTGTCTTCTCTAGTGTCATCAGCTACAGCCAGACTACCAGGCGCAGGTAGGTAATGTTGATGTAGGGGGAACTGACACTGTACTGTCACTGTCAGTCACTGTCTTCTCTAGTGTCATCAGCTACAGCCAGACTACCAGGCGCAGGTAGGTAATGTTGATGTAGGGGGAACTGACACTGTACTGTCACTGTCAGTCACTGTCTTCTCTAGTGTCATCAGCTTTCAGTCAGACTACCAGGCACAGGTAATGTTGGTGTGGGGGGAACTGACAGTTTTTTGTCTTCTCTTGTGCCATCAGTAGCCCTGCCATTGTCAGTCTCTTTCTACTTTTGTGTCATCAGTTACAGCCAGATTACCAGGCACAGGTAATGTTGATGTTGGGGGGGGGGGGGGACTGCCACTGTCAGTCACTGTCCTCTCTTGTGTCATCAGCTACAGCCAGACTATCAGGCACAGGTAGGTAATGTTGATGTAGGGGAACTGCCTCTGTCAGTCACTGTCTTTTCCATTTTTACACTAGTGGTCATAATTTTCTACAGAATGTTACAGATCTGCAGTGTACCTGACATTTAAACTCCTGTTTCCTTCATTCTCTCTCTCTCTCTCTGTCTCTCTGTCTCTGTCTCTGTCTCTCTGTCTCTGTCTCTGTCTCTCTCTCTCTCTCTCTCTCTCCTCTCTCTCTCTCTCTCTCTCTCTCTCTCTCTCTCCTCTTCTCTCTCAGGTAATGTTGTGTGGGGGGGGGGGGGGGACTGCCACTGTCAGTCACTGTCCTCTCTTGTGTCATCACTACAGCCAGACTATCAGCACAGGTAGGTAATGTTGATGTAGGGGAACTGCCTCTGTCAGTCACTGTCTTTCCATTTTACACTAGTGGTCATAATTTCTACAGAATGTTACAGATCTGCAGTGTCCTGACATTTAAACTCCTGTTTCCTTCATTCTCTCTCTCTCTCTGTCTCTCTCTCTCTTCTCTGTCTCTCTCCTCTCTCTCTCTCTCTCTCTCTCTCTCTCTCTCTCTCTCTCTCTCTCTCTCTCTCTCTCCTCCTCTCTCTCCTCCTCTCTCTCCCTCTTCCTCTCCCTTCTCTCTCTCCTCTTCCCTCTCTCTCCCTCCCTCTCTCTCTCTCTCTCTCTCTCTCTCCTCTCTCTCTCTCTCTCTCTCTCTCTCCCCCCTCCTCCCTCTCCCCTCCCTCCCTCCCTCTCCCCCTCCTCCCTCCTCTCTCCCTCCCACATATCACTTTCCTCACTTTCTCCATCACCACCATTTTTCAAACTCACACACACTCACCTCACTTCACCCTTGTCACACATGCCACCCTGTTTCCAGGTGGTGATGGCCATACGGGAACTCCTGCACTTTAACGCAGACCCGCTGATGCTGAACGGGCCCGGGTTACAGCCGCTGAGCCGAATGCTGCACATCGCGCTGAAGGCCTGCCGGCCCCAGGATCCCTGCCCCTGCGTGCGCTCCTCGCAGCCCGATGTCTTCATTGTGGAATACCAGAACGACTACGGGACTCTCGACAAAGCCATGCAGGCCCTGCTGGAACAGGAGGTGCCTGTGGACTTCACCTGCGGGGCCGGCCACACCCCGCTCATCCTCCTCCTCCAGTGCCTCCTCTTCGACAGCCTGCCTAGGCTGGTCAGGCAGAAGGAGGACGTCCTGCAAGCCGTGGAGACTCTGCTACGTCACGGCGCTAATGTGAACTTCACCGATTCTTCTCAAGGCACGGCGGCTACTCTGGTCGCCATGATCTGTCGCCGGTGCTTTGCGGAGCGCGCCCCGAAGGCTCGACCCCGACCTCCAGGCGGCCTTCGCTGACCTGGCCGACGGTTACTGCGCCTGCTGCTCCGGCACGGGCTGGACCCGAACCACCGCACCCAGCGCAGCAGCCCCTTCCCGCGGGGGGGCACACGGCAACGCGCTGATGAGTTCGTGCGCCTCTCCGAGCTGGTGCGGTCGCCCGGGGAGTTCGCCCTGGTGCACCGCTGGATGGTGACCCTGCTCCAGTGGGGGGCCGACCCCGACCTGGAGCCCTACCAGTCGGAGCCCATCATCTGCCACTCCCAGAGCTCCATCTTCCTCAAGCGGCAGGGCACGCAGCCCGTCAGCCTCTACCTGCAGAAAGCGCGTGAGCGGCAAGGTGGGGGGGTGGGTGTGGGGGGGGATGTGGGGGGAGAGGGGGAGGGGATGGTGGAGGGGGCGTGCGGGTTGTTGCGGCTGTTTTACCACGCCATGGACCACAAGGCGCTGTACGACTGTCTGCACGCGCCCGGGGCATGACCCGCTTCCAGCTGCTGGAGCCTCAGCATGCCCAGCATGCATCGGACTCCTTCGTCTCCACCGTCCACGCCATGGCGGAGAGCCCGCGCACGCTGAAGCAGATCAGCCGTGTGGCCGTGTACAAGGCCGTCAGGAGAGGGGTGGCCCGCAATGTGGACGCCTTGCCTCTCCCCTGGGCGGTGAAACAGTACTTGCTGGAGTTCTCCTGAGTTCTCCTGAATCCCTTGGGCGGTGAAACAGTATGTACTCGAGTTCTCCTGAATCCACCTCCCCCTTTCCCATCCCCTGGGCAGTGAAATAGTATGTACTGAGTTCTCGATCCCTGGTGGAAACGATTGCTCAGTTCTCCTGAATCCCTTGGGCGGTAAAACAGTACTTGCTCGAGTTCTCCTGATCTCTGATCCCTTGGGGGTGAAACAGTACTTGCTGGATCTTCTGAATTCTCAAATCCCTTGGCTGAACAGTATTACTGGAGTTCCCGAATTTCCTAGTCCGGGCGGTGAAACATACTTGCTGGAGTTCTATCCTGGTGGTGAGAGTTTAATGAGTTCTCCTAAATCCACCTCCCTCCTTCCCACCCCCCCACCCCCCTGCCTTCCCCCCCCCCCCCCTTTTTTTTTTGTTTGTTTGTTTTTAGTTCCAGTAACTTGCAATGCCATACCATTTCTCTCGTTTCCAGCAAAAAAGACTTTTTGTGGTTGTGCAGTCGGATTATTACTGTGCTAAAAAAAAGCTTCACTTGTTTACTGATGAATTGTTTGATGTGGGCTTTTTTTTTTTTTTTTTTTTTTTAAGATATTGATTACTTGAAATACTTGACTTTTTTTCTGTTAAGCATGTAAGTCTCTTGTTTGTTATTACACAGACTATAAAGTCATAATGTGCTGTGCGTGTTTTGGGGGTTTTCTTTTTTGGACAAGAAGTCACATTTGAGTGAGGTTGACAGTTATGCTGCGTCAGAGTAAGAAAACTAACATTGGCATCCCCCAAAACTGCAATCTACTTGTATGTGTATAACTTAAAGATAAGTGAACGAACGATGTTTTGTAAAACTTGTGATTTAATGCACAGGTCAGGTAACCACCAATCGGTTACCACCCCCTCCCCCTCCCCCTCCCCCCAACACCCCCCCCCCCCCCCAAATGTGCAGACATGCAAAGCTCCATACCAATGATGCCTCAGCTGAATGTTGGCCATACTTTTTCTTTATATCAGTAATTTATCAGTGAATAATATGATGATTTGGTATATTTGAGTTAAGACAACAATGAGTGTAACAAGGCATTGTTTCTAAGCTCAAGTTATTCAGATTTAGAATGACTCAACAAGCCTTGTGTCATGAATTTTTGTTTTTACTTTGTATTAGTTGAGTTTGCTTTTGTTATGTTTGGCTTATTTTATTGCTGTTGTTGTTGTTGTTGTCATCTTTGTTTTATATCTTTTACTTTCCAGTGCCATGTTTCAGTCCCAAATCTTTGTTTTTGAAGAATTGTTTTGAACATCTGTCACTTGAAAGACAATAGTATTAGAAGCACTCCCTCCCTCCCCATTCCCTCAGAAAAAAACAGACAACTGACCAAATCAGAAACACTTCCCCTTCCCCTACATAACCCCCACCCCTAAAATACCCCCAAACTCACCACCAGCAACAACAACAACAAAATAAACAAAAAAAAAAACCTTCAAACAAACAAAATAATAGAAATAAAACAAAACAAACCAGCACCAAAATAAGTAAATAAAAAAACCTCACCATAAAACAACCCACTCACCCTAACAAGCAATATGGATTCCATTGCTACTCTTCTCCTCTCGAGGCCCCAACCCTCTCTTGCACCTTCCTGCCCAGTACATTTATAATTCCAACAGCAAATTAACAAGAAAAGAAATCCAGAATGACTCTGTATCAGTGTGTAAGAGTGTGTGTATATGCGCATGCATGTGTAACTGTAACTGTAAGCAACATATACTATGTGTGCCCAAACGCACGTTATATGTGTTCTGAGCAGCTATTACAAAATGGTTTATATCCACATTTGGATTCCTTGTAGAGTTTCATCTCAAAGGAAAGTGCATTAAGGACTTCATTCCCACTGCCTGAATTCTTGTCTCTGTAAGATTTGTTTGTTGTTTTTTTGTTGTTGTTGTTGGTTGTTGTATTTTTTTTGGGGGGGTGATTTTGCGATTGTGTAAACTGAATGAAGAAGACAGTATATATATATATAATTTGTGAGAAGATGAAAGCAGAGCCAGATGTTATATGAAGCTTCACTGTTTTTAGTTGAATAACAGACAACTACAACAACAAACGTGTACTGGTTTCATATTTGTGACACTCCACCATGAAATGAGTCACTTTGCACCTAACCCGCTTTTCTGCTAGGGGCCATTTTAGGCAGTGGGGGTGAGCTTATTGATTTTGAGATTTTGATGGATTATAAAACCATAGCCATTTTTCTAGCTAGTACTGAAATATCAAGGCATTATTCTGTTTCCTTTTGCTTTAAAAACATGTTTAAAAATACCCAAGCCCTCATTAGAAACTGACTACTGGAGTAATGCAAATCAAGGTCATTATGTGGTGGAGATAATTATTTCAATCAATGTTAAAATCTTTACATTGTTATCTGACTGCGATTGTATTGCAAATAATTCTGTTTTCATTGCTGTTGTTCTGTTCCTCATCCTCATGATGATGATGATGATAATGATAATGATGATGATGATGATATATGCATCATCATCATCATCATCATCATCATCATCATCATCATCACATCATCATCATTATTATTCTCTCTCTCTTTTAACTCCTGAACAGTCTCCTTCAGATGAAGTGAGGGAGTAAAACCCATAGTGACTGAGTGAACAGTTTGCTTTGTCTATGTTTTGTCGTTGTCGTTGTCATTGTTGTTGACGGTTTCCCAACTGAACACCCTGGAGTCACTCACAATATGACATGCACTCTTTTTTTTATACTATTATTTTCCTGAGGATGATAGAATAAGTACTCATGTGTTGTTGTTTTTTCCATCCAGTCCCACCAGGGAATCGTTGTTAGACTGCAGACTTGTGCAGTCACACAGGGTCATGTCTTTGAGTGTATGGCTGTTTTTAAATACCTCACCACATAGGCATCTGTACTCTGACTTCACAGGACTTTTTCCTCTTTTAACCCTCTTGCGTTCAGATTCTCTGAACACAAAATTGCCCCTAGATTTCGCATTCCATTACGAAATCAGGTCAGGCACACATGCTCGATAGCCTTATCCTCCTAAGTACATACCAGCAGCTATAATTACTTCCAGACACTCAACAGGGTTTCTCCTTCTAGCCTGATAGAGCTTTGACATGTGGTAGCAATTAGTGATATGGTCACAGCGTGATGGAAATCTACTGTGTGTAAATCCTGGCAAATTTGGGACTTACGGGGTGTAATTATTCAATCCTGGCAAATCCCGGATTGGGACTAAGAGGGTTAATGTAAGATGCAGGGTGTAATGCTCAGAGATTGTCATCATGGATGAAGGCAAGTTCCAGCATCCCATTTAATCTCCCAGCAGAACAACATGATGATGTAGGCATGTCCCTGTGCTGACATCCATTACTGACAAAGCTTCTGGTCTGAGCCAGTTCCAGATGAATGTATATAGGATAAACTCTCCAGTTAGATCCACTCTTTTGTTTTATTCCCTGATTCATGTTTGATATTCAGCTCATTTTGTGTTCATGCTGGAAATGAAACACATTTTCTTCAAAAGTGTCCAATACAACAGGGTGTTTTATAATACAAGAGAAACATTTTGAAATAGTTATCTTTGAAATGTTTGTCAACCACTGCTACCTTGCTTGATGCAAAATGGAAAGAAAAGGGTCATGATTAGCTTTATTACCATGTTGGTATGGTGTTAGTGTGCTCTCACACAAACACACATACACAAACACACAGACACACACACACAGACACACACAGACACACACACACACACACACACACACACACACACACACACACACACACACACACACACACACACACACACACACACTCACTCACTCACACACACACAACCTACCCCCCCCCCTCAAGAAAAAAAAACACACAAAAAAAAGCCCAACCCAAAACAGCAATACGAGTTTCCTAGCTTACAATAATTACAGAATCGGAAAATCAGTAACTGCATGTTCTAGTTCTTCACGTGTGAAGATAAACTTATAAATGTTATCAAAGTATTTCTTTGGGTATATGATGTACATCAATGCCTTATGTTCCTTGATTTTAGTTGGTCCCAGTGCCTCCTGTTTCTTGATTTTAGTTGGTCCCAGGTTCTCTGTGGACATGTTGTTAGCCTTGGAAGTTATCATGAAATCATTCAGAGCTTTTCATCATGTTTCTGTGCAGTGATGATACTCTCTTGACCTAGTGTCTGATGTTACCATCCACCACATAGTGAGTCACATTGCGCTGGAGGTCAATCCTTAACTGTTCAAATATTAATATGCATTGAAAAGGCTTTTCAATAACAAAAAAAAATCAGAAACAACCCTTCATAAAGTTATCACAAAACTGAAATGTTAGACTCCAGGAAGTGACAAAATGAGAAATGGACAAAATTTGCATCATAAGAGGTGAAGGGTTAGGTGTTTTGAAACGCATTTCCCTAAAGCAAAAGGAAACACAATTCCACCTTGATCACTGAAGAACAATAAAGAAGAAAGCTTATAGTTCTAGTATATAAACATTCCAAATGAAAATCAACACCTTCCCTCCCACTTGCCTAAAATCATTCCTAGCTAAGTGGATCAGGTGCTAGGCAACCCATTTTATTGTGGAGTGTCCCAAGTACCTCATTGCATTAAGGGTATCTGTACTATGTAGTTAGTATATAAAGTGAACATTTGTTCAAGGAAATATATGAGTTTGTTGGTTTTTTTTTTTAAATAAGTACGAATTTCCTGATGTCCTGGTATAATAACCTCTCATTTGGAGTTGCCATATTGTTGGATAGTATGTTTCCATAAGTAAGTTCTAAACAAGAGGTTGGGTTTGTTTTTTGTTGTTTTTGTTTGTTTTATTTTTTATTTCTGGTTGTTAATGTGATGTGTTATTAGGGGTTGGCTTTTTTTGATGCAGCTGTTGCTATTGCTGTTGTTACTGGTGCTATTGTTTTGTTTGCATGCATTTTGTGTGCTGTTACACCATTTGTCAAGTTTATTGCTGGAATGTTTCATTGTTGGCAAATGCGATGTTTGCAGAGGGAGGGATTGGGGGGGATGGGGGAGGGAGGAGGTGACAAGGTGTTTGTTGTTGATCCAGCAGTACTACACTAGTCTGGGCCCAGGCCAAAAGCTGTGTCAGTTATTGATGTCAGCTAAGTGCCCAGCCTACATAAATTTGTTATTATACTGTATAATATTATGTACATATTATGTCGCCGAATATTATATCAGTGGTCAGAGCACTCTCTTTCCCCAAGCCAATGTTAAGCAGCATCGAGCATGGTTTTCAAGTGGATGGGTGACCGTTTGTGAACCTTGCCTTCAGTACAGTCCCCCAGTTCACCCAGCTGTAAATGGGTAAATTGCCCTCTTTAGCGTCAGGGAAGGGAAAGCAGCAAGGGAGAGGAGATGGGCGCCGCGCTCAATATGCTGGCCTCTGGAGGAGCTGAGGTCTTTGATGCCTTGCTCCCCTACGACCAC
>CM060327.1:10127486-10129986 GCA_030674155.1 Stramonita haemastoma | reverse complement strand
CATGCACTGTATCTCCCTTCACTGTGCAATATGTTCTTGCATTTTTTTATGTATGGCTTTTCACGTTTGATTCCTGTCATATGGTTTTATTTGAAGCATAATAACAATGCTCTGTACACAAACCTGAGGCTTCATAAATGTCAAAAGTCCCACCCTTGCTATTGGATCAAATTATGCTACAGGTCTAAGTTTTTTTTGTTTTACATCTGCCTTGTAAGTTTCATTAACATGTCTGCATCACATAATCTGTGTGTGGTAGTTCCTACTATGCTTACTCAGTTACTGTAGCAGTTTAGTAAATGCCATTCTTCAAATTCCATATGTTGCAACTTTGATTTGACATCACAACTGAAAGAAAGATAGCAACAACCCACCCCACCCCCACCCCCAAAAAAAGAAACACAAAAGAAAAGAAGAAACAAAAAGATATACATGATTTCTACCCCCCCCCCCCCCCTAACACACCCACACACACCACACACACCACCCACACACACACACACACACACATACACACCTACCACCACCACATTATAGCAGTGTGTTTTGTCTGTTGATAAATTAAGCATGTTTTGTTTTGGTTGGTTAACCATTTCAGTATGTTGTATATCTGTTGATTAACTATTTCAGTGTGTTCTGTATCTGTTGATTAACTGTTTCAGTGTGTTCTATGTTGATTAACTATTCAGTGTGTTCTATATCTGTTGATTAACTGTTTCAGTGTGTTCTATGTTGATCAACTGTTTCAGTGTGTTCTATGTTGATCAACTGTTTCAGTGTGTTCTATGTTGATTAACTGTTTCAGTGTGTTCTATATCTGTTGATTAACTGTTTCAGTGTGTTCTATGTTGATGAACTGTTTCAGTGTGTTCTATGTTGATTAACTGTTTCAGTGTGTTCTATATCTGTTGATTAACTGTTTCAGTGTGTTCTATGTTGATGAACTGTTTCAGTGTGTTCTTTATCTGTTGATTAACTGTTTCAGTGTGTTCTATGTTGATGAACTGTTTCATGTGTTCTTTATCTGTTGATTAACTGTTTCAGTGTGTTCTATGTTGATGAACTGTTTCAGTGTGTTCTATAACTGTTAACTATTTCAGTGTGTTCTGTAACTGTTGATAAACAGTTTCCATGTTTCTATATCAGTTGATTGACAATGTCAATGTTGTTTTTTTTTTTTGATATTAATAATTTTAATGTGTTGTATGTCTCGGTCATCTCGGTGTTAACAATTTCAGCACATTCTCTCTCTGGTGATTGATGATTACAATGTGTTCTTTCTTTCTTGGTCGATAATTTCTGTGAGTTCTATATGCCTGTTAATTCATGGACAGCTTCAGTTTATTTTGTTTCTGTTGAGCAATTTCATTGCTCATAAAGTGTGTCTGTTTCTTTATTTCAAGGGGGGGGGGGGGGGGGGGGTGTCTTTATAGGGTTTTTGTGCTTTTTTTTTTAGTCATATTGTAACCAATTGAATTTCACAGCTTTTGTTTCAGTTTCTGTAATTTTTGTTTTAATTAATTTCTTTGAATTCCACTCTGTTTCTACTGAGATGTAATTTCAGTTTTGGGGTTGTTGGGTTTGTTTTTTGCATTTCTATTGAAGAATTGTATTCCCTTTTTTGTAATTCATTGCTTTAAACTTCCACCTGTCTCTTTTCACAGTTTTCGTCTCAAGTTTCAACTCAGCAGTTGTATTCTGTCCTTTGGAGTTTGGTCAAGTCGGTTGAATGATTGATGCCTGGATATGAATAGGGGGGGGGCGGATAGCCTAGTGGTCAGAACATTGCGCTCGCAATTTGAAGACCCGGGTTCGAGACCGGTCGAGGAAATTTTCTTCCTGGAGTTAACATCAGTGCTGACTCCACTCTCCCCAAAAGTCCTTCGGATGAGACTTTAAACGAGGCCCCGTTTTCGAACGCACGCAGAACATCTTGCGCACACGTTAAATCCTGTTCCGCTTTTCATAAGAGTAGGCCATCGTGTGCCGGTGGGAACAGATGACAATATTTACAAAACTGCATACACACGGGGACCGGATGAAAAAAGCACATGATTGCTTATTCTGTATCCTCGATATAAAGAATAAATAAATAAATAAATAAATAAATAACGAGTGTTGTTGAACTATTATGGTGATAATTGCTGTTATGGGTTTTTACATGTGATGACTGTGGTGAACAGTATTGTTCTGTAATAGTGTTCCTCTTCACATCAACTATGACAACAACAATAACAAAAACTGCCTCCATTGGTGTTTTGTGTGTGGTATGTGTCACAAGCACATATTGTTGATAGTAATACAAACTGTTGGCGTTATTTTGTGCTGTGCTGTGCTGTTGTGGGTAATGGGCCTATATTTTGCCTGTAGGCCTTGACAGTGTAATGTGGGAGACTGTTTCACCAGTGATTTTGCATTTGTGGGTGTGTGTGTGTGTGTGTGTGTGTGGTGTGTGTGTGTGTGTGTGTGTGTGTGTGTGTGTAGGAGCACAGTCTGTGTG
>CM060327.1:10107486-10124986 GCA_030674155.1 Stramonita haemastoma | reverse complement strand
AAATTTTATTTATTTAGGGGTTTTGTTGTTGTTGTTGTTTGTTTCTGTTCACAATTCAGAAAAGTTTATCTCCATTAACTCTTTTGATCTATAGAGAGACAAAAAGCATGCATAGCAATAAATGAAGAGTGGGCATAAAGAGGAAGAGCAAAACAAAAGAAGGCTACACCAGAGACAATAATGAAAATGAATTAGACATGGTTTGTACACTCTTAGGACCGTTGCAACAATGATTTGACTGACTATCTCCCCCATTGACATGCATTAATTTTGTCAGTGTATTCAAGGGGACGGGATAGCTCAGTGGTCAAGCACTTCCTTTCCCTAAGCTAAGGTTCAGCAGCATCCAGCGTGGTTACCAATTGGAACGGTGACCGTTTGCGTGCCATGGCTTTAGTAAAGTCCCCCAGTTCACCCAGCTGTCAATGGGTACCTGCCGGCCCTCTTTAGGGTCAGGGAAGGTAAAGCAGCGAGGGAGAGGAGATGGGCGCCACCTTCAAAATGCTGGCCTCTAGAGAGGCTGAGGTCTTGATACCTTGCTCTCCTATGACGGAGGCGGGATAGCCTAGTGGTTAGAACACTGCACTGGCAATTTTTACGACCCGGGTTCGATTCCCATTCGAGGAGATTTTTCTCCTGGAGTTAACATCAGTGCTGACTCCACTCTCCCCCAAAGTCCTTCGGATGAGACTATAAACCGAGGCCCCGTGTGTGAACGCACGCAGAAGATCTTGCGCACACGTTAAATCCTGTTCCGCTTTTCGTAAGAGTAGGCCATCGTGTGAATGGGAACAGATGACATTTACAAAGCTGCATGCACAGGGGACTGGATGTAAAAAAGCGAACTCTGACCACTGAGCTATCCCATCCCCTTGAATACATTGACAAAATCAATGCATATCAGTGGGAGAGAGAGAGGGAGATATTTGATTAGATTTGATTGGATTGGATTATTCGTTATTTTCGAGGATAATGGGATAAGCACTCTTGAGAGAGGAGAGAGAGAGAGAGAGAGAGGAGAGAGAGAGAGAGAGAGAGAGAGAGAGAGAGAGAGAGAGAGAGAGAGAGAGAGAGAGAGGATGATTGATTGATTGATTTGATCGATTCTTTTATATCGAGGATAATGGAATAGCCTAAGCACTCTTGTGCTTTTTTTCATCTAGTCCCCGTGTGTATGCAGTTTTTGTAAATGTCATCTGTTCCCACTGGCACACGATGGCCTACTCTTACGAAAAGCGGAAACAGGATTTAACGTGTGCGCAAGATGTTCTGCGTGCGTCCCACACGGACCTCGGTTTATAGTCTCATCCGAAGGACTTTGGGAGAGAGTGGAGTCAGCACTGATGTTAACTTCAGGAGAAAAATCTCCTCGAACAGGAATCGAACCCGGTCTCATAATTATTGTGAGCGCAATGTTCTGACCACCAGGCTATCCTCCCCCCCCCCCCCCCCCCCCCCCCCCCCATGTGTGTGTGTGGTTGTGTGAGAGAGAGAGAGGAGAGAGAGGAGAGAGAGAGAGAGACGACAGACAGACAGACAGACAGACAGACAGACAGATAACGAACAGACAGATAAAGGACAGACAGCAGACAGATACAGGAGAGATAAAAAGGGTTACTCGTATGGGGGGGAAGGAGACAGACAGACACACATAGACAGAGGCAGAGAGGACCGTAGGTCTCGAGTGAAAAAGTTATCACCATCAGAGCTGATGTCCCAGATGCACCGGTAAAATGACTATTCGCTCAGCATAGGGGGGAATAGGAGTAGCCTAGCCTAGGCCTATTGCATGCCGCCAACACTCTTCACTCTCCACCTCACGGTGGCTGATGCAAGTTCAGAGCGACAAGCGAGACAGAACTACGTGTTGTCGACGTTGGACATTTTTGCCTGAGGCTACAGGTAACTGTTGTTACATTTTACTTATTTATCCTGATTTATTTATTATTCGTGGATATTACCCCCTTTTTTTTTACATGGTTCAATATTTCCCAATATTTCATTTCGGATTCCAAAAGTTGAATAAATGATCAAGGTGGTGAAGATCTGGCATAAATGGCCTGCTCTTCTAAAAGGCAGAATTGGTTTTGAGGGGTGCACAAGATGTTCTGTGGTGGTGGTTGGAACCTGGACTCAATCCTGGCCCTCCATTTATCTATTTTTATTCAATTCTATTCCGAGAACAATGGAATAGGTATTCATGTGTTTATTTTACATCGAGACCCCGCGTGTATGCAGTTTTGTAAATTTTGTCATCCATTCTCACCAGCTTACAATAGCCTACTCTTCCAAAAAGCGGAACGGGTTTTCAAGTGTAAGCAAGATGTTCTACGCGCTTTTGCACTCGGGACCTCAGTTTATAGTCTTATCTGAAAGACTTTTGGGAGGGGTGAAATCGGCACTAACTCCAGAGGAAAAATCCTCTAGAACGAGATTCGAACCCGGGTCGGCAGATCATGAGGAGCCTGGTGCACTAACCACTAGGCTATCCTACTCCTCCCCCCCCCCCCCCCTGCCCCCTACTTTGATTAAACACAGCATCCCTTACTGATAGTCAAAGTACCCCCTCCCTGCCTTTTATCCAAACAAAACTAGAGTAGGTTTGTAGGTGTGGTGCTAGAGACAGTTTGCTTTCTTTAAGCTCCGATGCTGAGATTTGTGCATATGCCACTGTTCAATCATTGCCCCCCCCCCCCCTCCCCTTTGTCACTGGCATTTTGTAATTCTTTGTCAGTATTCCAAAGACTTTTCTCCCTTTCCTTGGCTAGAGTCCCAATGTTCACCAATGGTGAGAATTATGGGTATGCAATAGTACAACCCCCCCCCCCCCCACACACACACACACACACACGCACACACACACACTCAATTAAGGTCGTTGCATTTTGACTTCCGCCTTCCCCCGTGGTGTGTAAACACACTTGAGTGCCTGCCATTGTTTCTGTCATCCGTTCCTATTTGCACACAATGACCACTCTTGCGAAAAGTGGAATGGTTTTTCAACGCATGCGCTAGATGTCCTGCGTGCGTTTGCATACGAGGCCTCGGTTTATAGTCTCCTCCGAAGGACTTTGACATTCAGTTCGAATTTTTCGTCAAACTGGGAAGAAAGAGTGAAGGTGCGAATCGAGCCTGGCAAATAGTCTAGAATGGCTTAGCTCTGTGGTCAGCGGAAAGTTACATAGGGCCCAGTTTGAAATCTCTCAGGATCATTGCAATTATGAGAGAAAAAAATAATGTCAATATTTTCTGGGAAAGGGAGTCAGGGGAACTCCCCTCCCCTTCCCCCTCTACCCTACCCCTCACTTTCCCCCGTGCAGCTAACAGATAAGTAAAGTAAGTATTACCAACAAAAAAACCAAAAACGTAATAATGCTGAAAGGGGGGGGGGGGAGAAAGATGGGGGACAATTCTAAAAAAACACGTGTATGAATCTATTGCGTGCACTTAAATCGTACACGTAATTTTACAAATAACCTGGTAAAAAAACCCAAAAAACTCTAGCGTGCCTATGTCACAGTTCGTCGCTGTTTGGGTAAATAAAATTAGCTGCCTACCGCCAATTGAGCACAGAGTTATCCCACACCTGGGACTTGACATGCGCGCGCAACGGTTCCGGTGATATGAGCAGAGTTCGGTTTTTCAATGGAGATTGCATTGAGTTGTATCGCCAGTTGGTTTGCTTTGCCCTCTTCCTACAAGTTCGGGATTTCACTGGAGGTGATAATATGCACGCAGATTGTTTCATTCCATACAACGGTTAGTGATAATTATTTTCTGTTCAATGTATATCTACATGCCAACGACCCCAAGTCCTACATGTCTCTCACATTGGGTTCTAGAATAGATCTACATGCTAACGACTCCCAGTGTAAATGCCTCTCTCGACATTGGGTTAAGTTCCAAAATGTCGGCTGGCCGTTTTGACGAGACAAAACTTCAGCGTAGATATCCCTTGATAATAATGATAATAATAATAATAATAATAATAATGATAATAATAATAAGAAGAAGAATAATAATAATAATAATAGTAATAATGATGATAGCAATAGTAATAATGAATAGAATTTATATATGGCTGTATCTTGCAGAAACAAATCAAAGCACTTGCATTCAACCAATTCTTACGCATGCAACCAATAACTGGAGATTTTATTTAACTGGAGAAAGCCTGTCTGTCTTTGGAAAACCCGACATGCAGTCCAGCCTACCTCGGCCAGCTGTGTCACTACAAAAGCAAAATCAGTCCTTCTATTATTAGCATTCGAGACAATTTTATCGGAGCCAAATTTAGATCTTGGGTTTGTTTTCATCGTCTATTTGCTGCCAAGCTGTCAAAACAACCAATTGACGCAAACACACAATACTTTAAATAAAATTGGAGAAAGCTTAGAAACACTTTTTTATGTGAGCAATTTTATGTAAAATTTGGGCTGCTATCCCACAAGAGCAGCGCACACACACACGCACGCACATTGACGACCCGAGTTCGATTCCGCTTGGAGGGGATTTTTCCCCTGGAGTTAACATCAGTGCTGACTCCACTCTCCTCAAAAGTCTCTCGGATGACACTGTAAACTGAGGCCCCGTGTGCGAACGCACGCAGAACATCTTGCACACACGTTAAATCCTGTTCCTCTTTTCGTAAGAGTAGGCCATTGTGTGCTTGTGGGAACAGATGACAAAAATTTACAAAACTGCATAAACACGGGGACTGGATGAAAAAAGCACATAAGTGCTTAGCCTATCCATTATCCTCGATATAAAATACTACTACTACTACTACTACTACTACTACTACTACTACTACTACTACTACTAGATACACACACGCGCACACGCACACACGCACACACACACACACACTCACTCACACGCACACACGCACGCACACACACACACACGCACGCTCGCACACACACACACACACACACACACACACACACACACACACACACACACACACACACACACACACGTTATTACATTTTTGTTTGACTTTCGTTAGCAGAAGCCGCCCAGAAACCTCGGACCTTCTGGCCACAAACGCCGTGTTGTGATCCACACTGGTTTTAGCTGGGTTGGGCCTGTGTTGGATAGAGGGTAGGGAAAGGAGGAAGGAAATGTTTCAACAAAGCCTTCTTCACAGAGCTTTGTTTCCATGGTCTTGTTTTCAGAATGGGGATAGTCTGCTATCCCTAAGGTTCTTCGAATGGGGATTTTCTGTTATCCCCAAAGTGCTCTGAATGGGGATATTCTGCTATCCTCAAAGTTTTCAGAATGGGGGTATTCTGCTATCCCCAAGTTTTGAGAGTTCACGAGTCTCGTCTATGCCGATTTTGTCACTGAAGTTCTTTGTCAGACATGCCTTTGCCATTGAACTGCCCTGTCTGTTGCCTTTGAATGATCACTGGGCACCTAATTTTTGCATCTCTGATCCTTGCTAAAAGATAGAATAAAATTAATAGAATAGAATAGGACAGACTAAAATAAAAGAAATAAAATTTAAAATCTTTCAGCCAAAACTGATAAAATAGGAAATAAAACCAAACTAGCATAGCATTAGAAAATAAAGCTAGTTTTTAAAAAAAAGAAAAAAAAGACTAGCCACAAAAAAGAGTAAATCTAAATTTTAAACTAGGGACAAAATAGTGCAAGAGATCGAAGGAGAGCAATCTTGGTGACAGTGGTGACTTGGTGTTCAAAACTGCAGACACCTACAAAGGCTTGAGACAGTGGGAGAGTGACTTCATCTTTGGAACAGTGGTTATGAGGGAGTGTGACTTCATCTTTGGGACAGTGGTTATGAGGGAGTGTGACTTCATCTTTGGGACAGTGTGTATGAGGGAGTGTGACTTCATCTTTGGGACAGTGATTTTGAGGGAGTTTGACTTCATCTTTGGGACAGTGATTTTGAAGGAGTTTGACTTCATCTTTGGGACAGTGGTTATGAGGGAGTGTGACTTCATCTTTGGGACAGTGGTTGTGAGGGAGTGTGACTTCATCTTTGGGACAGTGGTTATGAGGGAGTGCGACTTCATCTTTGGGACAGTGATTATGAGGGAGTGTGGCTTCATCTTTGGGACAGTGGCTATGAGGGAGTGTGACTTTATCTTTGGGACAGTGGTTGTGAGGGAGTGTGACTTCATCTTTGGGACAGTGGCTATGAGGGAGTGTGACTTCATCTTTGGGACAGTGGTTATGAGGGAGTGTGACTTCATCTTTGGGACAGTGGTTGTGAGGGAGTGTGACTTCATCTTTGGGACAGTGGTTATGAGGGAGTGCGACTTCATCTTTGGGACAGTGATTATGAGGGAGTGTGGCTTCATCTTTGGGACAGTGGCTATGAGGGAGTGTGGCTTCATCTTTGGGACAGTGGTTGTGAGGGAGTGTGACTTCATCTTTGGGACAGTGGCTATGAGGGAGTGTGACTTCATCTTTGGGACAGTGGTTATGAGGGAGTGTGACTTCATCTTTGGGACAGTGGTTATGAGGGAGTGTGATTCATCTTTGGGACAGTGGTTTGAGGAGTGTGACTTCATCTTTGGGACAGTGGTTATGAGGGAGTGTGACTTCATCTTTGGGACAGTGGTTATGAGGGAGGTGACTTCATCTTTGGGACAGTGGTATGAGGGAGAGTGACTTCATCTTTGGGACAGTGGTTTGAGGGAGGTGACTTCATCTTTGGGACAGTGGTTGTGAGGGAGTGTGACTTCATCTTTGGGACAGTGGTTGTGAGGGAGTGTGACTCTGCCATCCCCTCACATTTTCCAAACATTTCCTTCAGTTTTTATTTTTCCTTCCCACCCTTTATTCAACACGGGTCCTGACCTGGTTAGTCATTATATGGATCACATCGGAGTCATTGCTATAGCAACGGAGCTGTGCCATGTGGATCACATAGGAGTCATCGCTACAGCAACGGGGCTGTGAATTTTCCCCCATCAAGACCTTGAACTGTAAGTAATAATAATAATAATAATAATAATAATAATAATAATAATAATAATAATAATGATGAACATACTGTTATCAAAATGATCATAAATGTTTACCTGTATAGTGCTATATCTTATGAGTGAGAACAAATCAATGGGCGTGCATTCAACTCATTCTTATACATGTAACCAATCGGGGTTTTAACAAATTCAAGCAAGCACACACACACACGCACGCACGCTCGCACGCACGCACGCACGCACGCACGCACGCACACACCACACACAGATAAGGTGATGGGTATTTGGGCTGTTAAAAGCAGGAACAGGTACGGGGTAGATACATCAATAACTGTACAGTACAGTTGATCAGTTTTTGTTACACATGATTCAGGTGTCGGTGTTTAGGCTTCGGACACTTTTTTCTATCTTTGTAAATGAAAATCCTTAATACAGTCTCTTAAAATAACACAGTCAGGTGACTAGCGTTTGTTATGAAAACCAACAGAATGTTCAGTGTGACTTGCTTTCAGGGGCTGAGGGACTGTAACCAAGTGTCTTGTGTGCAGTGGCAGCCATCATGAACTGGTCGTTTCTGGAAGAGTGGTATGGCTATAGATTATAGAAAGGTAAGAATTTTTGTTGTAATGGGCTGGGAAAGCTAAAGAAAGAATTATCTTTGAGTGAATATGAATTTTTGTATTCAAAGTGTTGTTATATAAAATTTAAACAAGTGGAGTGAATTTGAAATATCATACCTCTTTTTTAAAAAAAAAGCACTTGTAAAGGGTTTTTCCCAAAGTGACGAGACCAAATTCTTTTTGGATTTGAGCTAGTAAAGCAAAATCGGAAATGTGACACGTCTTTTTCAGCTGATAAAGCGACATTAAACCTATGTGAATTTCTTGTTTCAATGTTAGGATAAAATCTGATTAAATTTTAAGCTAGTAGAGCTGTGAACATTTTCCCTGTCAATGATGATTTTTTCTCTTCTTTCAGGAGCTCCAGGACTGGAATCAAGTGCCAAAGAACAGACACGCCATCCAGCATCACATGTCACTTGCCAGTACGTGACGAGGTAACATTAAATTTCATGGATTCCTTTTTCAGGCCCAGGCCAAAACTTTGTCAGTTACTAATGCGAGCGAGGTGCCAAGGTCTAGACTGACATGGAGTTAAACTTTAAAATGTATGTCGAGATTGTCTTCAGCCATGACAAGCTCGCAGCAAAGAATCCTGCACTCTAATGGAGAAAATTTGTCAGAAGTTGGAGTATGGCTGCCTATATAAATATGGTCAAGTACTCGAAAAGTCATACACACAAACTCCTCACCCAGAGTGCACTTAACAATCGAACAGTGACAATGTAATGCAGTACCTTGCAGAAAAAACACAACATAATCCTGAAAACTGATGACTTTTCCCCCCTACATTTGCCAGCAAGAGGCTTTGAATAAACCTCGGAGCTCTTGCCAAAGAATGAAAAATAAATAATATATATATAGTGAATAATAAAACTGAGGATTGTTATTGAATAGCAATACTGATGGTTATGACATGTGCGCCAATATAATAGTAATACTGACGATGGTAATGTGTGTGTTAGTGAATACTGATACTGACGATGGTAATGTGTGTGTTAGTGAATAATGATACTGACGATTGTAATGTGTGTGTGTTAGTGAATAATGATACTGACGATGGTAATGTGTGTGTTAGTGAATAATGATACTGACGTGTAATGTGTGTGTTAGTGATAATATATGACGCGGTAATGTGTGTGTTAGTGAATAAAGATACTGACGATGGTAATGTGTGTGTTAGTGAATAATGATACTGACGATGGTAATGTGTGTGTGTTAGTGAATAATGATACTGACGATGGTAATGTGTGTGTTAGTGAAAATGATACTGACGATGGTAATTGTGTGTGTTAGTGAATAATGATACTGACGATGGTAATGTGTGTGTTAGTGAAAATGATACTGACGATGGTAATGTGTGTGTTAGTGAATAATACTGAGATGGTATGTGTGTGTTAGTGAATATGATACTGAGATGGTAATGTGTGTGTTAGTGAATTATGATACTGACGTATGGTAATGTGTGTGTTAGTGAATGATGACTGAGATGGTAATGTGTGTGTGTTGTGGCCGGAGGAGGAGGAGGAGAACCGACAACACAGAGAACATCGCCGTCGCCGCAGAGGACATCGCCGTCAGCCGCAAAGGACATCGCCGTCAGCACAAGGACATCGCCGTCGCCGCAAAGGACATCGCCGTCGTGCTAAAAGACATCGCCGTCAGTGCAAAGACATCCGTCAGCGATCGCCGTCAGTGCTAAAGACATCGCCGTCAGTGCTAAAGACATCGCCGTCGTGCTAAAGACATCGCCGTCAGTGCTAAAGACATCGCCGTCAGTGCAAAGACATCGCCGTCAGTGCAAAGAAATCGCCGTCAGTGCAAAGGACATCGCCGTCGCGCAAAGGACATCGCCGTCGCCGCAAAGGACATCGCCACGTCGCAAAGGACATCGCCGCATCCACTAAGGACATCGCCGTCGCCACAAATGATATCGCCGTCATCGTGAACATCCCAGCTCATTGTGGTGCAGACCTCCCGACATGTGGAGCAGCTTGGGAGAAATTGACAACAACCATGTTACACACACACACAGCACACGCACACGCACACCACACACAACACACACACACACACACACACACACACGCACACACACAGACACACACACACACAGACACACACACACACACAGACACACACACACACACAGACACACACAGACACACACAGACACACAGACACACACAGACAGACACACAGACACACACAGACACATACATACATACATACATACATACATACATACATACATACATACATACATACATACATACATACATACATACATACATACATACACATACTTACACACACACACACACATACTTACACATACACACACACATACACACACATACTTACACATACACACACACATACACACATACATACATACACACATACATACATACACACACATACACACACACACACACACACACACACACACACACCACACACACACACACACACACACACACACACACACACATTCTCACACACATTCACACATACATCTGCAAAGATGTGGGATTATTGTAAAGGGGTCATTTTATGTGAAAATTTATTTCATATTTTTTATTGTTATATGGGGCGGGGTAGCTAAGTGGTCAGAGCGCTCGCTTTCCCCAAGTCAAAATTAAGCAGCATATCAAGCATGGTTACCAGTTGGATGGGTGACCGTTTGCGAACCTTGGCTTCAGCACAGTTTTCAAGGTTCCGTTTGCGAACCTTGGCTTCAGCAGAGTCCCCCCAGTTCACCTTGCTGTAAATGGGTTCCTGCCCTCTTCAGGGTCAGGGAAGGTAAACCAGCGAGGGAGAGGAGATGGGCGCCGCCCTCAATATGCTGGCCTCTAGAGAAGCTGAGGTCTCTGATGCCTCGCTCCCCTACGACCGCCTAGGTTATGGGACACCTTTACCTTTTACCTTATTGATATATTACTGAAGTTTAACATAAAGCACCAAATGAAAAAAAAGTATTTGGAGGGGGTAAGCCTTTTTTCTAATGGATATAACGCTGTGAGGGTCTGGGTTCGACTCCCACCCTTCCACTTTCTTCCCAGTTTGACGTGAAAATCGAATTACATGTAAAAAAAAACACACACACACACCACCAAACAGGACAGTTGATAATCAAAAAGAGCAGGGAGGTACCTCCAGATTGTCCTGGCAAAGTTGGTAGCTTGAATTCTCAACAATATCCCTAAAGTTGGAATGCGGCCACCTAAATTGTGGGGCTGTACACGCCCAAAATCTCGCCATGAGTGAAGTTCGGAGCTGTAAGGAAGGAACGAAGGTGGAAGATAGAACGTATTGCAAAGTCTTTGGCCTGAAACTGCTTCGCTGGCAGCAGAGCTGGAACTTTGTGATTAAAAATCTAAACGCGACAGTACAAGAGAGCCTTAGCAGTTGATAGGCCCGGTGTTTTTATATTTTCGAATAGAGCTCCACAAAATTGTGCCTACAGCTAAGTATCATCAGTTCTATCTGCTGCTGTGTCCACATGCTTTCTAACACAGACCAGCCAACCCACTGGCAACCCTTCCCCGTTTTGCATGCATCCCCTATTTTGCATGCTTCCCCTTTTTGCATGTTTCCCCTTTTTGCATGCTTCCCCTTTTTTGCATCTTTCCCTTTTTTGCATATTTCGCATTTTTGCACCCTTCCCCTTTTTGCATCCTTCCCCTTTTTTGCATGCTTCCCCATTTTGCATGCTAACTGTTCAACTAATCCTAACCTTTACACTTACCCTGGCCCGTCATGTGGACACACAGGCAGGTAGATGACATGTTACTGGCTGGTACAATGGCAAAATTTGTCTTCTTGGGGATGGAGGTGGTAGAATTTTGGAGAAAGAGGTGCTAGGAAGGGGGAAGGGGGGTAGTAGGCTGATAGGGTTGTAGGAGGGGGAGAGGAGGAGTGTGTGTGGTGGGGGGGGGGGGATGTGCATGTGTGCCTGTGCCTGTGTGTGTGCCTGTGGGTGTGTGTGTGTGCAAGTAGTGCTTGTGCCTGTGCGTGCGTGTGTCTTTGATTTTACGTCTGTACACTTAAAGTGATATTAGACGAGGGATGAGGTTGGGGGGGGGGGGGGGGGGGGGGCGGCAATAAAGAGATAAGGGTTTTTAAAAAAGTGCGTTGGTAATTGTGTACATAAGAAGACTGATTACAAAAATATATAACAAGAATGTTGCAAAAGATGGCATAAGAAATGCAAATAATAACAAAAACAATCGAACAATAGAGAACTTTAAAATCTGAAACTGTAAGATGAACAATTGCAAACTACATGTAAAGGCTGCCATAAATAAAGCAAAAAGTACATTGCCACAGTAGGGTGTTATAATTTCACAATCTTCACAGTAGTACTTTATAAAAAAGAGAATACTGGGGATTGCATCAGAGACAATGCTATCTCACACAGTAACTTTGGATTGATTAACACTTCTTGCAGTGACTTATCTTGAAATGGTGGTAGGAACTTTTTTAAACCTTGACAATGATACAAAACATGAACATTGGAAAGTTTTTCACCGCATATACATTTTACATTTTTGGCAAATTTTGCTCGAAATGCATTTAATTTCAATCTGTGGATTAGAGAAACAATATTTCTAGTACTGGATTTTTGAAAGCCGTACTGAGTACAAAGGATGTTCTCAATATCAAGAACTGAACAAGTATGCTGGGAATAGCCAGCCTCTTCATGTTTCTTTTTTACATGTTTCCAGCAAACACTTTGAAGCAAAGCATAACCCTCATGAAGAGAAAGAGGAATGTCTAAAACATTTGAACAGCTAGAATGTTTTGCTGCCTTTTTGGCTGCTTTGTCAACCTTTTCATTGAAATAAAGACCACAGTGAGATGGAACCCAGCAGAAAGTGATATTCGAACCCCTCAGAATGAGAAAATGTATCAAAAAATTAATTTCAGTAATGAGATTCTGCCTAACCATCGATGTAGAGTTATTAAGACACTGTAATGCAGATTTAGAATCAACGCAAAACAAAATCTGCAAAACAGTATTTGGAAAATCAAGCAGAAAGTACAAAGCCATCAAAATAAGATGCGTGCGTGCGTGCGTGTGTGTGTGTATGACTCTTGAGTGTGTGACTGTGTGTGTATGTGTGTGTGTGTGTGTGCATTTAGTTTATAGTCACTGGTGCTTTTGATGGATGTTTTGGTCAACACTGGTATTTTTTTCTGAAGTTTGGAAAAACTTCTTTGCTGGATTGTGAGAAACTCCAGCTGAAAATGATACGGTTCTGTGGCAATTACAAGATTGGCCAGAGTGAGTTTTTACAGCAGGTAAATTTTTACTGATGTACAATTGTAGATTTTACATTGTACGCTCATGTAATAAAAGATTAAAGACATTGACTACATAGTTTTTTTTTAAATGACTGAGAAAAATCCAACACAACTATAGAAGTGGTGTTGAGGGACACAGGTGTGTGTACACTATGTTTATGTACATGCGTGCTCCTATCGTCGCTTAAGTCACTCAGATCAGTGAGAATGGGGAAAAGAGGGGAGAATACTGATGGCGAAAGCTGTTTTTCTGACAACTTTTTAAATAAAATTGAAAGCAAGAAATAGCATTGTCCCTTTTTATAGTTAAAAGTCTTATTTAAGAAATTAGTTTTATGCTGACCTTTTACATTTGCCCCCCCCCCCCCCCCCCATCCCCCCAAAAAACCAAATTGTAAAATGTGTGTGGAACGTGTGGAGAGATTTTTTTCTCAATCACATCAAATGTACAAACAGAAACAAAGCTTTGACTGTGATTACTTTTCATATGGGTAGTTTGTGAGAAGTGATTTTAGATGTTGGTTACAGATCATTGATTTTCTGCTGGAAGATCGATGGCAATTTTACGCCAACATATTGTATGAGAATATATGTAAAAGATTAACGCTGTGTAAGTGTTTGGGGTGTGCAAATATGTGCCAGAGTGTTTCTTTTTTTGTTGCAAGAAAAAATACTGTAAACTGACCAGAAAAATGGAAATTGACAGGAAAATGTAGAATGTTGTGTAATGCTGTAGAAAGTGTGCAGAGGGGCTTTGCTTTTGTTTGGGAATCATCAAATATGAAAACAAAAAGAAAGTTTGGCTGTGATTGGCATTGATATTTTGTGAATTTAAGATGATGTTGGTGGCAGATCTGTGTATTGATCTTCTGCTGGAAGATTGATGGCAGATTTTACACCAACGCATCTTACAAAAAAATGTATGCGAAAAACTAATGGTATATGACTTTAAGTACAGTATTGAATAAAATGTGCCTGTGTGGCTGATTTTTCCGTTCTTTTTTTTTAAGTAACGAGATAGAATAAGAAATGACAAGATAAATGTAGTATGCTGTATAGTAGCCTATGAAATGCGCAGGATAATGTTTTCTTTATAACTATTTTAATCACAAGAGAAGGAAAATCATACATGCTTGTGTTGTGATTTCCATAGATATTTTCATATTATGTAAAGTATTGGATAAAACGTTTGTGTGTGATTTTTTTTAATCTTTTTTTTCAAATAATGAGATGAAATGTGAAAGGACAAGAAAAGTTTGTTGTATAATAGTGTAGAAAGTCTGCAGGGGGGGGTATTTATCAAACTTTAATTCATATATGAAAACAAAAAGAAGGGTTTTGCTATCATTTGCATTAATATTCTGTGAAATGTCTTTAGATAATGTTGGTGGCAGATCTGTGTATTGATCTTATTCTGAAAGATTGATGGCAAATTTTACACCAACACATTTTCATGTTTTATGTCTTATGGTGTGTAAATTAGGCCTGTGAGATTTTTTTAAAACTCAAATGAAATGAAGATTGGGGAGAAAAATATAGGTTGTATATCATCATGTGATCACCATGTTGGTGGCAGATCTGTGTATTGATCTTCTGCTGGAAGATTGATGGCAGATTTTACACCACGCAACATCGAAAAATGTGTGTGAAAGATTATATGATTTTAAGTATAGCAGTGGGTAAAGTTTGTTTTGGGGGGGTTGTTGATAAAGAGATCAAAATTAATGTAAATTGGCAAGAAAAGTGTAAAAGTTTGTATAATGTTGTGGAAAGTGTGTGGAGAGAGGTTTTCTTTCTTCATTTAAAAAAAAGTTTAAACAAAAAAGAAAGCTGGTGCTGTGATTGGCATTGATATTCGTGAAATGACTTAAGACGTTGTTGGTGGCAGATCTGTGCACTGATCATCTGCTGGAAGATTGATGGCAGATTTTACACCAACACATCTTACAGAAAATGTATGTGAAACACTAATGGCACATTATCTTAAGTATAATGGTGAATAAAATTTGCCTGCCTTTTTTTCGTTTTTGGGGAGAGGTTTTCTTGTTCAATTTTTAATCAAAGCAAATGTGTTTTTAGGTATATGATGTTGGTTGTAGATCTGTGTATTGATCTTCTGCTGGAAGATTGATGGCAGATTTTATACCAACGGAACTTCTGAAAAATGTATGTGAAAGATTATATGATTTTAAGTATGGCAGTGGATAAAGTGTAAATTTTTTTTTTTTTTTTTGGGGGGGGGGGGGGGGGGGGTAAAGAGATGAAAAATTAATGTAAATTGTAACAGTTTGTATAATGTTGTGGAAAGTGTGGGGGGAGGGGGTTTCTTTTTTTTCTTTTTTTAAAAAAATACATCAAATACAAAAAGATTATTTGTGCTGTGATTGGCAATATTATTCTCTGAAATGATTTTAGATGATGCTGGTGGCAGATCTGTGTATTGATCTTCTTCTGGAAAATTGATGGCAGATTTTACACCAGCACATCTTACGAAAAAGGCACGTGAAAGACTAATGGTATTGTGTGTAGTAATAAATAAAATGTGCCTGTTTTTTCCGTTTTGAAGGAGGTTTTCTTTTTTCCTTTTTTAAAAACAAGATCACATTAAACCTAAAAACAAAGAGAAAGCTTGTGCTGTGATTGCCATTGGTGTTCTGGTGATTTTATGTATCATATTGTATAAAAGTGCCTGTGTGTTTTTGTCTGTCTGTCTTTTGGTTGTTTCTTTTTAAATAATGAGATTAAAATGAAATTGCAAAAAAATGTATTATTTTGTATAGTGGTGTAGACAGTGTCCACATCATATATGAAAACAACAAAAGTTTATGTTGTCATTGGCATTGGTATTCTGTGAAATGACTTTAGATGATATTGGTGGCAGGTCTGTGTATTGATCTTCTGCTGGAAAATTGGTGGCAGATTTTACACCAACACACATGCTATTATGACTGATAGTGTGTAAAGTGGGCCTACGATTTTTTTGGTTTTTTTTTTGTTTGCTTGTTTTTGGTTGGGGGTGGGGGGGCTGTTGGTTTTCTTTTGTTTCTTTGTGTTTTTCTGTGTGTGTGTAGGGGGGGGGGGGTTGTTTACTCAAATCAAATGAAGATTGGGAAGAAAAATAAAGGCTGTATAAGGGTGTGGACAGTGTGTGGGGAGAAAGGGTCTTTTCTTTCTTTCTTATTTTCTTTCTTTTTTTCTTTCTTTCTTTCTTTCCTTTCTTTCTTGTTTCCTTCCTTTCCTCCTTTTTCCTTTCTTTCCTTTTCCATTCTTTCCTTCTGTTCTTTCCTTACTTTTCTTTTCTCTTCTTACCTTTCCCTTTCATTCTTTCTGTTGTTTTTTATGTTATAAAATGTGAAAGGAATAGCAAAGAGGGTCATGTGATTGCTATGTTGGTGGCAGATCTGTGTATTAATTTCTGCTGGAAGATTGATGGCAGATTTTACACAACACAACTTCTGAAAAATGTATGTGAAAGATTATATAATTTTAAGTATGGAAGTGGTTAAGTGTAACTGGTATTAGTTCAGTTGGTTGGTTAGTTGTTGGTTGGATTATGTTTGTTAATTAGATCAAATTTAATGTAGATTGGCAAGAAAAATGTAAAAGCTTGTGTAATGCTGTGAAAAATGTTTTTTTTTCAATTTCCTTTTTTTAAAATCACATCAAATATGAAAACAAAAACAAAAAATCTGGTGCTGTGATATTGGCATTGATATTCTGTGAAATGATTTTAGATGATGTTGGTGGCAGATCTATGTATTAATATTCTGCTGGAAGATTAATGGCAGATTTTGCACCAACACATCTTAGAAAAATGTATGTGAAACACTAATGGCATATGATATTATAGCATTGAAAAAGAGTGCCTGTGCTTGTTTTTCTTTTTAGGGAGAGATTTTCCTTTTTTTTCTTTTTTTATCAAATGTGATCACCCAAAGAAAGCTTAGGATGCAACTCTCATTGATGTTTTAATGGTTTTATGTATAGTATTGGATAAATGTGCCTGTGTTTTTTTGTTTGCTTTTTTTTTAAAAATGCCATCAAATGTGAACAGCAAAGAGTTGTGTAGTATGTTCTGTAATGGTTAGAGAGTGTGCAGTGAGAGGTTTTGTTTTTTCTTTATCAATTTCTAAATTACAACAAATGTGAAAACAAAAGATTATTTGTGCTGTGGTTGGCATGAATATTCTGTGAAATTACTTGAGATGATGTTGGTGGCAGATCTGTGTATTGATCTTCTTCTGGAAGATTGATGGCAAATTTTACACCAACACATCTTCATGCTACATGACTTATAGTGTGTAAAGTGCACTTGTAGTGTTTTTTCCTTTGTTTGTTTGTTGTTGTCGTTGTTTGTTGTTTTGGGGGTGTTTGTTTGTTTATTTGTTGTGTTTTTTTGTTTTTTACTGAAATTCAATGAAGATTGGGGAGGAAATATATAGGCTGTATAATGGTGTGAACAGTGTGTGGGGAGAAGGGGTCCTTTTTTTTCTTTTCTTTCTTTCTTTCTCTTTTATTTTTTCTTGCTTTTTTCTTCCCTTACTCTCCTTCCTTCCTTCCTTCCTTCCTTCCTTCCTTCCTTCCTTCCTTCCTTCCTTTTCCTTTTTT
>CM060327.1:10097486-10102486 GCA_030674155.1 Stramonita haemastoma | reverse complement strand
TAAATAATGAGATCAATAATGTAAAATGACAACAAAAATGATCATGGTCTATAACAGTATAGAAATTGTTCGGGAAGATTTTTTTAATTTTATCTATTAACTTTTAAATAATATCAACTGTGAAAGCAAAAAGAAAGCTTGTGCTGTGATTGGCATTGATTTTCTGTGAATTGCTTTAGATGCTTTAGTTGGTGGCAGATCTGTGTATTGATCTTCTGCTGGAAGATTGATGGCAGATTTTACACCAACACATCTCACAAAAAATGTATGCGAAAGATTACTGAAATATGATAAGTACAGCAGTGGGCAAAGTGTGACTTTTCTTTTCCTTTTTTTGTTTTTGGTAATAACAAACCTAATGTAAATTGGCAAGTAAATCTAATAGTTTCTATAATGTTGAGGAAAGTGTATAAGGAGAGAGAGGGGGTGGGGGATGAGGGGTTGTTTTTTTTGCTTAAAAATTACAACACATATGAAAACAAAAAGAAAACTTGTGTGATTGCCATTACTATTCTGTGAAATGACTTTAGATGATGTTGGTGGTAGATCTGTGTATTGATCTTCTGCTGGAAGATTGATGGCAGATTTTACACCAAAACACCTTACGAAAAAGTGATGTGAAAGACAAATGGTATGATTTTAAGTTTTGTATTCAAGAAAATTTGCATGCGTTTTTGTATTGCTTTTTATGGGGTTTTGGGGTGTGTGTGTGTGTGTGTGTGTGTGTGTGTGTGTGTGTGGTGTGTGTGTGTGTGTGTGTGTGTGTGTTTAAATGAGATTAAATGTGAATTGACAAGAAAATCTAGCATACTGCATAATAATGTTGAAAGTGTTCCCCAAGAGGTTTTTCTTTTTTTTTCTTTTTTACTGGCATAAAAAAAATTGTGAAAACAAAAAGAAAACTTGTGCTGTGATTGCCATTAGTATTCTGTGAAATAACTTTAGATGATGTTGGTGGCAGATCTGTTGATTGATCTTTTACTGGAGGATTGATGGCAGATTTTACATCAATACATCTTATGTAAAATTGTTTGTGAAAGACTACAAGTGTATGGTTTTAAATAGTGAAATAGCGAATAAAATGTGCCTATGTGTTTTTTTTTTTTTTTTTTGTTTTTTGTTTTTTTTTGGGGGGGGGGGGGGGGGGGGTTACTGGCAGGGGGTAGAGGTTTTTTGGGTTTTTTTTTGTAAAATCTTAACAAATTTGAAAACAATAAGAAAGCCTGTGCTGTGAACCAATTAAAATTCTTATGATTTTTTTTAATAGAATTGGATAAATGTGCCTGTGTGTTTGTCCCTAGGGTTGTTTTTTTGTTTTTGAAAATGAGATCAAATGGAAAATGGCAAGAAAATGTAGTCTCTTGTATTCTACTCTAAGAAGTGTGCCTGGAGATGCTTTGTATTTTTATTTACTAATTTATTAAAAATCGCATTGTAAATTATTATGTGAAAAGAAAAAGAAAGCTTTGTTGTGATTGACATATTCTAACGATTTTGTGTGTAGCATTGATAAACGTGCCTGTGAAGTCTGTTTTTTCTATTTTTTATTAATGAGAGATCAACTGTGAAATGACCAAAAATGATAATGATTGTGTTGTATAATAGCGTAGAAATCGTGCTTGGAGAGATTTTTTTAAATCATTTTTTAAGTCACATCAAATAAGAAAACAAAAAGATAGCCTGTGCTGTGATTGGCATTAGTATTCTGTGAAATGACTGTAGATGATGTTGGTGGCAGATCTGTGTATTGATCTTCTGCTGGAGGATTGATGGCAGATTTTACACCGACACGCCTTACGAAAAAATATATTATGCAAAGTAGTGAATAAAAGTGCCTGTGGATTTTTTTTCGGGGAGATGTTTTCTTCTTTTCCTTTTTTTGGAACAAGTAATATCAAATGTAAAAGCAAAAAGAAAGCTTGTGCTGTGACTGCCATTGTTATTCTAAAGATTTTATGTTTAGTATTTGATAAATGGGCCTGTGTGTTTTGTTTTTCTTTTCTTTTTTTTAATAATGAGATCAAGTGTAAATTGCAGAGAAAAATATGGCGGGCTGTGTAATGTAGAAAGTGTTCCCATATAGGATTTCTTTTATTTCAAATCACATTAAAATAATGTAAAAACAAAAAGAAATATTGTGCTGTGATTGGCATTAATATTTTGTGAAATGACTTGAGATGATGTTGGTGGCAGATCTGTGTATTGTTCTTCTGCTGGAAGATTGATGGCAGATTTTACACCAACACATCGTACAAGAAATGTATGTCAAAGACTAATAGTATATGATATCAAGTGTAGTACTGGATAAAATGTGCCTGTGTTGCTAACTATTTTTAAGTAGTGAGATAAAATGTGAATTTAAAAAGAAAAACTATACTCTATAATGGAGTAGAAAATGGGCTGGGAAAAGGTTTTTATTATTATTAATTTCGTTTAATCACACCAAATGTGAAAACAAAAAGGCTTGTATCATGATTGGCATTGATATTTTAATGATTTTATGTAAAGTGTTAGATAAAACTGCCCTTATGGTTGGTTTCCTTTTTTTTTTTTTTTTTTTTTTAGTGAGATCAAATGTGAAATGACAATGATAAAGTAGCATGTTGTATAGTAGTATAGAAATTGTGCCAGAAGATTTTTATTATTATTATTTATTAATTTTTAAATCACATCAAATGTGAAGGCAAAAAGAAAGCTGTGCTGTGATTGATATTAATATTCTGTGGAATGACCTTAGATGATGTTGGTGGCAGATCTGTGTATTGATCTTCTGCTGGAAGATTGATGACGGATTTTACACCATCACATTTTACAGGGAATGTACACAAAGGAGTAATGCTATCTGATTCTAGGTATAGTAGTGAAGAAAATATACATGCTTTGTGTGTGTGTGTTGTTGTTTTTTTGCAATGAGATCAATATGTGAATTGACAAGAACAATGTAGCATATTGTATGATAGTGTTCAAAGTGTACCTGAAGATTTTCTTTTGTCTTTTGATATTTTTTTTAATCGCATCAAATATGAAAGCAAAAAGAAAGCCTGTGCTGTTACTGCCAATAATATTCTGTGCAATGACTTTAGATGATGTTGGTGGCAGATCTGTGTATTTATCTTCTACTGGAAGATTGATGGCAGATTTTACACCAACACATCTCACGGAAATTATGTGTGAAAGGTTAATGGTATGTGATTTTAAGTGTACTGTTGGATAAAACGTGCCTGTATGGCTGTTTTTTTTTATTTTAAGTAATGCGATCAAATGTAATTTTTCAAGAAAAATGTCTGTTGTACAATAGTGTAGGAAATGCTCCGGGACAGGTTTCTTTTTTGTGTGTGGGGGAGGGGGGGATCACATCAAAATTTAATGTGAAGAGAAATGGGTTTGTGCTGTGTTTGGCATTAGCATTCTGTGAAATGACTCTAGATGGTGTTGGTGGAAGATCTGTGTCTTGATCTTCAGCTGGGAGATTGATGGCAGATTTTACACCAACATATCGAACATATCATGTGAAAAATTCCTGTGAAAGAGTAATGAAATTTTCTTAAATCTAGTAGTGGGTAAAATGTGCCCAGGTGTTTTTTTTTTTTTTAATGCTGTTGTATTCTTAGTTTTAAAAAAATTTAAACAGAAAAAAAGAAAAGAAAGAAAACTGAGAAAATGACAAGAAAAATGTAATTTGTACAGTGGTGTGGAAATTGTGTGGAGAGATGGGGTCTTTTTTTTTACTTTTTTTTTTACTCAATTCACATCAAATCGTCTGCCTTTTCTCTTTCTTGTTGTGTTGTTTTGTTGTTGTTGTTTTGTTTTTCAAATAAGGCACATACTTTGGAGAAGGGTTGCTTGTTGTGTAGAAAAATTGTATTTCTTTATATAAATATTTATGTGTTTTTAAAAGTCATAAAATAAATTCTACTGTGGTGAGAAATATTGATTTTTTCTTATTTCATTGTTTTGGCAACTTGGGTCATTGTGTGTGTGTGTGTGTGTGTGTGTGTGTGTGTGTGTGTGTGTGTGTGTGTGTGTGTGTGTGTGTGTGTGTCTGTCTGTCTGTTGTCTGTGTCTGTCTGCCTGTCTACCTGTCTGCCTGTGTGTGCGTTTTAAAAAAAAAAAATTTTATATCGGGGATAATGGAATAGGTTGGAATAAGCACTCGTATGCCTTTTTACATCCAGTCTCCGTGTGTATGCAGTTTTGTAAATTTTGTCATCTGTTCCTACCGGCACACAATGGCCTACTCTTTCGAAAAGCGGAATAGGATTTAACATGTGCGCAAGATATTCCGCATGTGTTCACACACACACACGCACGCACGCACGCACGCACGCACGCACGCATACACAGACGCAGACACACACACACACACACACACACACACACACACACACACCACACACACACACACACACACACACCAAACATTTAAAAAAAATCACTTAATAGAAGAAAAAAAAAACACAGTCCCCATGTACAGTATGGAAGGAAGGGAAGCAACTGCAACATTACTTAAAATCAAGCATATTCAGACTGAGATCCCTTGAATTTTTTTGATTTTTTTTTTATAACATTTTGACAGGATGGAAAAGACGATGCTGTTTTGTGCTGGTATTGTCAGAGGCAATACAAAACATAAAACGATAGACGGTAATTTTAGATAACCCCCGATTTTTATACTAATTCACATAATCCCTGCCTCTCAATACACATTCAGATAATCGTAAGGATCTAATGCAAATTCCCATTATCCCTGATTCTCTTGAAAATTAAGATCATCCCTGGGCTCTATTGCATTTTTTTAAAAAAATCCTTGAATCTCATTTTGCCACTGCTTCTGCTACAAACAAAGATTGTTCTCGTCAGCTCTTATTCTTTCTTTCTTGTAAATGCAAAAGAAAGCTAAACTGTTGTGGACTATGCCCAGATAATTCATAACTCAAAATAGGCCTACCAACACACACACACCACACACACACACCACCACACTACTCACTCACTCACTC
>CM060327.1:10089986-10092486 GCA_030674155.1 Stramonita haemastoma | reverse complement strand
GATAAATATTGAATTTGTTACGATAAGTTAAAACGTTTGTTTTTGTAGGTTGATTGAACAAATTTGGTAGTTGAATTTTAAAAAATTACACCAAACGCTGTACCCCCTCAGTCCTTTGCTGTCTGCTAGCTTCCTAACCGCGATATACATGCGCGGGGTCAACGCTGTAGGAACACAAGCAAATCTGATTTAATGATCATTTCCTACTTTCTCATGACTAGATCTATCTAGTATTGCTCTATGTCTTAAATCCCAGAAACAAGATCACAGCGCACTTTTTCACACTTTACAAAAATCTGTGAAAATCAACAACAAACATTTTCTGACCAGCACTTTATACAAAATACTACATGACCCGAAAGGTAATCTAGGAGTGTAACCTGTATCCCCTGGAGTTAACATCAATACTAACTCCACTTTCCCTTGAATGTCCTTCAGTTAAGACTATAAACCACATAGAACATCTGGCGCACATGTTAAAATCCCGTTCTACTTTGTATGCCGGTAGGAACGAATGACAAAGTATTAAGAAAACCATGCGCATTGATGTCATGAATGAATATCAGCATTACTAATGTTCAATCTAACCCTGTTGCAGAAGAAGAAGTAGTATAGTAGTAGTAGTAGTAGGAGGAGGAGGAGGAGGAGAGAGAGAGCAGCAGCAGCAGCAGCAGCAGCAGCAGCAGAAGTAGTAGTTAGTAGTAGTAGTAGTAGTAGTAGATCAGCATCAGCACAGCAGTAGCAGCAGCAGCAGCAGACAGCAGCAGTAGTAGTAGTAGTACCGTAAAATCCCTAGCATACACCCACCCCCCCTGTGCACTGATTTAGGGCAAAATTGAGGGGTGGGCGTTTGCTAGGGATAGACCCTTTTGCACAAAGTAATTTTTGTGCTCAACCGTGTAATTGAGTGAATACAAACCCCGAAAGTATGTAAATTAGGTCGTGTGAGTAGAAGTGAAGGAAAATAGAAAAAAGGGACTTTGAGGCAAAGAAGGCCAATGAGTTCCATTGCTTTCCTTGTAGGTCCTTGTTTCGCAATACCCTGCCTTCAGATCTTTCATCTTCCAGACAATGCAGCACACCTTGGTCGACATGTTCAGATCTAACTGCTGGTCCTTTTGACAGTTTCCGTTTTTGTTTGTCTTTTCCGTACTGCTGTTCAAGTCTATCTCTTTTTCACTTCATTCCCTGATCCTCTTCCTATCCACAGAAAATTCATGGGCACACTCCGAAACATTCCCACCTGCTCCGATTATCCAAATACTGGAGGGCTTCCAATTTGAAAGATACAGTGTAACACTGTCGCTTCAGCATTTTGCAAAAATGGCACACAGAGATTCAAGAACCAACTTCCGGCCATCAGGAAGCGTGGTCAAAGTACTGGTACATCACTGACAAACAAAAGACGTCAGTGGAAAAAGCATAACGTAATTTTAAGTCACTTTGTTGGGGAAGGGTGGGAGTGAGGAGAGGGAACAAAGAATAAGACAAAAGGAAAGAAACAGGAAAAGGTAAAGAAGGGGGAAAAGATGACTTTTAGAACAGTCTGCACAAATTCTAGTGAAAGAGAGCATAGTCTCTTTGAAAAAAGCAGGGTGGGCGTTCGCTAGGTAGTTACCCCTGTGCACAACTTTTGGTCCCAAAGTGGGGGTGTGGCGTTTGCTAGATGGTGGGCTTATGCTAGGGATTTTAGGTAGTAGTAGTAGTAGCCTCTCTCTCTCTCTCTCTCTCTCTCTCTCTCTCTCTCCTCTCTCTCTCTCTCTCTCACACACAACACACACACACACAACACACACACACACACACACAGTACATCCTGAAGACTAATAACGTCAGTATAAACAGAATGACTCAATCACCACTATCACTTGTCTATGGATATATAGTATATTATAACCAAACCACCAATACTAACTAATCACATGGCTACTAGCCTCACCCATACATGATACATACCACACCCTAGTAGGTACACTAACAATACACTATGGGCTCATGCTATGACGTCATGGAATGTCAGTGTATTGATTAGGCTATACAGGCTACACTCCAGTATTAGCTTGCAGGTCATGTAGTATCTTTTTGTATAGAGTATGGGTGGGGAAAAAATGTTGATTTTCGCAGATTTTTTTTTTACAGTATGAGAAAAAGCACTGTGCATTTGTTTTTTGGTATTGAGAACATAGGGCAACACAGGTAGTCAGGAGAAAGTTGGAAATGATCATCAAATGAGGATTGCTTGTGTTCCTACAGCGTTGACCCCGCATTTATTTATTTATTTATTTATTTTTTTATCAAGGGTAATGGGATAAGCACTCTTGTGGTTTTTTTTTACATCTAGTCCCCGTGTGTATGCAGTTTTGTAAATGTCATCTGTTCCCACTGGTACACGATGGCCTACTCTTACGAAAAGCGGTACAGGATTTAAGGTGTGCACAAGATGTTCTGTGTGCGTTCACATACGGGGCCTCAATTTACAGTCTCATCCGAATGACTTTTG
>CM060327.1:10064986-10072486 GCA_030674155.1 Stramonita haemastoma | reverse complement strand
GAGTAGAGTAGAGTAGATTAAGTGGAATTATATAAATAATACTTAGTTAGTAGTATAGTAGAGTAGAGTAGGTATAATAGAATAGAGTAGAGTAGAGCTAGAGTATATATTATATAAATCTATAAAAACATCGTTTATTTGAAGCGAACGAAAATCAGGAACTCTCAGTTTTAACGCAAAATCTATCATTTATTAATCTATAAGAGAGGATACAAAGCACCAACCAGAGTGTACATTACACTGGTGTGTTTGAAACTGTGTAATTATATGACGGACGCTATAGCCGAGTGGGTAGACCGCTTGACTTCCATCATGGGTCCATGAAGCTGTTGTTCGGATCTTGTGTGGTGAATTGAGAGGGGGTGGGGTGGGTAACGGGGGGATGGAGGGGGGGGGGGGTGAAGGGTTACGATCTCCCTCGTCAACTTCAAGTGCAGACCTGCCAGTACCTTAATTTTCCCTTTTGTATACATAGTTATATACAGATGCATACTACAGAAAAAAACAACAACAACCTCACCATTGGTAAACCTCGGAGCTCTCTCTCTCTAGAGAGAGAGAAAGGTGAGAGGCTGACAGAAAGACAAGAGAAATAGAGACATAGAGACAGGCAGACATACACACACACATACACAGTGACACACATACACACTCACGCGTGTACACACACGCACACGCACGCCACACTACACACATCACTCACACAAAACACATACACACGCACATACACACACACACTCTCTCTTACACACGCACACACACACACACAACACACACACACACATGCACACACACAGTGACACACACACACAACAGAAGAAAGAGACGAGCAGAGAGAAGACAGAGAGGAGAGAGAAGAGAGAGAGAGAGAGAGAGACAGACAGACAGACAGACAGACAGACAGACAGACAGACAGACAGACAGACAGACAGACAGACAGACAGAACTAGACAGACTGCAGACAAAAATGGAGAGATGGAGCAAAAAACAAAAACACACAAAACAACAACAACAAAAACCCGCAAAAAAAAAATTACATCCCCAACCCCACCGCTCTCCCCCCTCCTCCGCCAACCCCCCCCTCCCCCCCCCCCAAACACCATGCAGACGTGAGGAACTGCAATACATGTAAGCTTCGTATGTATGTATACACATGTATACATGTACATCCAGATGACATGACCGCAAACAATCTCATCTATAATTCACCACACGGAATGGAGACTTGAAATGCATCAACAGCCAGGGAGAGCAAAAAATAGACTGAAAGTCACAGGAGGAAGGGAAGGAAGAGGGGAGGGGGGCGGGAGGAAGAGGAGGAGGAGAGGAGGAAGAAGGGGGATCAAACTTCTTTCAAAGTCTGTTCTCAGAATGGATCGATTCGTTGACAATCGACTCGTTGACCTCAGTTCATCGATCACTTGAACAGGAGGGCGTGCAGTAGGGCTTGGGGGAGGAAAATAATCAGTCCAGACAGACAGACAGACGGGAAGGGGGGATGGAGGGTATGGAGAGAGGAATGGATTAAGAGAGAGAGAGAGAGAGAGAGAGAGGAGAGAGAGAGAGAGAGAGAGAGAGAGAGGAGAGAGAGAGAGAGGAGAGAGAGAGAGAGAGGAGAGTAGCTCGCAACAACGCATGAAAGAAACAAGCACAATATAATATATAATAATTTTTATATATATATATATATATATATATTATATATATATATATATTTATATATAATATTATATATATAAATATGCAATGCTGAAAAAGAAATGTCCGAAAATGGGATACTTATATATACACCTTAAATCTTAACAGCTTCTTACATTTTGCATGAGGAACAAAATAAGATAAAGACAACTTACGTAAGATAACGTGTAACTGTTTTAAGGTTTGTAAAAACCCACAGGAAAAAGAAACAGAGATAGATAAGGAAAAAAACCAACAACAAAACACAAGGGAGGCAGATGTACGTGGGAAGAGACAACATGGTAACAAGACTGCCAGACAGTCTGTGATAATGTCCACAACATACTACTAGCACAATACACCCATCATACCACACCACACACCACCACACCACACAACGCCACGCCACACCACACCACACCACACCACACCTGCCACCACACACACCACACCACGCCACACCAGCACACACCACCCAACACACCATCGACACACACGACAAACATCCACCATACAACACGACACGACACGACAACACAACGCATCACCACACACACACACCACACCACCCACACCACACCTCCACACCACACACACACCCCACACACACACCACCACACCACACACGCACACACACACCACACACACCACACCACACCACAAAACAACACACCACACACCACCACAAACAAACAACACACCACACACACAACACACACAACACACACCACACACCACATCAACACACACCATCCACACACACCACACCAACCACCACACCACACAACACCACACCACACCACACCACACTAAACCAACCCAAACCACACCACACCACACCACATCACACCACACCACACCATCGTTGTTGTTATTGATGCTGTTGTTATAGGAATGTCCATGTTTATATGTTATCACCTGTCCCATGACATTGTTGCATGTTTTTGTCATTCGAGTAAGCAGGGTACAATTTATAAGTATTTCGCTTTTGCCTGTTTAGCTTTTTAAAATTTACACTTTAAACAGTGTCATCCTATGACCTACTGAATTAAAGGTCTACATAAGCCGCTGTAGTCTAGTGGTTAGGGCGTTGGACTCGTAATCTAAAGGTTGCGGGTTCGATCCCAGCTTTCGGCTATGGCGTTGTGCCCTTGGAAAAGGCACTTTACGGCTATTTTCTCACCCCACCCAGGTGTAAAAGGGGTACCAACCTTGTGTTGGGGGTTAACCCTGCGATAGACTGGCGTCCTATCCAGGGGGGAGTCTATGACTCTCAGTCGCTTAACGCCACAGAAACCGGGATAAGCACCGGCCTGATGAGCCTTAGGCTCGGGACAGACTTTAACTTTAACTTTAAGCTACGTGACTTTTCGAATGACCCCCCCCCCTCCTTCCTGCTTTAAAAAAATAATAAAAAGCTTTCATTAGTTTCAATATTGTGAGGAGAAAAAAAGCACAAGTTTTAAGCACACAACCTGTGGAATGAAAATATTTGGTCTAGAGGATGAAGGCATATTTAGACTAAACGACTTCTCACATGTATTAAAAGATTCTGTTTACACTGCCTGGGATTATACCACAGAGAGGGGGAGAGAGAGAGAGAGAGAGAGAGAGAGAGAGAGAGAGAGAGAGAGAGAGAGAGAGAGAGAGAGAGAGAGAGAGAGAGAGAGAGAGAGAGAGAGAGAGGAGAGAGAGAAGAGAGAGAGAGAGAAGAGACGAGAGAGAGAGAGACAGAAGAGAAAGACAGACAGACAGACAGACAGACAGACAGACAGACAGACACAACACACACACACACACACACACACACACACACACACACACACACACACACACACACACACACACACACACACAAAGGCCTGTAAAAATCACTTAACCGACCCAGCCTTATCATTTAAAGAGAGAGAGAGAGAGAGAGAGAGAGAGAGAGAGAGAGAGAGAGAGAGAGAGAGAGAGAGAGAGAGAGAGAGAGAGAGAAAGAAAGTTAGACACATGTTTATAAAAATATTATAAATTATGTTGTGTGTGTACGTCATTGTCAAACTCGATGTCTTTGTAAAGATATAAATTTTGCTATCCACATCCTAAAACAAAAAGAAGAAAAGGAAAAGAAAGAATGGACGAAAGAGAAGAAAGAATCAAAGAGCGAGAGGATGATTTCAGCACAGAAGAATGCAAAGGGAAGACAGTAATAAATAAGACGAGGAAAGGATGGGGGAAAAAAACAGAGAAAAGAAATTTTCAAAAAGGAAGGAATAAATAGGAGAAATATAGATAATAAAAACAATAACGATCAAAAATAGAAAGAAAGCAGAAGCAGGGTCAAAGAGGAGAAGAAAACGTGAAAAAGAAGGAGAAGACGAAGAAGAAGAAGAAAAAAAAGGATGAGGAGGAGGAGGAGGAGAAGAAGAAGAAGAAGAGAGAAGAGAAGAGAGAAGAAGAAGAAGAAGAAGAAGAAGAAGAAGACGAAGAAAGAAGAACAACAACAACAACAACAACAAACAACAACAAAACAAACAACAACAACAACAACAACAACACACAAAGGAGAAGACAGTAACAACAATAGCAACAGCAACAATATCAACAACAACAATAGCAGCAGCAGCAACAAACAACAACAACAACAACAGCAACAACAACAAAGAAGACACCCAGGAGACTAAGAATTTTGACACAGCCATTGAATCTGTGATTTATCAGTGGATGATACCTTCTGCCTTACTATCCCTGTTGTCAAGGCAAAACACCACCACTACTGCCACTGCCACCACACCAACAACAACCGCAACAGCAGCAGCAACTACAACAACAACAGCAAACGAACACCTAAGAGACTTTGAATTTGACACAGCCATTGATTTTGTGTTTGGACGATGCCTTTTGTCTTGCCTTCCCTGTTGTCAAGGCAAAAACACCACACCACCACCACCACCACCACACCACCACCACCACCACCACCACCACCACACACCACCACCACCACCACCACCACCACACCACCACCACACCACACCACCACCACAGCAAACAGACACCCAGGAGACTTTGAATTCGACACAGCCATTGATTTTGTGTAATTTATCAGTGGATGATGCTTTCTGTCTTGTCTTGTGTTGTTCCTTGTTGTCAAGGCAAAACACCACCACCACACCACCACCACCACACACCACCACCACCACCACACCACCACACCACCACAATAACAACACAATAAAACAACAACAACAACAGCAACAACATTAGGAAACAGGCACCCAGGAGACTTTTGAATTTGACACAGCCATTGATTTTTTGTGATTTATCAACTGGTGGATGATGCTTTCTGTCTGGTCTTGTGTTGTTCCTTGTTGTCAAGGCAAAACACAACCACCACCAACCACCACCACACAACAACAACAATAACAACAACAACAACAACAGCAACAACATTAGGAAACAGGCACCCAGGAGACTTTTGAATTTGACACAGCCATTGATTTTTTGTGATTTATCAACTGGTGGATGATGCTTTCTGTCTGGTCTGGTCTGGTCTTGTCTGGTCTGGTTGGTCTGGTCATGTCTGGTCATGTCTAGTCTGGTCATGTCTGGTCTGGTCATGTCTGGTCATGTCTAGTCTGGTCATGTTGTCTGGTCATGTCTGGTCATGTCTGGTCATGTCTTGTCTTGTCTTGTTTTGTGTTGTGTTCTTCCCTGTCGTCAAGGCAAAAACGTGACAGCTATCACAGCTAATGCTTCCTGTACACAGGCCATTGTTATAGGACTGCTGCTGGTGTTGTGAGCTGAGAGAGAGACAGAAAGGGGGGGGGGGGGGGGGGGGGGGGGGGAAGGGGAAAGTCTAAAGTTACACGCTCATAAATTAAAAAAAAAACCTCCCCCCAAGAACAAAACAAAGCAAAAAACCCCCTTTAAAACAAAACCCTAAGCCCTGCAGTTTTTCTGTGTGATTGTAAATCTGCACTTAAAGTGCTTTGATTTGTTTTTGCAAGATATAGCGCTATATAAATCCCATTTATTATTGTTGTGTTGTTGTTGTTGTTGTTTGTTGTTGTTGTGTTATTATTATTATTATTATCATTATCATTTATTATTATTATTATTATTATTATTATTATTATTATTATTATTATTATTATTATTATTATTATATCTTATCATTATTTTAAAAAAGTAATGCAAAACAGCACAATGTAAGGACAGAACACGACACTTACATATTTCATATAAATTTTGTATCCCAGTGTAAAATGATACAACGCTATAACCTATACAAATAAAACCCCAGTGTGAAATCTTTTTATTTATTGATTTGCTTACTCATTTATTTATCTATTATTTTTCATAGCAGTATGAAGTATGTTCAACACTGTTGAAGTCGAGCAATGGTTGACGTCAATGGCAACCTAAACAGCCGCCTTTAAAAGAAAATTGAAACTTGAAATCAAATCCAATTCCCTTCTGACTGAACAAAAGCTGAAATAAATGACCTCTACTTTTTTGCTGGAGCAGTGGTAAGTTTAACCTATGGGGCAAGGGGAAAAGAGTACATGTGTTGGAAATGACGTCAATCGCTTCCTGCACTTGAAGAAGGATGGAACATACTCCTGCGTCAAATACTACAGCGCCTTCATGCTCCCTAAACAATGCATTGTATGTAATGCCCGTTGATGCAGTGTAGTGCAGTGGTCCGTGTTGAGTCGAGAGGGGGAAAAAAAAGAAAAGAAAAGTGACGCTGAACTTTGGCGACTTTCCGCCATGTTCAGCAAGGGGAATAATCAATACGATGCACTAGTCTACATGGCACGACACGACACGACACGGCACGACACGACACACTACACTCACTGCACTGCACTGCACTGCACTGCACTGCACTACACTACACTACACTGTAAAATTATGCATTACATTACAACACTATGTACAATATATGTTTGTTCGTCGTGTTTGACGATGACCTCCAAAACAGCAGAGGAGGCAGCTCCTGTTTTGGAAAGTGGGCAGTTTTTCATTATAGTGGAGATGCCTTGCCCACAGCTCACCCTCACTCTCTCGGCCAAGAGGGCATAAGGGCAGTTAGCCCTGGAGATGTGCCCCAAAGGCCAACTAGCCCCCAGGACAACAGCATATGATAAGGACTGTGTAAATTAAACCTCCAAGTCAGAGTCATAGTCGAGCTGTCAAGTGGAATTCCATGAGTGAGAAAGCCACTGATCATACACTGATACAGCCTCTCACTTTGCTGTTGCCCCAGCGTCAATGGTTTAATCGAGAAAATTATGTGATATAGCCCATGCGCTGACACCTTATTACACCATACCATACCGAAATCCACCACACCACACCACACCACACCACACCAACACCATACCACCAGACATTATGGAAGCATACAAAACACGATTCAGCACACCACACATCACACCTCAACATCACACCACTACCATTAAAAGACCAGTGCTGCCCCCCACCCCCACCCCCTCAGCCCACCCCACCCCCCTCAACCCACCCCCACCCTCACCAGGGCCCTTCAATAATTAAACATATTAACTCTATTTTCCAAAATAGGCTAGACCCCGTAACCCTATTTTTTTCACTCGGCTTAAATCCCAAAGGTACAGTGCAAATTGCGTCAGAATCTTTCTTTCGGTGTCTTGTCTTGTTTCTTCTTCTTCTTCTTTGTTTTTAATCCTATTTTGCCCAATGGAGCATAAAACTGCTGAATAGATTCTGTATAATATCTCCAAGTGTGGATGGATAGCCTTTGAATTGAATTACGCAGATCTGCAAAATAGATGATCTAATAGTAATATCGATACT
>CM060327.1:10057486-10059986 GCA_030674155.1 Stramonita haemastoma | reverse complement strand
TTCAACTCATATATGTGTTCCCTGCCTTCAACAGCTGAAATTCCCATCAAAGTGTATCCCTGGCAAAGTGTATTGACAAAAATTTATATGTGAGTGTGTGTGTTTGTGGGTGTACATTTGAATTTTATTTTGTAACTGGTTGCATTGTGGAAGAGTAGCGTGAAATTCGAATGCAAGGGCTTTGATTTGTTTTTGCAAGATATAGCGCTGTATAAATTTCCTTTCTTCTTCTTCTTCTTCTTCTTCTTCTTCTTCTTCTTTCTTCTTCTTCTTCTTCTTCTTCTTCTTCTTCTTCTTCTTCTTCTTCTTTCTTCTTCTTCTTCTTCTTCTTTCTTCTCTATAACAACTTATAATAATAATAATTATTATTATCATCATAATCATCATCATCATCATCATCATCATCGTCGTCATCATTGTCATTGTCGCTCTGGCATGAAGCAGTCTAGACTACATGCGTACATACGCGTACACACACATGTATTACATACATATATACACGCACGCGCACATACACATCACACACGCACGTAGGCGCGCACACACAATGAAGATGAAAATACAGGACCGCCTTGTTTGAATATGCGCGCGGTGCGCGTTTGTGTGTATGTGTGTGTGTGTGTGTGTGTGTGTGTGTGTGTGTGTGTGGTTGTGTGTGTGTGTGTGTGTGTGTGTGTGTGTGTGTGTGTGTGTGTGTGTATGTGTGTGTGTGTGTGTGTGTGTGTGTGTGTGTGTGTGTGTGTGTGTGTGTGTGTGTGTTTCTCTGTATAAAAAACTATGGTTTAACCTCGAAAAGAATAGATAAATGTAACTCAGCTTCCAAATGGAGGTTCTCACACTGTCACAGTAATTAAAGATCAATTGAGGAAGACGAAATGGAAACCCCTAAGATAAATGCATTCCGGCTTCGGGGATGATGACTCAACACACCAGTGTGCATACGTTGTTTTTTTTTTTGCTTTTATTCTAAATGTGTCCTCCATTCTTACCAGAGCGAAGGGCCTACTTTTAGGAAAAGCAGAGCGGGTGTTAACGTGTGCACAAGATTTCTGCGTGCGTGCGTTTGCACACAGGGGCCTCGGTTTATAAATGTATAGGACTCTCACGTACCCGAATGCCTGTATCCTAGTTTGACTGATACCTGTAGCACTGTACTGGCTTTTTCGCCCCCCTAGGTTCACAACATAGGTCGATATTGTCAATATTATCACGGTGTCAGATAGTGTGAGAAGATATGGTTTCTTTGTATTTGTTTGCTTTTGGGTGTGTGTGTGTGTGTGTGTGTGTGTGTGTGTGTGTGTGTGTGTGTGTGTGTGTGTGTGTGTGTGTGTGTGTGTGTGTGTGTGTGTGTGTGTGTGTGTGTGTGTGTGTGTGTGTGTGTGTGTGTGAGTGTGTGTGTGTGTGTGTGTGTGTGTGTGTGTGTGTGTGTGTGTTGTGTGTGTGTGTGTGTGTGTGTGTGTGGGGGGGGGGGGGGGGGGGGGTGGGGGGGGGGGGGTGGGTGGGTGGGTGGGTGTGGGTGGGGTGGTGTTTTCGTTTATGCGCAGTTAGAAATGTGGTGGGCGTGGATATGTTTGATGTTTGATTGTGTATCACTATCAGAGTCGGAATATATACGTGTGTGTTGTGTTACTTGTGCGTGTGTTTGTGTATGTGTGTGTATGTATGTGTGTGTATGCGTGTGTGCGTGTGTGTGTGTGTGTGTGAGGAGAGAGATATAGGAGAGAGAGAGAGGGAGAGAGAGAGAAGAGGAGAGAGAGAGGGGAGAGAGGAGAGAGAGAGAGAGAGAGAGAGAGAGAGAGAGAAGAGAGAGAGAGAGAGAGAGAGAGAGAGAGAGACAGAGGACAGAGACAGACAGACGACAGACAGACAGACAGACAGGACAGACAGACAGAGAGTGTGTGTGTTGATTGTGTGTATACATATGTATGTGTGTGTGTGTGTGCGCGCGCGCTCGCGTGTAAGTGCGTGTATGTGTGCGTGCGTGCGTATGTGTTGTCTGAGCGTTCGAACAAGAGAAGAAGAATATGTAGCTAACGAAAGCGCATGGTATGGTGTGTATAGGTAGATAGACTGTCTAGGGGCCTGTATAATGCCTGTCTGTCTAGGGGCCTATATAATGCCTTTTTATCAGAGACTGTTCTATAAAGTGACAAAGGATATCTTTTGTTTACAACAATGCAATCAGACATGTATAGAAGTGCAAACATGTGCATACTGGGCAATCACACCAAAGACGTGACTGCTTTTGATCACATCGAAACCAGCAACTAGGTCTCAAGGCCATATCGGTTTTGTATATACATTTCAAATTTAGAAGACGCACACTGATAAGCTATGAACAGTTGAACAAAAAAACTCAACTCATTAAATGAGGTACCCATCATAATCAGCTGCTTATTTAAAAAAAAAACTTTATGAAATACATTAGCATGAAAACTTACAACCTGTACAAAATACAGTATTACAGAGCTAACTGATAAAATTATACATTTTTCTTGGA
>CM060327.1:10047486-10049986 GCA_030674155.1 Stramonita haemastoma | reverse complement strand
GGGTAGGGCAGCAACATTTCACGAGGCTTAAGTCCAACTCGAAAAATAAATTGACCTTAATATGAACCAGAAGCGTAATTTACGACTGACCTGACTTGACCTGACTGGACCTTGAGTGACCTTCTACCAATATTCTACATCACCACCATCATAAAACTGTCAGTAATAAAATGAAAGCGAGAGGGCTGGCCGCTTCTTGAAGTAGTGTTCTTCCTTGCTTAGTGGTCTTGCTTTAAATTTAAAATTTTAATGAGTCAAGTCGCCGAGAGCTAGAGCTGCATACAACCTCCGTATCTTCTTTTCGTCTTGAAAGCTTAAAAAGTGTTTATGTTGATTTAAGAAGGGTGTTGTGTGGGGGAGGGGGGTGGTGGGGGGGGTGGGGGTGTTGTGTATGTGTGTGTGTGTTCTGTGTGTGTGTGAGGGATGAGGGTGTTCGTGTTGTGTGTGTGGTGTGTGTGTGTGTGTGTGTGTGTGTTGTGTGTGTGTGTGTGTGTGTGTGTGTGTGTGTGTGTGAGAGAGAGAGGAGAGAGAGAGAGAGAGGAGAGAGAGAGAGAGAGAGAGAGAGAGAGAGAGGAGAGAGAGAGAGGAGAGAGAGAGAGTCACAGACACAGACACACACACACCTACACACACACACACACACCACACACACACACACACACACACACACACACACACACACACACACACACACACACACACAGATAGTGCTGTTTAATACACCATAATGTATTCAAATGCATGTAAGCTCGTCTGCTCGTGCATGCATGCTTACAATCAAGTCTGTTTCTTCGTCGCGTGTGCAGGTCTCTCTCTCTCTCTCTCTCTCTCTCTCTCTCTCTCTCTCTCTCTCTCTCTCTCTCTCTCTCTCTCTTCTCTCTCTCTCTCTCTCTCTCTCTCTCTCTCTCTCTCGTCTGCTCGTGCATGCAGTTACAATCAGTCTGTTTCTTCGTCGCGTGTGCAGGTCTCTCTCTCTCTCTCTCTCTCTCTCTCTCTCTCTCTCTCTCTCTCTCTCTCTCTCTCTCTCTCTCTCTCTCTCTCTCTCTTAAACCCTTGACAATGACTCTTAAATCCGCAGGTGAAGAGGTACGTTATAAATAAACTAAAATTGTGACTAAAAGGAATTCATGAAATAAAAAAACGCCATTGTCTGAATGACTAATGCTGATGGGCAGATGTTTCTTTGTTGTGACACGTCACACGCGGGACTGGTGACACGATTCTAACTAAATATAGCCCTGAACCAACGCCTGAGGCTGCGTGTTTTGTTTTTCAACTTGTCAAATGATGTCTGTGAAGGAGGAGAAGGAGGAGGAGGAGAGAAGAAGAAGAAGAAGAAGAAGTAGAAGTAGAAGAAGAAGGAGGAGGAGGAGGAGGAGGAGGTAGGTGAGAAGAAGAAGAAGAACAAGAAAGACAAGACAAGAACAAGAACAAGAACAAGAAGAACAAGAACAAGAAGAACAAGAACAAGAAGTAGAAGAAGAAGAATGGGTTTTGTGAACTGATAATATGTTCAATGAATGATAACTGGATCATGAAATCGAACTGGGTTCTTATTAAATGTTGTGAGATATAGATATACTTGTTGAAGTATAATTATTATATGTAGCTTACATCCCCCCCCCCCCGGCCCACTCTTGTAGTGTTTGTAATTGTCATTTATTGTATTGTGCTGTGTTTGTGTGCGTCGCCACAAGAGCAGTGCGTTTTGTTGTACTATATGTATTGTAGTGTAGTGTATTGTACTGTGCTGTATTACACTGTATTGTACTGTATTTTATTGTAATGTGTTGTGTTGTATTGCACTGTGTTGTGTTGTATCTGTATTGCACTGTGTTGTATTCTACTGCAATGTGTTGTATTCATAATTGTGTTGTATTGTACTGTACTGTGTTGTATTGTAGTGTAGTGTATTGTATGTACTGTACTGGATTGTATTGTACTTTATTGCACTGTATTACATTACTGTATGTTTGTATTGTATTATTGTACTGTACTGTGCTGTACTACACTGTATTGTATTGCACTGTACTGTATTGTATTGTACTGTATTGTACTGTACTGTACTGTACTGTATTGTACTGATTGCACTGTATTGCACTGTATTGCACTGTATTGCTACTGTATTGTACTGTATTGCACTGTAATTGTACTGTATTGTACTGTATTGTATTGTACTGTACTGTATTGCACTATACTGTATTGTATTGTATTTACACCACTGTCACTCACGGCAGATTTCTGTGCCTAACGTTCCCAAGGCTGCTTTCACGGTACCCTAAGTAAAACAAAAATGGAGTTTTAAATTCTTGGTCTCATGTCTTCTCTCTCTGAAAACAGTTTGTGCACTCATGCATGCCATAACCACCACCACAACCACAACTGTCATTGTTGTCACTTTCTTTAAACATCAAGGGCCAAGAGTTTAAAATTGTTAAAAGTTATAATATATATATATATATATATATATATATATATATATATATAATTATTATTTATA
>CM060327.1:10042486-10044986 GCA_030674155.1 Stramonita haemastoma | reverse complement strand
GCACGTGCTTAAAATCGATTTGGTACGGTAAAATATAACTTGCCCACCAATGTGTATGTCTGCACACTTACAAATTTCGATGCAGTTGCAACAAGGCTCGTATTGAGCTTGGATGTTTCCATAATACACCGCTTGAAAAAAGAGTACGTTCAGTAATAGGTCTAGTTTTCTTCTTCTCATCGAACGCTCAGACAGCGACTATTATTGTCTATTATATGAGCAAAAATGCGTTGCGCTGCCGGTAAAGCGCCTGACAAGAAGGCCTAGTGCATCCGACTTCAGCGTGAGAGAGAATGTTACCTTTGAGTCTTTACAAGTGGGAAAAAACAGAAAATGGACCAAGGAGGTAGAGAATAGTCAAGAAGGAGATGCCAGGAACAAAAAAATGAACAAGACAGAAAGAGAGAGGGAGAGAAAAGAGGGAAGTTTCCCTAGCATAGAATTTCTAGAAGGTGGGGATGTTAATTATACTACAGGCCACGTGGGATGAAGGGTGGGTGGTGGGGGTAAGGGGGGGGGGGGTCTATTGTAGGGAATGAATTTCGTTTTATCATTTAAATTAATATCCCTATTTCAAATGTTTACAATATTTGATACCTGGGCATTTTCTGGAAACCGTGTCAAGATAAAGTTTATTTTTAAGGTTAAGGGGAGTGGGGGTTCTGTTGAAGGGAATAAATTTGATTTTATCACGCCATGTCTCTACTTCATATATTTATGACAACATTTAATACCTCGGAATTTTCTACAAACCGTATCAAGATTTATGATTTTTTTTAAAGCTGACAAAAAGCAAAGCTGGAAAAGTTCCAGCGACTTAGTCCAAATTTATTACATTATCTGGTGTTTCTTACACGTTTAATCAATTTTTCACAATCGAGAATCTGTTCTTTCTTTTTTTTTTCCACAGAACTTTTACTCAAATTGCATATTAGAAAATGTGGATGTTTTTCTAGTTTTTTATGTTATGCATTTTTTATCGTTGGTTAATCATAATCTTTCTACTATTATTGCTATTTTTTGTACTTCATTTGTTTTTCTGTTTCTGTTGGTGCTGGTCGTATTTCTGAGGTGAACTGCTGTTATGTTTATTCTCCTGTTAAATTTGTAATCCACCATGCCTAACAGTAATGACACACACACACACGCGCGTGCGCACACACATACACACACACTCACACACACACAACACACACATATTCTCTCTGTGTCTCTTATCTCTCAATGGGTGGCGCTTTTCAAGTGGTGATGGGCTCTCCGAAGAAAGAGCAGCCCGTATTTCAAGCAGAGAAATCTGCTGTGACTGAAAATAGTATGAAATACAATACTACATTACACAATGCAATGCAGTGGAATACAGTACAGTACAATACAAGACTGTACAATACTATACTACACTATACACTACAATGCAATGGGGTACAAAATACACCACACCACACACACCATACCACACCCCACACCACCACCACACCACCACACACACACACACACACCACACCCACCCCACCCCACCCCACCCACACACACCACACCCCACCACACAAAACCACACTACACCACGCATTTCAGACGAAAACCGTAACACAAGTTAAATATGCCTTCAAGATAAAATCAAAGCCAAAACAAAAACAAAAAACCCCAACCACCTTTATGATATGACTGTTGTTATGGTTTCAGAATGCGGACGGTTGAATGACTACATTTTGGACTACCAGCCCTTGATCTACGACAGAAGTGCAATACACAGAAACCACTACAGAGTACGCCGGTCGGCCGATTCTCATTTAAACGTCAAGTTCACCGCCTATGGCAGGTATGGGTTTGTTGTTGTTGTTATTGGGTTTTGTTTTGTTGTTGTTGGGTTTTGTTTTGTTGTTTTGATTGTTTGTTGGGTTTTTTGGGGTTAAAAAATTATTATTTATTATTTTTTTATACATTTTTTTTATTTACATTTTACACCACCTTTAAGTCACAGCAGATTTCTCTGCGTGGATGTTATGGTATGTGTACTATCTTCTGTCTTGTGTGTGATGCTGATTGAAGTATTGTGTGAACATCTTTTAAAAATTATTATTTGTATGTGAAGATTCCCCGTGGGAATGTCAGGAACCTATTACTAATATAGCATTTCCACCTTTTGGAAATTCAGTGCTAGGAAATCCCTCCTTTTTTTAAATCCCTCTCTGTGTTTCTGCATTGTTCCTTTTTCCTGTTACCTCCTTATCTATTTCCTGCCTTCTTGGTCCATTCTTCTGCCTTTTTTTCCTGAAAGACTTAAAAGATATTTATCTCCCACGCTGAGTCTGATTTATCAGGTGCTTAACGGCAGTGCAACACTACACATATTCGCTCGTATGACAGACAACAATAGTCGCTGTCTGATTGTTCAAAGGAGAAGAAGTATGCAAAGATGATTGACGTATTGTGTGAGATGATTGAAGTATTGTGTGAACCTTTTTTGTCGTATGCGAAGATGATTCAAGCATTGTGTGAGCAT
>CM060327.1:10012486-10027486 GCA_030674155.1 Stramonita haemastoma | reverse complement strand
CATCATCATCATCCTTTACACCCAGTGGTGTGTAGGGCAGCAACAAAGACTTTCCACCCCTGCCTATCCTGGGCCAGCCTGGTCAATGAACTCCAAGAGTGTTGCATGGCTTCCATCTCACATTCCACTGTCCTCCTCCATGTTGTTCTTGGTCTGCCTCTCTTTCTCTTGCCGTCTGGGGTCCAGTGCAGTGCTGTTCTTGCGATAGATTCACTTTCTACCATGATAAATTATATCCTGGCATCAACCAGGCTCAGGAGATACAGACACCTGCAGTGTTGGTCAGGTAATTTTAGCAACACTCTTGAAAATTAATTGCCTCCATAAAGGGGATGAAACTTGACTGAGTGTTACCAGTCTTCCCCCTGAACCCACAGCACACTCACTCCCAGTAGGAAACAGCAGGAGTCCTGTACAGTATTGTGAAAATTCTTTCTTTTTTGTGCTATCCATTGTCTGATGACTCTTGTTGCGAGTATTTTTCACACGCCCATATCCACAGGCTTTGGTTTTGTTAAATTTCATGTACCCCTTGGGGGGGGGGGGTATTCTTGAAATAAAATCTTGAATCTTCAATCTTGAAATAATCCTTATAACTCTTTATGGGATTCAAACCCGACAACCCTCCAGCCTGACACCTATAGCAGCAGTTGGTTTATGACACTGGAAAGTTTGTTACAATTAAAAAACAAACAACAAAAAAAAGAATGATCGCCTACTTTGTCCTCAGATCATGAAGGATTGCAGCAAGCGAAGCAACAGCTACTGCTCCAATTCTTTGGATGTCAGCAACTACCTTGACCTGACCTCGGAAGAAAACCATGACCTTTTCTGTCTGGCCTTCACCTTCACCTACAGGGACTTCTCAGGAGGAACCCTAGGGTTGGCCTGGGTGGCTACTTTAGCCAGTATGTTGGGGTTTTTTGGTTTGTTTGGTTTTTGTTTGTTTTATTTTATACCACTTTATGTCACAGCAGATTTCTCTGCATGAAATTCGGGCTGCTCTCCCCAGGGAGAGTGCGTTGCCACAAGTGCAGCGCCTATCCATTTTTTTAAAATATATATACAGCCCCGAGCCGCCCTGGGGACTCCCAACTCCCCAATTTTTCCTCAGGGATGGTGTCTAAACATGACACCTGTATACATGCTGGTTTTGTTTTGTATTTTTTATAATTTTGTCATCCGCTCCTACTGGCACACAAAGGCCTGCTCTTCTGAAAGGTGGAACGGGGTTTTAACATGTGTCCAAGATGTTCTGCATGCATTCGCATACAGGGCCTCTGTTTATAGTCTCATCCAAATGATTTTGACATTCGGTTTGATTTTTTTGTTTGTTTGTTGTTGGCGTTAACCGTTTTGGTAAAGGTTTACTTTGATAGTTTCAGAACGAGGAGACAAAACATTTATTTATTTATTCTTTTATATCGAGGATAATGGAATAAGCACTTGTGTGCTTTTTTTTTTTTTTTACATCCAGTCCTCATGTGTATGCAGTTTTATAAATCTTGTCATCTCTTCCAACTGGCACACAATGGCCCACTCCTACAAAAAGTGGAACAGGATTTAACATGTGTGCAAGATGTTCTGCGTGCATTCGCACATGGGGCCTCGATTTATAGTCTTATCTGAAGAACTTGTGGGAAGATTGGAGTCAACACTGATGTTAACTCCAGGGTAAAAATCCCCTCGAACGGGAATTGAACCTGGGTCATCAGATTGCCAGCGCAATGTTCTGACCACTAGGCCATCCCGTCCTATAATAATAGCTCAGTGCAGCACACTACATCGCAGTAGATTGCATTACACTACATTACATACTGGTGACAATGATCACAGAACTCTGCAAGGCACACATAAGTCCCTATATTCATTTCAAACATAAACACTGATATTTTATTCCATGATTTTCTAAAGCAGACAAACTTCTTTCAGATTCTCAGAGCGGCGTGTGCGGAAAATACGAAACTTACACCGGCGGCAAAAGGAAGAGTCTGAATACCGGAATCGTGACCATCATCAACTTTGGAAGGACTGTGCCTAACCCTGTATCTCAGCTCACCTTCGCTCATGAAGCTGGACACAATTTTGGGTCCCCTGTGAGTGGGTGTAGTTACTAGTGGTGATAGTGATGATGATGATGATGATGATGATGATGGTGATGGTGATGGTGATGATGGTGATGATGATGATGGATGATGATGATGAGAGGAGGAGGAGGAGGAGGAGGAGGAGGAGGAGGAGGAGGAGGAGGAGGAGGAGGAGGAGGAGGAGGAGGAGGAGAGAAGAAGAAGAAGAAGAAGAAGAAGAAGAAGAAGAAGAGAGAAGAGGAGGAGAGGAGGGGAGAGGAGGAGGAGGAGGAGGAGGAGGAGGGAAGAGAGAGAAGAGAAGAAGAAGAAAGGCAAGAAAAACTGAGTGCTTATGCCATTATCCTCAATATAAAAGAACATTTTTTAAAAATTAAATAAAAAAAATATCTCTCTCCTCTTCTGTCCAGCATGATGTAGGTTCGGCAGAGTGCGCCCCCTACAACACAGGGCAGCCGGAGCCAGCAACGGCAACTACATCATGTTTCCCAGCGCCACCAGCGGAGACAAGCCCAACAACGACAAGTTCTCGCCCTGCAGTCGCGACAACATCACTCGCATCATCAACCAGGTGTTGGAAGGAAACGACAGAACCATGTGTTTTGTGGGTAAGCTGATCAGGGAGGGAGGGAGGGAGGGAGTGAGTAAGTGAGTGGATGAGTGAATGGTGATGGTGATGATGAGTGAGTGAGTGAGTGAGTAAGTGTATGATGAATGTGGATGATGAGTGAGTGAGTGAGTGAGTGAGTGAGTGAGTGAGTGAGTGAGTGAGTGAGTGAGTGATTCATCTACATGTATATATATGATACAGATTTGCGTAGTTAAAAAAAACAACAACGTCTATTTCTACAGGCATGCAAAAGTCCTACCCTTCTAAAAGTCATAACAGGTTTTTATGTGTGTGACTGTGTGAAAAATCTTCTGCATGACTGTGTTCACATCATGGTCTAATTGAAGGACTTTTTGGGGATGTGGAGTTGGTACTGAAGATAATTCCAGGGGCAAAAGTCCCCAGAGATGGCTGCTGTCTCAGTAGTCACTAGTGGCTGGAACACTGGCTGTCAGATCATGAGAGCAATGCTCAACCACTGGGCCATCCTGTCCCCTTGGAGTTAACATCAGCCCTGACTCCTCTGGCTTGAAAGTCCTTCAAAATGAAACTGTAAACTGAAGACTTGATTTCAGAGCACATGAAGAATCATCTTGCAGACATGAAGTTCAAACCCCATCCACCTTTCGTAGTAGACGAGCATTCCAGCTACAATACAGACATGGATGATCCAGGATGTACCCAGCATGCACCCTGCTACCGGAGAGGGATGGGCTCCGCCAAGTTGAACATGACGTCGATACTTTTTCTCATAGTCAGAACACAGACAGCAACTGTTGTTTGTCATAATAAGCGAAAATATGTCACACTGATGTAAAACGCCTGACAGGTCAGGCCCAGCACATCCAACTTGAGCATGTCCCCACATGATACGTACCCTGTAACATTGAGTGTAGTGCATTGCCCCCATGACTTCTCAAGGAGTTGATTTTGAGAGAAGTCAAGGCAGCCTTCCTATAAACTTGAAGGCTGATTGATTTTTGATTTCTTTTGTTTTGTTGGGGACGGGATAGCTCAGTGGTCAGTGCACTCGCTTTCCCCCAGCTAAGGTTAAGCAGCATTGAGCGTGGTTACCAATAGGATGGGTGACCGTTTGTGCGCCTTGGCTTCAGTACAGTCCCTCCAATTCCTCACCCCGCTTAAAATAGGTACCTGCTCTCTTTAGGGTTAAGAAAGGTAAAGCAGCGAGGGAGAGGAGATGGGTGCCACCCTCAATATGCTGGCCTCTAGAGAAGCTGAGGTCTCTGATGCCTCACTCCCCTAGACCACATAGGTTATGGGACACCTTTACCTTTACCTTACCTTACCTTCCCATTTTACCTTTTTTTGGTTTGGTTTCTGCTTTCAGAATCTGGAAAAGCCTTTTGTGGGAACAAGATCACTGAAGGCGATGAACAATGTGACTGTGGGTTTGGGGACTGTGACGAAAACACCTGTTGCGTTGGTCGTAACCCCAAAGTGGAAAATTCAGGCTGTGTGTTGAAGCCAGGCATTCAGTGCAGGTGGGTACCTGTGTGTTAGAGAATGGGTAGACAGTGGACTTAGCTCTGCCTTTAGCAGGATGGGGGACATGATAGCTCTGTGGTCAGAGCGCTCACTTCCCCCATCCAATGTTAAGCGCATTGAGCGTTGTTACCATTTAGATAGGTGACCATTTGCACACCTTGGCTTCAGTACAGTTCCCTCAGTTTCCCCAGCTGTAAATGGGTACCTGCCCTCTTTAGGGTCAGGGAAGGTAAAGCAGCAGGGAGAGGAGCTGGCCCCTAGAGAAGCTGAGGTCTCTGACGCCTCGCTCCCCTAGGACCCTATAGGTTATGGGACACCTTTACTTTTACCTTTTAGCAGGTATTGTACCAAGTGGTTAAGGCTGTTTAACTTCAAATTCTTGGGTCCATGACCTGTGTTGTAATTTTTTAATATATTGGCAGTGCAGTCTGATGAATGAAAAAAGATTTTTTCAAAACAATCTCTCAGGTCTGCTGAAAGTGCAGACCTACCAGTGCCTTAATTCCCCTTCATGCACCAACACTTAGATCTTTTGCACATGAAAGATCCCATGATTGGTGTCAGTGTTTGGTGGGTTACGGAAACACAAGCATACCTAGCATGCATCCTATATAAAAAAGGTGAACTTCTTTTGCCTGGGTGGTTGAAAAGGTGGGCGATGTGTGTGTGTGAGTGAGAGTGTGTGTGTGTGTGTGTGTGTGTGTGTGTGTGTGTGTGTGTGTGTGTGTGTGTGTGTGTGTGTGTGTGTGTGTGTGTGTGTGTGTGTGTGTGTGTGTGTGTGTGTGTGTGTGTGTGACAAAGAATTTCATGGGGTCAATATTTGATAAGTAATTTAAAAAAACAAACAAACGTTTCGTTACTAACCTATTGAACTACAGTAAATGTGCATGCACATGTGTGTGTGTGTCTGTGTCTGTGTATGTGTGCATGCATGTGTGTGTTTATGTGTATGTGTGCGTGCATGCATGTGTGCGTGCATATGGCTTTGATTCCATAGCCCTGACTCCGGACCATGCTGCAGACCAACTGCATGTTCAAGGCAGCTGGCAACAACTTTAAGTGTGCAGATGCCAGCGACTGCAAAGAGAGTGCTACATGCAGATATCCTTTGAGGAGGAATGACCCATCATTGTTGTTTTAGTGGGCTTGCTGTGTTTGTTGGTTTAAGTCACTTATGTACAAGGAAGATATTCCGGGTACAGGATAGCTCAGAGGTCAGAGCACTCGCTTTCCCCAAGCTTAAGGTTAAGCAGCAATGAGAGTGGTTACCAAGTAGATGGGTGACTGTTTGCATGCCTTGGCTTCAGTACAGTCCCCCCAGTTCACCCACCTGTAAATGGGTACCTGCTTTCTGTAGGATTAATAAGGGTAAAGCAGCGAGGGAAAGGAGATGGGCGCCGCCCTCAATATGCTGGCCCCTAGAGAAGCTGAGGTCTCTGACGCCTTGCTCCCCTACAACCACATATGGGACACCTCTATCTTTATTTTACTATATAAAGTAGATAGATTATTGGTATATTGAAAAAGAAGTGTTCAAATGAGTATGTGACTGATGCTATAACGAGCAGTTAAGACTTTGACTTCAGTCCTGTGTGTCTGTGAAGCCCTGTGTTCGAATCTCAGTGGCGGCATCTGGTAAAATAAGATGTTTAAAATTCTTTTGTTGACACTGTGTTGGCTTCTAAATCTTTGAGAGAAACAGAAACAAACAAATTTGAAGTTGGGTTTTTTCATTTAAATGTTGGTACTTTTATTTTTTATCCAAGTTTTGTTATTGTTGTTTGTTTGTGTTTTTGTTCTTGGCTTTTTTTTTAATTTTGGAGCTTGCTGCCCTGGGACAGGATAGCCAAGTGGTCAGAACATTGCACTCACAATTTCACAACCGGGTTCGATTCCCATTCAAGGGGATTTTCCCCTGTAGTTAATATCAGTGCTAACTCCACTCTCCCCTCAAGTCCTTTGGATGAGACTATAAACCGAGGCCCCATGTGCAAATGCACACAGAACATCTTGCGCACATGTTAAATCCTGTTCTGCTTTTCATAAGAATAGGCCATTGTGTGCTGGTGGAACAGATGACAAGATTTTACAAAAAAAGCTGCATACACACGGGGACTGGATGTAAAACAGCACATGAGTGCTTATTCCATTATCTTCGAAAAAAGATAAAAAAATAAAAGCAAATAAATAAATAATCTTCTGCAATATTGCTGTTCCCATGCCACTTATCCTGATCTTGCGCCCCAGCCATTTCAGTTACAATCTCCCAGGTTAACTTCAAGTGCAGACTTGCCAGTGCTTTAATTAATTCCCTTCATGTATTTACACATGCAGAAGATCAAATATGCATGTTAAAGATCCCATCACTCATGTCAGTATTTGGTGGATTACCAAAAGACAAACATACCCAACCAGCATATACCCCAAAGTCTACATGTTAAAACCTGTTCTGCTATTCAGAAGAGTAGGCCATTGTGTGCCAGTGGGAACAGATGACAAAGTTGACAAAAACTGCATACACACAGGGACTTTATGGAGAAAAAAGCACATGAGTGATTATTCCATTATCCTCCAAAGAAAAGAATCAAAATTAAAATTAAACCCACACACAAACATGAAAAATGATAAATAAACGTAGATATCTTCACAATGTTGATGGTGGTAGAAGAAAGGAAAGAAGAAGATTCTACTCATGATTGCCAGGTTAGTGTCCTTAACTTCTGCACTGGCAATAGCTTCAAGTGCCCAGAGCAGGTTCATAAGGCCAATGGAACCTTCTGCAACCACTACAGCAAAGTCTGCACCTCTGGGGTAAGGATAGGAGATTGTGTGTGTGTGTGTGTGTGTGTGTGTTGTGTGTGTGTGTGTGTGTGTGTGTGTGTGTGTGTGTGTGTGTGTTGTGTGTGTGTGTGTGTGTGTGTGTGTGTGTGTGTGTGTGTGTGTGTGGTGGTGGTATGTGTGTGTGTGTGTTGTGTGTGTGTTGTGTGTGTGTGTGTGTGTTGTGTGTTGTATGTGTTGTGTGTGTGTGTTGTGTGTGTGTGTGTGTGTGTGTGTGTGTGTGTGTGTGGTGGTGTGTGTGTGTGTGTGTTGGTGTTGTGTGTGTGTGTGTTGTGTGTGTGTGTGTGTGTGTGTGTGTGTGTGTGTGTGTGTGTGTGTGTGGTGTGTTGTGTGTGTGTGTGTTGTGTGTGTGTGTGTTGTGTGTGTGTTGGTGTGTGTGTGTGTGTGTGTGTGTGTGTGTTGTTTATGTGTGTGTCTGGTGTATCTGTGTGTGTCTGTTGTATCTGTGTCTGTCCTGGATTTGAACATTCATGGGGTCACCCAGAATATGCATTCTGTCTTGTCTCACTCATCCCATCTGAGCTATTTTTGTGAGACTTTGTCCTATACACACTGGATGAAAAATTTCCCTGTATGGCTGTTTTCAACTACCTCGTTGTACAGGCAGCCATACTCTGACCTCAGAGGTGGGGGTGGGTTGGTTTTTTTCTCTCTTCTCCTTTAAATCTAAAGGAGAGGGCAGGGTGTTGTACATAAAAATGCTTAAATTTAATGTCATGGCTGAAGATAACATCAACGTACCATTTTAATGTAAAGCAAACACAGCTCTCCGTTTCCTCCCACTTTTAGCTACTCTCAGCTGCTATCCATTCCATCCCATTCCCAGCTCAGCTGGTGCTAATTATAGTGAGGAGCTGACAATAAGGATAATGATAGTAAGATGTGTAAGTTTGTATAGCGCTGAATCTTGTAAAGGGACCAAAATCAAAGCGCTTGTCAAATCAAGGAGAACACTGGGACTTGGTAAAAGGAAAGGGTGTGGTCATTTTAGCAGTGAGCCCAGGATCCTTGACTGAGTTAATTTATGCTGGTGTTGTTTTGTTTGTTTGGTTTTTTTTATATTTAAAGTCAGTTCGCTTTAGGTGATATTAGACATACACAAGAATTAAAAGTAGTTAAAACAAACCCCAAAGTTAAAAAAAATAATGATAAAATAAAAGAAAGAAAACTTGTAACATAACATTAATAGCAGACCAAGAAATAACTTTAGCAATATGAACAATTTCTTGTTTACCAGTGAGCAAACTCACAGATTCCCTTTTTCTGGATTTGTACGCTGCGTAGAATTCAACATTTCAATGTCAGCCTCAGCACTTAACCGACATTACTGTGACAATAAATGACAGAGCTTTCATGAAGCTTGAGGCATGATATGGTCTGAAAATATGACAGTGCTATGGTGAGATACAAATCTCTCTCCTTTCTTTTGTTTTCTTTTGGGTCCTCAGCTAGAGCTTTGAGGTCCACCAACGGTGAGAATTTTCTTTATGCGACCATTTCTTTCCTGACCATTTAATAATAATAATAATAATACATGGAATTTGTATAGCGCTATCTCTTGTAAAGACAAATCAAAGCGCTTGCATTTGACCTACAGAGCCACAGATCATGCTGCCACCAGGCGCAAAGATCCCCAACTCCAACTCCCCGATTTTTCCTCAGGGATGGTGTCTAAACACGACACCTGTGTGCATGCTGGTTTGTTATAATTTTGTCATCCGCTCCTACCGGCACACGATGGCCTACTCTTCCGAAAGGTAGCCATATACCAACTTCAGAGTATACAGTTGGGAATCGAACTTAACCAGTTTTGTCAGGACAGTCGGGAGGTACTTCCCTGCTCTTTCCAATTTTCAAACTGTCGTGGGTTCTTTTGACCTGAACTCATCCTTAAGCGCACAGGTCTGGCTGGTCTAGAGTCTTTATCCTCTGAAAGACTTTGACATTCAGTGTGATTTTCCTGTCAAATCAGGAAGAAAGGGCAAGGCTGGGAATCGAACCCAGAACCTAACAGTATACTTGTTTTAGGCAGGTGAATGTCTGAACCGTCCTGCCACCTTCCTTCTTGCTAGGTAGAATGATCATTGTTGGGGTTTGGGTGGGGTTTTTGTTGTTGTTGTTAAATAGAATGATCGTGTTGGGTTTTTGTTGTGGTTTTTATTTTTTATTTTTTTGGGGGGGGTCTTTTTGTAATTAGAATGACTATGTTGGGGTCTTTTATTTTGGTAAATAGAATGATTATGTTAGTTTTGTTTGTTTGTTTGTTGTTGGATTGTGTTGGTGTTTTTTTTTCTGATAAATAGTCTAAAGATTATGTTGGGGGAGTTATGTTGTTTTTTTTATATAGATAAGATAGAATGATCATGGATTTTTGTTTTTTTTTAAATCAACAGGAGTGTATTGGCCCAGTCTGCCAAAACATCAACGACAACAAAGTATGGGAGGAGTGCTTCCAGACTTCAGAGAGCGGAGACAGCAGCAGTTTGTGCTTTGTGGCCTGCAGTGAGTGTCGTCTGTCACTGTGCCCTGGTTTTTGTTGTTAATGTTGTTGTTGTTGTTGTTTTGTTTTGTTTATGTTTCTTTGTTTGTTTGACCATGGTTTTGTTGAGAGAGAGAGAGAGAGAGAGAGGGAGAGTGTGTGTGTGTGTGTGTGTGTGTGTGTGTGTGTGTGTGTGTGTGTGTGTGTGTGTGTGTGTGTGTGTCCTTGTGTCTGTGTGTGTGTGTTTATATGTATGTGTATGTGTGTATGTATTTGTGTGTGTGTCTGTGTATTTTATTTGATTTATTCTTTTATATCGAGGATAATGGAATAAGCACTCTTGTGCTTTTTTACATCCAGTCCCCGTGTGTATGCACTTTTGTAAATGTCATTTGTTCCCACCAGCACATGATGGCCTACTCTTACGAAAAGCGAACAAGATTTAACGTGTGCGCAAGATGTTCTGCATGCGTTCACACACGTGGCCTCGGTTTAAAGTCTCATCCATAGGACTTTTGGGGAGAGTGGAGTGTGTGTGTGTGTGGTGTGTGTGTGTGTGTGTGTGTGTGTGTTGTGTGTGTGTGTGTGTGTGTCTGTCTGTCTGTCTGTCTGTCTGTCTGTCTGTAGGTCTGTAGGTCTGTCTGTCTCTATCTCTCTGTTGCTGTCTCTCTCTCTGTCTCTGTCTCTCTCTGTCTCTCTCCTCTCTCTATCTCTCTGTGTGTTGAAAATGTGGAGAATTGACAAGGAGACTATGGTTGCCTATCAACTTACCCATAGACAAATGATATTCATCTCATGGTATTTTTGTCATCAGAATTGTATTCTCTCATGTATTTTTGTCATCAGAATCATGCATTACCATACACAGGATGAAAAAAATCCAACTAATTTTGATTTCAAATAAAGCTAACAGTATAAAAAGAAAAGAGGGTGGTGGGGGGTGGGGGGGAATCTAAGAGATATCCAGTAAATCAATTCATTGAATCGGCCAAAGGGGGTGGGGGAGGTGAGGTGAGGGGGGGGGGGCAAATTTTGCTCGGAACATAGAAATACAGAACTGCTGATGAACTATTGTGGGGGAAGGAGTGAAGCAGACTTCTGACAAATCTGCAACATTTTATTGTTATTCTTGTGTTGTTGTTCTTTTGTTTGTTTTGTTGTTGTTTTTCTTGGCTAGAGTTCTGAAGTTCACCAATGGTGAGATTTTTGTATGTAAAAAAGGTAAAAGGTGTCCCATAACCTTTGTGGTTGTAGGGGAGCGAGGTATCAGAGACCTCAGCTTCTCTAGGGGCCAGAATATTGAGGGCGGCGCCCATCTCTCTCCCTTGCTGCTTTACCTTCCATGACCCTAAAGAGGGCAGGTACCTATTTACTGCTGGGTGAACTGGGGGACCTGTACTGAAGCCAAGGCATGCAAACGGTCACCCATCCAGTTGGTAACCATGCTCGATGCTGCTTAACATTGGCTGTGGGAAAGCGAGCGCTCTGACCACTGAGCTATCCCGAACCCTTTGCAATCTTTTTTTTTCCCTGCCACCATTTAGGCAGCTGTACTCTCACTCCAGGGATTTGTAATCACTAATATTGTGTCAATATTTTTCTGGTAGAAAATCCTGACACAAAGGTGTGCATCAGTTCCATGGACTCAGACGCTCTGGCGAAGAGCGAGAACGCTCCCTTCAAAACCATGCTGGCCGATGCTGCGCAACAGAAAAAAAATGCTGCTAAGGATACGTCCCCTGTTGGTAACGACCTCGGAATCAAACTGCCGGCTGGTAAGAGATGACTGACTCTCTGTCTCTGTGCCTCCCGAAAACATAATTATGCAGCATACAATCACACGTTTGTCAAAACACTATGGATGGAAAATATTGGAAAAAGTGTAGGGGGGAGGGGGTGAACCAAACAGAAGGAAAGACAATTTTGTGTGTGTGTTTTTTTTCTTCTTAATATATCATTTATTTTATCAGTATGAGAGACTAAAGAATATTTAGGAATCATGAAAAAATACCAAATGCAATGATGAAATATTTTGACTATGATGAAAGTATTTCATATGGATCATTAACCTTTTCAGTACACCATGAGGATGTTTCTGTCTGACAAAGGTAAAGGTAAAGGTGTCTCCATAACCTATGCAGCTGTTGGGGAGTGAGGCACCAGAGACCTCAGCTTCTCCAGGGGCCAACATATTATGGGTGGCACCCATCTCCTCTCCCTCTCTGCTTTACCTTCCCTGGCCCTAAAGAGGACAGATACCCATTTACAACTGGGTAAACTGGGGGAACTGTTCTGAAGCCAAGGTGCACAAACGGTCATCCATTGACTTGGTAACCACGCTCAATGCTGCTTAACGTTATCTTGGGGAAAGCGAGTGTTCTGACCACTGAGCAGTCCCGTCCCCTCTGTCCCATTCTCGGGTGCTGAATAGGACACCAGCACAGCCATCACTGTCTTGGTCAGCAGATCTAAATGCAGAGTAGTGTTTTTTGGAGAACCTATTAGTGTGGTGAAAACTTGATGTATTTGCTTGGATTTTTGTAATAAAACTTCATTGAATTTGTGGGTGGTTTGGATAAATTTTTCCTCTGGTATGATTGAGATTCCCTCAATAGTCGGAGGCTTTAAAACACACAATAGGTGCTGTGCAGTGAAAGAATCAGTTTTGCCAGATTGAACTTTTGGGGTTCTACATGGGTGTCATCTAATGCTTTATGGCAGTGGCAGTGGTGCCCCTTTCTGAGTGAAAATACCAGTGAAGACTTGAAGTATCTTGAAGTATTTTTAGAAAGCTTCCAATCAATCAATCCAATGTGGTGCCTGCCCTGGGCTGACCCTTATTGTTGACCAGGGCGTCAATACAAGGAAGGACAGTAGAGTTGATTTTATACCCTGTTTTAATCTGTATATAGTTGCACAATTCTGAGATTAAAACTTTTATGATGACAGCCCCGATATGGCCTGTGTGGGTTGGCAGGGCTATAAAACAACATGATTGGATTACATTAGAAAGCTTTAAGGCATGCTGAGGGTGGCTTGCTCATTCTGTGAAGGCGAAATTGTCATCTTACTTCTTTATCTAAGGCAGGAAAAAAATAACCATGAATCATTATGCTGATTAGTTACAAGGACATCACTTTTTAAGGCAGGAAAAGAAAATCACAAGTTATCACCCTGGTTAGGTTTATATGATAGTTACTATTCATGAGAAAATCATGATCATGAAAAAACAACTTGGTGTCCCATAACCTATGTGGTCATAGGGGAGCGAGGCATCAGAGACCTCAGCTTCTCTAGGAGCCAGCATATTGAGGGTGGTGCCCACCTCCTCTCCCTCGCTGCTTTACCTTCCCTGATCCTGAAGAGGGCAGGTACCTATTTTAAGTTGGGTGAACTGGGGGGACTGTCCTGAAGCCAAGGCATGCAAACGGTCACCCATCCAACTGGTAGCCATGCTCGATGCTGCTTAACTTTGACTTTGGGACAGCGAGCGTTCTGACCACTTAGCTCCCCCCCCCCCCCCTCAGATAACAACTTAGCAACCTGCAAAAGCAGCAAACTAACTATCAAAGCAAAAACACGAATAGCAACATGAAATGATAATTATGAATCTGATGTTATTATATGTTGTTATTGTTGTTGTTATTATTGTTGTTGTTTTATTATTATCATCATCATTAACAACAACATCATCATCATGGTAATGTATGATGATGATGATGACGTTGATGATGATGATGATGATGATGATGATGATTGTTATTATTTATCAGTCTTCCTCTTCTTCTCCACCATCATCATCATCATCAAAATCAATCTTCATTTTCAGGCTCGGCTTGCGACAACTTCCGCGGCTACTGCGACACCTTCAGCAAGTGTCAGCGGATCGATGCTCAAGGCCCCTTCAACCAGCTGACCAACATGATCTTCAACCCTGTCAACCTCACCAGGATCAAGGAATGGATCGAGGTATGTCTGTCTGACTGACTAACTGACTGACTGACTGACCCTTGTGCTGTTTGTTTGGTTATTTTTGTGTATTTATCTGTGACTGCTTCACACCACTTAACGAAAGGCGTTTTGGCCCAGGCCAAAAAGCCGTGTCAGTTATTGATGTCAGGTAATTGGCCAAGGCCTACACTGTATTTGTTTATTTGTTTGTTTTTTTTTATTTTTATTTTATTATTTATTTATCTTTATGTCGAGGATAATGGAATAAGCACTCATGTGCTTTTTTTGTTTTTACATCCAGTCCCCATGTGTATGCAATTTTGTAAGTCCTGTCATCTGTTCCCTTCGGCACACAATGGCCTACTCTTACAAAAAGTGGAACCGGATTTAACATGTGCGCAAGATGTTCTGCATGTGTTCGCACATGGAGCCTCAATTTATAGTCTCATCCGAAGGACTTTTGGGAGAGTGATGTTAATTTCAGGGGAAAATCCCCTCAAGGGATAACATAATTAGTATAGTTGGAAGGTGGCAGGATGGTTAAGACATTCGTCTGCCAACAATTAAACCTGAGGTTCTGGGTTTGTACCCAGCCTCGCCCTTTCTTCCCAGTTTGACGAAAAATCGAACAGAGTGTCAAAGTCATTTGGATGAGACTATAAACTGAGGCCCCATATGCGAACGTACGCAGAACATCTTGCGCACATGTTAAAACCCTGCTCCGCCTCTCGGAAGTGCAGGCCATCAAGTGCCGGTAGGAGCAGATGACAAAATAAAAAAACCCAAAAAAACCAGCATGCACACAGGTGTCGTGTTTAGACACCATCCCTGAGAAAAAAATAAAAATAAAATAATGGGTAGGCACTGCACTTGTGGCAACGCGCTCTCCCCGGGGAAAGGAGCAGCCTGAATTTCACGCAGATTTGATTTGATTTGATTTGATTTATTCTCTTATAACAAGGATAATAGAATAAGCACTCCTGTGCTTTTTTACATCCAGTCCTTGTGTGTATGCAGTTTTGTAAATGTCATCTGCTGTGACATAAAGTGGTGTAAAATAAAATTTATAAAAAAAAACCCTAACTGGTGTACATGGATGTGGTGGTGGTGGTGGTGGTGGTGTGTGCAGGAGCACTGGTGGGCGGTGTTGCTGATGGCGTTGGGCATGGCGGTGTTCATGGGCATCTTCATCAAGGTGTTTGGCTACAACACCCCCAGTCAGGACCCCAGGCAGAAACGCATGCGCAACCAGCAGCAGAAACAGATGAGGCGTGCGCAACGGGTGAGTCACTGCCCTGTATGTAGTCTTCGGGGGACTGTGATAGGGATGGGGATTATGATGATGAGAGAGGAGGAGGAGGAGGAAGAGGAGGAGGAGGATGGTAATTGTAGTGGTGGTGGTGGTGAGGAGAGGAGGAGGAGGGTGGTGGTGGTGGTGGTGGTGGTGGTGGTGGTGGTGGTGGGGGTGGTGGTGGTGGTGGTGGTGGTGGTGGTAGGAGGAGGAGGAATGTGAAGAAGAGCAGGAGGAGGAG
>CM060327.1:9979986-10009986 GCA_030674155.1 Stramonita haemastoma | reverse complement strand
CAGCTGTCTTGTTTTCAAAATACTTGGCACCCCCCAAGCAGGCTAAAGCCAGCTGTCTTGTTTTCAAAATGCTTGGCAACCCCCCCCACCTACCAGCTTTCACTCCCCCCCCAAGCAAGCTAAAGCCAGCTGTTTTCGTTTTCAAAATGCTTGGCATCCCCCAACAAGCTAAAGCCAGCTGTTTGTTTTCAAAATGCTTGCCACCCCAAGCAGCTAAAGCCAGCTGTTTGTTTTCAAAATGCTTGGCATCCCCCAAGCAGGCTAAAGCCAGCTGTCTGTTTTCAAAATGCTTGGCACCCCCACCCCCCCCCCCCCCAAGCAGGCTAAAGCCAGCTGTCTGTTTTCAAAATGCTTGGCACCCCCCCCCCCCCCCCAAGCAGGCTAAAGCCAGCTGTCTGTTTTCAAAATTCTTGGCACCCCACCTCCCCCCCCCCAAAGCAGGCTAAAGCCAGCTGTTTTGTTTTCAAAATGCTTGGCTTTAGCCTGCTTTGGGGAGGTGGGGGTGGGGTGCTAAGCATTTTGAAAACAAGACACCTGGCTTTAGCCCCCCCCCCCCCCCCCCCAGCAGGCTAAAGCCAGGTGTTTTGTTTTCAAAATGCTTGGTAGGCTAAAGCTAAAGCCAGCAGCACTGTTGCTAATCTGTGTGTTTGTGTATTTTCAGTCTGTCCATCCTTATACCACTGGTGTGGACATGGACACGTCTCACATGTATGAAATGGGACGGAGATAGAAGAAGCTTGTCCGTGTGCATGCGCACGCACGCACGCCTAGCGCCAGCCTGCCTCATAGCCACCATCTCTTTCCTCCTCTCCATCATCGTCATCCTCCTCCTCCTCCAGCCTTTTCTCTTTCTTGCCATGTATTATATATAGACTTTGGGATTGTGGTGGTTACAGTGGAAGAATCATCATCGTCTCATCATGGACCGAAAGTGATCATGGTTTAATTTGGATGTTTGATAAATACATTCTGCGTCAGTAGGAGTGATTTTTTCGTTTTTCATGATATTTTTATGTGTTCTGAATTGTGCGAAAATGATGATGTAGGATTTTGGGGGCAACTGTGTAAAAACTTCTTTTATTCGTGCGTGTTTGAAAAAACCCCTGTAATCATTGAAATGAGTTGGAATATTTCAGATTTTTTTTTTTATCAGACATTGCACGTAATATGATACTCCTGATTTGTTGTTAAAAAATTGTCCCTTTTTGGTAATTGTGAAATTGTTTTGTTCATATTATTTGTTTTAAAACAAGCAGTTGTAAATTGATTTGTTGCAAAAAAAATAAACCCTTTCTAAATAGAATTTTGGATTCAAGCATTAAAGAACATCTTAATAACAGCACTTCAGGTCACTTTAGTTTCAGGAATATGCTGGGTCTCTTCAGAAACACAAATATAATGATCAAACGAACAAAAAACATGGACCGATATTGTGTTAGACATATGCAACTTTTCCTTCTTGATTGTTTGAATTTGCATTGGACATATGCAACATCACTTGGCCTCTACTGCTGAAATGTAGTTAACGCCTGCAACAAAAAGCATTATGAAGAATGATGTCTGTATTTCAGTATGGTATGCGCACCTGCCTGTGTATCCCTGATTATACTTGTTTGGGGGTGAGGTTGTCAAGTGTTTACAGATGACATGAAAATAACATATCTTTTGGTACAATGTGCATTTTTAACTGTCATAGCGCGCACTCTCTCTCTCTCTCTCTCTCTCTCTCTCTCCTCTCTCTCTCTCTCTCTCTCTCTCTCTCTCTCTCTCTCTCTTCTCTCTCTCTCTCTCTCTCTCTCTCCCTCTCTCTCCCTCCCTCCCTTTCTCTCTCTCCCTCTCTCTCTCTCTTTGGGGGGAGGGGGGGGGGTGGAGTTTTTAAATTTTATTTTTCATGAATTTTCCTATTTCAAATCTGATTTTAATGATTTGTCTTTTATTGGACACCAGAAAGAAGATAAAAAAGAACTCAGCAAGACATCTTTTAGACAACTCTGAAATCAGTTTTGTTGGAAGAAATCACTACTTAAGGAGGATCTAGGAGGGGTACTGCCAGGTATTACATACAAGCTGCATATGAATCAAGGATTTTTTTAAAGGTGTATTTCCGTATCTTTTTTTTAACCAAAAAGTTTTGAACAGCCCATAGATAGTCTACATGTTCAGAATAAAAACCACACAAACAGAGGAGACTGCTTGAACCACAGCCCTAACATGACTGGTAGAGTGAAAGCACTTAATCATGATAGTGAAAGCACTTAATCATGATAGTGAAAGCACTTAATCATGAGAGAATGAAAATACTGAATCATAAGAGAGTGAAAACTTTGGATCATGAGAGAGTGAAAGAATTGAATCATGATAGTGAAAGAATTGAATCATGATATTGAAAGAACTGAATCATGATAGTGAAAGAATTGAATCATGATAGTGAAAGAACTGAATCATGATAGTGAAAGAACTGAATCATGATAGTGAAAGAACTGATTCATGATGGTGAAAGAATTGAATCATGATAGTGAAAGAACTGAATCGGGATAGTGAAAGAATTGAATCATGATATTGAAAGAACTGAATCATGATAGTGAAAGAACTGAATCATGATAGTGAAAGAATTGAATCATGATAGTGAAAGAACTGAATCATAACAGTGAAAGCACTGAATCAGAAGAATGAAGGCTCTGAGTCATGAGATGAAAGCACTGAATCATGAGAGTGAAAGTACTGAATCGTGAGAGAGTGAAAGCTCTGAATCATAGGAGTGAAATAACGTCAGCATGCTGTTTTCAGCAGTTTTAACGATTATCATCTCCCCAATGCTGTCAATACTGAAACCACAGACTATCAGACTGCAGTTGAGCTTTCTAACCACAGAGCGATTATCATGCAACTGTCCATCAATTTGATCAAATGCACATTTCATAAGTCCAGTTTTACTGCCGTTCAACTTATTTTTCTTTCAGATGTACATTTTTTATTTTTGTTGACAATTGCATTTACTTTTTCAGTGAGATTCTCTTTAATCTTTTTAATGTGACTTTTATCACTTGGTATGACACATACTTCTGTAAGTGCAATACTGGGTTGCCTGTAATCTTTTTCAGTGTGACTTTTATCACTGGGTATGACACATTCTCCTATAAGTGTAATACTAGAATTGCCTGTAATCTTTTTCAGTGTGACTTTTATTACTGGGTATGACACATTCTCCTGTAAGTGTAATGCTAGATTGCCTGTAATCTTTTTAGTGTGACTTTTATCACTGGGTATGACACATTCTCCTATAAGTGTAATACTAGAATTGCCTGTAATCTTTTTCAGTGCGACTTTTATCACTGGGTATGACACAATCTCCTGTAAGTGCAATGCTAGATTGCTTGTAATCTTTTTCAGTGTGACTTTTATCACTGGGTATGACACATTCTCCTATAAGTGTAATACTAGAATTGCCTGTAATCTTTTTCAGTGTGACTTTTATTACTGGGTATGACACATTCTCCTGTAAGTGTAATGCTAGATTGCCTGTAATCTTTTTCAGTGTGACTTTTATCACTGGGTATGACACATTCTCCTATAAGTGTAATACTAGAATTGCCTGTAATCTTTTTCAGTGTGACTTTTATTACTGGGTATGACACATTCTCCTATAAGTGCAATACTCAACATTACCAGGATGTTCTGTTCAGATTATGCGCATAGGATGTACTCACTACTGTTAATCCTGATTGTCATTTCCATCATAGGAAGGAGGGCGCTTTAGCCTAGTGGTTAGAGTGTTACACTCATGATCTGATGGTCTGTCATTTCCATCATAGGGACCAGATAAATTTTAACTATGTTTTTGATTTTAAAAAAAAGAAAGAAAGAACTGGCTTAGTTTTTCCTATTTTCAAAGACTTGAACTTTTAATATCCTGAATTCTCTCTCTGTGTCTCTGTCTCTCTCTGTGTCTCTCTGTGTCTCTCTGTGTCTCTTTCTCTGTCTTTCTCTGTCTTTCTCTGTCTTTCTCTGTCTCTGTCTCTCTCTCTCTCTCTCTCTCTTTCTCTCTCTCTCTCTCTCTCTCTCTCTCTCTCTCTCTCTCTCTCTCTCTCTCTCTCTCTCTCTCTCTCTCTCTCTCTCTCTCTCTCTCTCTGTCTCTGTAAATATAAAAATAAAAATGTTGTTATCCTTATCTCTCTCTCTTATCCAGAATGGGAATATTTTCTCCTAAGGAAACTTCAGAGATTTTTTTTTTGTAGGCCAGCAAGGTTCAGAGCTTGCAGCAAGAGAAACAGTCACATTGATTTCATTATCATTCATTTGCATGTGGGGGGGGGGTGAGGTCACAACTGCTTTCTGCAAATGTTGTGCTGGGAATGGTATAATATACGATCATCCATTATCATGTCTGACGCTAGCCGTAGTGTAACCTATCTGCATCTAAAACTGCATGAAGCTTTGCTGTAGCGATTAACCCATCTCCTTTACTCATGCTACTTACTGTCTTGAAACACAACACTGTCTTTGAAAAAAGCTCATGGCACCAACTCATATAAAGTTGTTTGATTCCTACAGCCTGTGCCAGAACTTGAAATGGGACCACCCCCTCCCTATTCGGTAGGGCCCAGGTATACGTGAATACCTTCCACACACTGATCGTCAGTTCAGCTGATTGCTTCATAGAGTGCAAAGCAAATGAGGGTTTTCTTCATGTGGTAAGGAGGTATCAACTGCGACTATGCTTTTTCAATTTTTTTTATTTTTTTTTAGAAAATCTATTTGAGGGAATTTTTTTGTGTTTTTTTTTTTATTATAATCTTGTCATGATATTCAATTAAATGTAATGTATTGAGATTGTGTATGTGTGTGTGTGTCTGTGTGTGTGTTTGTGTGCGTGTGTGCATGTGTGTGTGTGTGTGTGGATGGAGAGAGAGAGAGAGAGGAGAGAGAAGAGAGAGAGAGAGAGAGAGAGAGAGAGAGAGAGAGAGAGAGAGAGAGAGAGAGAGAGAGAGAGAGATTGATTTTCATTGGGAGGCAAATGTGTTCATCAGTCACTTACATTGTTTGCATATTATGATCTTTTGTAATCCACATATTTATGTAAATTTTCATATGTTATTCAATATCTTGAAAATCTTTACTCCAAGGGTTGCTTTGATCATTTTTTTTTTTCAAATGAACTGTAATTTCTTACTCATGTTTTGAACAGAATGATGGTTGATTTCATGGAATTAAAAAAATTGTTTAGAAAGTATCAATGATGTAAATGTGATGATCGACTTCAAAGAAATGTGGCGAGAACTTGAAATGATTTCAGACATTGGTCAAGTGCTGCTATTGATGTATCCAGTGTCTGTTAAACAGTGTAATAATCATTTGGCTTGTATCATTTGTGTTTTTACTCATGTTGATCTTATTGTATTCACTTTTGTTTTTTATGTGTGCTGTTGATTATAGTCATGAGTTTTAAGAAGAAGATTTTAATGTTACAGTAGCATGTTAATGTACAAGTTAGTTCTGAGAAATTCCAAGCAATGTCTCACTGTTGATTGGGTTTGTGTGTGTGTGTGTGTGTGTGTGTTTTAATCAACGCATGTTCAGCATTATGAACAGTGTGTTTGTGCGTGTGTGTTTTAATTGACGTATGTTCAACATTATGAACAGTTCACGCAAAGAATGAATCCATTGATGTGTTCTTTTTTTCTTTTTTGGTGATTATCAGCCATAATGATGATTGTAAAATACTACAATGGGTGTAATGTACTCAGTAATGACAAGTTTTTATGTAATATCTAAGCAATCGTCTGTCTATAGCAATATTCTCAGAACATTCCATTGAATTCCACATGAGGAATTAATTAATTGTGCTATCTGACCTACTCTGCAGCATGTCCTATGATAGCGTCACTCATACATACGTACGTACGTACATATGTATACGTACATACGTACACATACATACATACATACATACATACATACATACATACATACATACATACATACATACATACATACATACATACATACATACATACATAATACATCTCAAACAACAAGAAAAATGTAGCTCAATGTTAAAAGTATGGTTTGAACTGTTTGTGCTTTGAATACCACATTTACTTTGTTTTCCCTTTTCCCCCCCTTTTAAGGGTAGAAAAATCAGCACAACTTATATCATCCTTGTTGCCGCTTTGTTAAGGGTATTGCACATTTCTACTTTTTCATTCACAAAACAATCACGAGCAAGTTGCTTCTGGTTTTCTTTTCTTTCAGTTCAACAACAGTAGCTTGCATTTTCTTTTTTACTCACCATTAAGGTAGCCTCATTCTGACTTCAGTGTTTAAACATGGACACCTGTGTGCGTGATTTACTTAACAAAAAGAGAAAAGAACAGCTACCCATTCCCACCCGGACAAAAAAGCCTACTCTTTCAATAGGTGGAAAAGGTTTTTAACATGTGCGCAAAATATTCTGCATGTGTGTGCACACAGGAGCTTGGTTTGTTGTCTCATCTGAAGGACTTGATAGTGCGGTTCATTTTGCACGCTTTTGTTTTTCGTGGATTTCATGCTTACATCCAACTTTTTTTTGTGTAGTTTTGTTTTGTTTGTTTTGGGTATAGGTAGGTTTTGTTCATTTTTCTTCCCCTGAACTTGCACTTTTGTGTTCACTTTGCATTGTGTTCATACCGAACAGAGAATACAGAAGGAAAGGAGAAAACTACAAGACAGGAATAAAAAGAAATGATAGCAAATGGCCCAACTTATCCCTAAAGAAAATGATATCTTCACCTTGTTTTTCAACAGTGCCTAAACTGTGGCTATCTTTTGGTTACGTTGGAGTGAAAATAAATCAATGCATGCTTTGTGCCTCATTTTTCACAGTGCTAGATTTGCTAGTTTGGAATATATATTTTTGATACACTCTAAATTGGAATCTTTCACTGCAACTGTCCACCCGTCCATACGTTTCATTTCATAGTGCCTTGAAAACCCTTGGTGATATCATCCCTGTTTTTGTGTGTGTTCCATGCATATTCATATTATATATATGTTATCAATTTCATGCAACATTTTTTTTTTTTTAAGAGATGTTACGCAAAGAATGTTTGGCCCATTCTGTCATCACAAATGATGCCATTTCGCATCCTTTTCATCAAGCCATGTTACCACGCACATGGTTTGGTGCAAAGTAACTCTGCGAACGGTGAAGAAAATGTTGATTTCATGCTCTATCCATACACAGTGATTTTCAGATGTAAAGAGTGAGGGTGACCCCAGAATGTCAAAGTTAAACTAGGGAAAGCCCAACAATCATATAATAAACACCACCGAAAATGTTAACCGATGTTAACTGAAGCGATTGCTGTGGAATGAGAGGCGTTTTTCTCATGTTCATATCAGACCACGTTTACTGATCAAGAAGCTATTCTTGCCTGACCAGTGCTGCAGAGGAGTAGTCAGTTATTGGTCAGTGTTGCCTCTGTACACAATACTTATCAAAAAAGTCACCGTGTCTGGTCATATGCGGGGTATGTTGGTAACTAAACAAATGGACTCATTGATACATAACAAAACTCTTTCTCTTTTTTTTTTAAAAAAAAAGGTGCAAAATCTTTCAACAGATCTAAAGGACTACTTATTTTGACTCAAGAAAAAGTATCTTTTAGGAGGGGAATGGAAAGCAGCATTAATTTTGGAAGGTAAAAAGAATGTGTTGACCAACCCAATTTCTTGGATATCACGATTAGGGAAAAAGCCTTCACACATACATGAATGATAGGCAAGTGGAGGTTTCCAAATTAATCATTATACTCTATTATGATATCAGCTGTAAATGGGTACCTGTCCTCTATAGGGTCAGGGAAGGTAAACCGGGGAGGGGGGGATATAATGATATATTCTAATAATAAGGAATGATGGAATACTGTAGCATGTTTTGCTGAAGTGAATTGATGGTAGTGAAGCATAATTCTGATGAATGACGAGTTTGTACGTATAGTAACCGATTTATTGCTAGCTTGGTAAATTTCAGGCTTATTGTCCACCCTTCAAATCCTTCTAAAAGAAACATTCTGCAATACACAACCTGGTATTTCAAGACAAAAATGAAACTCTGTTACGAAAATTAAAACTAATGTGTATGTGGTCATATGGGTGAAACACTTGGAAATTGTTGGCTCAAAAAAATTGACTTCTGTGATATGATATGGAATGAATACAGATGTCAATTACTTATGGTAACATTAAAATTTGATATGAAGTTCTGGTGTTTTGTGTTTTTGGGAGAGAGAGAGAGAGAGAGAGAGAGAGAGAGAGAGAGAGAGAGAGAGAGAGAGAGAGAGAGAGAGAGAGAGACGCACACTCTACACACACACACACACACACACACACACACACACACACACACACACACACACACACACAGGCACAAACACACACAGGCACAAACACACACACACACACAGAGTCAGTCAGTCAGTCAGTCATTTAGACAGGCTGAGAGAGAGACTGAGACCAAGACACACACACACACACACACACACACACACACACACACACACACACACACCACACCACACACACCACACACACACACACACACAGTCAGTCAAACACATAAGAGTAAAAAAGCCAGGTGATCAATGCCAAATTTCATCCAATTTAATTCCAAGCACAACAAATGTACAGTGGGTTTCATGTTCACACTTGCAATCCCTGACAGAGCCTCTCAGAAGCCAGCACACCAACCAAACTCTAATAACTGACATGTTTCACTCAACATTTTACCAGTTATTTCTTTTGATGAGAGTCAGACTCCCTGAATGTGATCATGTGATAGATAGAGGAGAATGCAAGAAAATAATTATTCAGAAGGTACTGAAGCCACAGTTTCAGTATTATTTTTGATCTTCAACAAACCCTGAAGGATTCTTCGCACAACAAAAATAAAAGAGTGGCAACATCCAGCTAAGATTTTCAACAAAATTTAATTCATGGCAACTCCCAAAGAATCATCTCAATAAAGCCAAGTCCACACATGAACATGAAAACTCAAAGAAAACTTTTCATTTGAAAATCAATCCATGAAGATATGTTTGATGTATATATTCCAATATCTCTGATATCTGTTATCTATTTTAGCAAGTTTCCCAAAACCTCTCGAGATGGTATTTAAAATGTATCAAAGGACTCAGATTTATTCATACACAAATACAGATCGGTGTTTGACAAAAAATATCAACTTCATCACAATCACCTCCTTTTTTCACCATTTTTTTAATGTAAACTTTTGAGACCTGTAAATGCAATTAATAACCAGGCTGTTCTGACCTACTACACCCTCACATGCAGCATCTAAAACTTCCCACTGTCATCAACCACTTTCACACACTGATGTAGTATACTGCAACATGCTTTGTTGATGTGATTTCACCCCAAACACAATGCTCTATGCTGATGAGTTTGACTACAGAATTGTGCCTCATTTTGTAAGAGAGGTGGGTCACAGTAAAATGACTGTTTTGTCAGGACACCCACAAACCAGAATTCTACCTGCATGCAGAGGAAAGCCCAAAGGGTTCTGGTTTTTGAATGTTGCCAGGACTGAGGAAAGCTGAAGAAAAGTATCACAGCAAGTCTCTTTTTTTTCTCTAACTGATGCTCTGAAAACAAAGAATATGCCAAGTCTGAACCCCACCTTTGATTAAACACCCACAGCAGCATGCATTCAAATAATTTTGTGTTACTTTTCTTCTATCTTTTCTTGAATACACTGTCATGAAAACAAAAATACAGTAATGCAGTAACAGCACCACGGGAAATATTAGCATACCGATACTTTATATTTTTTCTGTCTAAGCCTTCCAAATTGGGAGGAAAAAATATCCAAATTGTGACAAAGAAAAATATCTCCCCCCCCCCCCAAACACACATTCGAAGATTTACCAGGGCAGCCCTATATGAAACTGAATGACAAGCATGAACATGTAATCTAAACATACACACCTTCCAACCACTACATACACCTTACCCTCACTAAAATGCAGAACGCTGTTATGAACGAGTTGTCAACAAACACCGTTAATCCTTACAATTCAGGCCTTCAAACTCAGGGATGCCAACTCATCTTGAACTTTAGAAACCATCTGAACATATTTTGGGACCTTACGAATTTGCTAGGATAAAAAAAACATTTTTTTAAACCCTCCCCCACCTCATTGGTGAATACATACATTCGCTGAGTGAGTTCAACATCTTTACATCTTTGATACACAAAGCATTTGTCATTTGTTATTGTTTTGTTCAATGCAGCACCTTTTTACTGTGTGGTTTTCAAGTGTTTGTTCACATTATTCACCCTCTCCCTGCCTCTCGAGAACTGACATTTGCACAGTGCACATACCCAAGTGAGAATGGACAGTGGAGAGCATAGATGTATGCCTTGGTAACTCAGCTGCTGGAACTTTGTTCCCGCTATCACACTAAACACAGTCACAGCTATATTAAAGTGCACTAGGTCGCTTCAACAATACAGACCAAACCATGCTATGTGACTCCATGATAGTGTACAGCAGAACTCGTTCAGGCAAACGATTCAGCTGACTGGTCGTCCTAGTCATGCCACTTTAGTGTCAGTATGTTACAATGGCCCAGACTTTCTGTACGACCCTAACCCATACTCTGACTGTGCACACTGTCACTTCAGCATTTAAAAAAAAAAATGGACAATTCTAATCATTGTAGAACTAGAATAAAATATGAAAGGTCAAAACAAGATGCAACAGAATCAGAACAGTTGGCACCCCTGTATTTTTTCAGGGTGAAAGTCCCTGTCAACCACCCAAGCCATATGGTTTGTCTGATATCAAGCCATCATCAAGCCATCGGACAACCAACACAACAGGATGGCAGAAACACACTGGTTCATCTGATATCAAGCCATCTGACAACTAACACAACAGGATGGCAGAATACAAAAATAAGTATGTTTTTGCAGCGTCAAATGTACAAAACAAGCCAGAACACCACCACACCATGACACATGACATACTGAAATACACAACATACACCAGTAACAAAAACTTCCATCAGCATTACACCAGTCAGCGCTTTGGTTTCTGTTGTCAGTTTTCAAAGGTTCAGTCAGGCAACATCCCCCATTCGGCACTTTGATTCATGTCGCCTCTGAAGGCCATACATTCTGCATCACCCACTCACCCATCAACAAAATAAATCATAAAACTACTGAACGACGAAACACAAAAGGAAGAAAGTAAGTCTTGTTAAAATTTCAGCTTGGAGACAACATTCAGCTCTTCATGAATAATACCTATTTTCCCCCTCTTTAAACTGTGTTCCATGTACTGGGTACAAATGCATCAGTAACAACTTGCCCCATTTCAGGAGACATTTTGTCAACAGAGGGAGGGCAAGGTTCGATTCTCTACACCTGGTAGACTGTCTGAAATGAATAGATAGAGACAAGTGAACAAAGAAAAGACAACTGAACAAAGAGAAGACAACTGAACAAAGAAAAGACAACTGAACAAAGAAAGAAACAAAGAAAAAAAACAACTGCACAAAAGTGAACACTGCTGGTACTTTTGATGTCATCCAAAACTCACAAACACATGAAAGGGGAGGGAAGAAAAAAAAAAAACGAAGCTTAGATAATGAAGATAACATGTTCAAGAGCCCAACACCAACCTCCTCCTTTCCTTCACACCAAAAAAAACCCCCGGCATACCTGCAGCCATACCTGTGAGCCTCCACACAAAAATGAGGACAAAATCACCTGGTGGAAAAGGTGAACTACTACATAAGCATTTTTTACTGACTGGTTGGTTTCTCTAGTTACTCTTGGAGTTGTAATGCTGCTCAAAACAAAACAAATAAAAAATACTCTGAACAATTCCCTTCCCCCCCCCCCTCAAATAAATAAAAATCCAACAACTGAAATAAGCTATCAATACAATCAACAGCAACAACCCCCCACTCCCTTGAAAAAAACCCCCAACATTCGAAAGCTATACAATTATACATAAACAATAAACTTTTCAAATCACTGATGTGCGAAACCTTCTCCTTTAATAAGATGTATGAAAACTATGTGGAGATATACTGTACAAAGATGTGTGTGTGTGTGTGTGTGTGTGTGTGTGTGTGTGTGTGTGTGTGTGTGTGTGTGTGTGTGTGTGTGTTTGTGTGTGTGTGTTTGTTGCGCGCGCATGTGCGTGCCTTTCATGTACAAGTTTGTAAGAAAATATGTGTGTTTATCCATGTGAAAGTCTGAGGGTGAGATATAACCTCTAATACTGCTGTTCAAATACTACTAGTCGATCAGAGTGGGATTCTAAAAGATGAAAAGGGGGGGGGGGGGGGGGGGGGGAGGAAAAAAGAACAAACAAAAAAATAAATAAAAAGTTGTCAGGTGAAAATATAACTCATTTTTTCTGTGGAGGATCAACCTTTTCTTCACTTTACTTTTTTCCCTGGCAAGGGGCCTGGCAAGGCATGTAGCCTACCCTGAACCAGCCAGCCTGTCCAGCCTTCTTGCCTGAAAGGAGAAAAAGCGGTCACCACTCTCTCCTAACAACCAACCTCCAGGCCTTGAGCCGGGCAGTGGCCAGAGAGCATCCATCAGCCACAGAGAATTCCTGGACCTAGACTCCGCACACTGTGCTGTGCACTACGACTCCACTTTGACCTCAGAGGTGCTGTTCTGAACCTCTGTGTCGTCGGGTATGACACACTTCCACAGGCCGTAGGTCTTGCCGATGGTGGTCTGCCACAGGCGCAGGGTGCCGTCCTCGCTGCCACTGGCGTACAGCTCCCCGTCAGGGGAGAACCGCACACAGTGCACTGGCCCAAAGTGGCCTTTGAACGACTCTGAAAATGGAACAGGAGGCTTTATTAACCCTCTGGCATTCGGATTCTCTGCATACATACTGCCCCTACATTTTGCATTCCATCACGAAATCAGGTCAGGCCACACATGCTCGCTCGCCTTTTCCTCCTTCTTAGTACATACCAGCAGCTACGATTACTTCCTGACTCTCAGCAGGCTTTGTACAACTAGCCTGATAGAGCTTTGATATGTGGTAGCAATTAGTGATTGTCACAGTGTGATGGAGATCTACTGTGTGTAGATCCCAGCATATCCTGGTTCAGGATTTGGGGGGGGGGGGGGGCAATTATTCAATCCTGGCAAATCCCGGTCTGGGACAAAGAGGGTAAAAAAAACCCAACCAGGTCATGAACACTACCCTATGGAAAAGGTTTGTTGATAAAAGCCTTGTCATTATAAACATGATCCTACACACGGTGATGCCGTGTAGATGTTCTCAAAATGATTGTATTTTACAAAATGCAGCTATAGAATACAAAAAGACAAACAAGAACAAGTGTGCACAGAAAAAAATAATGGAAACCAATAACAACAAAAAGGAATTTCATATCCTGGTATAGTGGAATACAGTGTTCAATGAAAACATCTGTATGTGGCAGAGAGGGGTGTACTTGTAATTAACTTATGAGCCAGACAAATAGTTAAACACATCAAAAGAAGCACAAAGGACAATAACTGCATCAAGGTCTTAGATGTTCTTCGACAACAGAAGATGGTTTCCCTTGGACTAAAAAGTCTACATCAAAACCTACAAACTTGCTTCTAAATGAAATGAAATCTGAAATTTACTGAACATAATTTGTTTAAAACTATAAAAATCAGTTTGTAATAAAATCAAAAGAAGAAAAAGAAAAAAAAAGCTTATCTTTATCTAACTGCTAACGTACATCCTCATCCTCAAAACCCCAACTGTCTAATGGTTGCTCTCAGCAGCTGCTAACAATGATGTATGATGCAATGGTAGTAATAGTAACTATAAGGTGCTGCTGAAAATACTGAATTGATCATCCTTTTATTTTTTTCTAAGTCTTCATGATAATTTTCAAAGCGTCAGTTTTTTGTGTGTGTTCCTCAGCTAGAGCTCTCAGGTTCACTACTGATGAGATGTTTTGCATATAAAACTGTTTCTCCCCCCCTCACCATTTAGGTAGCAGCATTCTGACTTCAGGGATAGTGTCTAAACACAATACCTGTGTGAATGTGTTTTTTAAAAATTTGTTATTATCCATTCCTACCGGCACACAATGGCCTGCTCTTCTGAAAGGCAGAGTGGGTTTTTAATATGTGCGCAAGAAGTTCTGCGTGTATTTGCATACATGGCCTCAGTTTAGTCTCATCCGAAGTACTTTGACATTCAGTTTCATTTTCTTGTCAACCTGGGAATTAAACACCAGATGCAATGACTTTACAACAAAAGTGTTTTTTTTCCCTTCACAGTCCTGAACAGGACTTAAGTGAAGAAAAAATTCATCATGGAGGTTTCACAGAAAAGGAACAATGCTCTATTACCAAAAAAAATTCAAAAAAACATTCAGCAGTGAATTTCCACAGACAACGAACCATACCTGTCAATAACAAAAGGTGATTGAATAAGCTGTTTATAAACACATGGCTACACAAAAGTGGAATAATTTTGAAAAGCACATTACCAATTTCTCTTCCGTTCTCGTAGTCGAACTTGTACATCTTGAAGTCCTCTCCTCCAGCCACAAAGAACTTCTCACTCTGGTGCAGGGAGGCAGAGTTGATGGGGGCATCAGCCTCAAACTTTTTGATTTCCATCAACCTGTTGGACAATATTTAAATTATACCTTTAAAAAAAAAAGAGAGAGAAAAAGACAGAGTTGGAAAAAACACACAAAAACAAAACACTAACAGTATTGCTAATGACAAATACTATGTCCTACTGCTTGCCAAATTTTTGAACACCAAAATTACAGCAGTTGGCACAGTATTCAAATCTCCATGATAGATCTTTTATTACTGAGTTGTAAAAAGTGCTACCAGTTCCCCCTCACCCTCCCATTTTCTCCCGATTCCACTGATTTTTCCATGTTGCTAATACTGTCCTGTGCTGCCAATGACCATGGAAAACAATTTTCTCAAAGGTTCACTTTTTTCTTTCAAAACCAGATCTGCAACGACTAGTCAAAAACTGCTCTCATGAACATAAATAACAGAGAAGGTGGAATTGATATTGTCACAGCTGTATGCAACATTTTTTACTTAGAATCAAATGGGGCACTAGCTTGGGGCTTTTCTTTTTTCAATTGCCACAGTCATTCTTCCAACCACAAACTTTGGTAATTCATAAATCAAAAAAAAACAAACTTTTCCTTTGTATTTTCTAAATGAAAAAGAATATTCACCCATTTTCTCATTTTTAGGGACTTATAGAACATTCAGCCTATGTAATTCCTTGTTCAAAGTCTTTGATCATCCAGTGCATAAGAAAAGCTACCTTCTAGGGATTTTGTAGTCTGGCACAAACCCTATCACTAAGCAACTGCTTTCACTCAACAGAATGATCACATCAGAGCCCCCCCCCCCCCCTCTTGACTTCTCTAAAGATCTGGCCGACTTACGTGTCCACATTGTAGAAGGCAATTTTCTGGCCGTAAGTGACGATGATGGTGTTGCCATTGGGGCTCAGGGTCAGGCTGGTAGGAGCAGAGTCAAAGGTCAGCTGCTGAATCTCTTGACAAGTTTCCAGCGTCCACAGTCTGCAACACACAGCATTCACTTTCTCATGCAAATCATACTCTACATTTTATAAACAACAACCGAATATTGTCTGCTTAATTTTATCTCATTCTACTCTATAGAGTTTCTCAGTTACAGACAATTTATAGTATATTCTTGAGTGTTGAATCATAGGTCTTTTTCTTCCTTTCTGTTTCAATTTATTACATTTTTTGCGATATCCCAGTCCTGCTACCTCATGCCTTATCCCAATTTCTTCACACACTGGCTCATTCTCTTTTAGAGTTAACAATCAACGATAGACTGCACCCTGTACTTTGAAATAAAACTGAAAAAAAAAAAACCCAGTCATGTAGAGCGTATCAATGACTAAGCCACACTGAAATATGCATCAACATGAAAGCAAGAGAGTGTAGCTCTAACCAAATAAAAACAATGACCTAAAAGAAAAGAATCTAGAACATTCAAACTGTTTCCTTCTGTGACATTATGTACCAAATCAAAAGCCACTGAAATGTCAGAATAACCCGCAAAAAGTCCTCAACACACACGCACACACGCACACACACAAATACACACACACACACACACACACACACACACCCCAAACCAACCAGTCAAACTCAAAACATCGTGCCTGACAGACAACTATCAATAGCTACAGAGAGAGATCCCCAAACTAGTCCCCTTTCAAAAGCACACCCCTGTTCACCTGACAGTCTTGTCATCAGAGGCACTGATGATCTTCTTGCCGTCCCCCAGGAACAGGGCTCCCTTGATGTTGGACGTGTGACCCGCAAAGGACCTGGGATCTGAAAGAGACAGACAACACAATGATGCTAACTGTCAATAATAATAATAATAATAATAAATGGAATTTATATAGCGCTATATCTTGCAAAAACAAATCAAAGCGCTTGCATTCAACCAATTCTTGCACATGCAGCCAACAACAATTTAGATTTTTAACAAAGTCAATGCACACACACACACACACACACACACACACACACACACACACACACACACACACACACACACACAGAGGTCAAGCACTTTGGCAGGGTGGTGGACAGTTCAGCTGTTGAGAGCAGGGGCAGAAGATGAAACAGGATAGGAAAGTCTTAGCTTTGAAACAAGTGTGTCTTGAGGCTGGATTTAAATGTGTCATAGGTAGGCTTTTTACGAAGGGAGAGAGGGAGATCGTTCCAGATCACTGGACCAGAAACAGAGAAAGCACGACGGCCGATGGTGGATTGATTGAATCTAGGTATTTGTAAGCGCAGGGTATCTGCAGCAGAGCGGAGGGAACGAGAAGGAGTGTAAGGGTAAAGACATTCACAGAGGTAGGAGGGTGCTGTTTTGTGAAGACATTTATAACAGAGAGTACTGATCTTATAGTTTACTCTCTGTGGCACAGGCAGCCAGTGGAGAGATTGCAAGAGAGGAGTAATGTGCTCAGATTTTTTCTTTCTGAGGACCAGTCGAGCTGCAGAGTTTTGTATACGTTGAAGGGAGTGGATAGATGATGCTGGTAGACCAGCCAAAAGAGAATTGCAATAGTCGAGACGTGAAAGAATCAGAGACGTGACGAGTTTAGATGTTGCATCAGTGGACAGGTACTTTCGAATTGCACTAATACGTCTTAATTGATAGTAGCATGACTGGCAGGTCTGGGTGATGAATTTTTGCATGGATAGTGTGTTGTCGATAACAACCCCTAGATACTTTACAGCAGTGGAAAGAGTGACTGAAGTATTGCCGAATTCTACTGAAGCTGTAGTAATGGAAGAAAGTTTGTGTTTGGTGCCTACCAGCATGGCTTCAGTTTTATCTGCATTTAACTGTAGCTTATTTTGTATCATCCAGTTTTGGATATCTTCAAGGCAGTAGGACATATTTATCAGGAGAGATGGTAGATTTTCAGGAGTATCACAGCTTAGAATCTGAGAGTCATCGGCATAGAAATGATAGTTGATTTGATGACGGTTTATTATATGTGACAATGGAGCAGTGTATAGAGTGAAAAGAACAGGGCCCAGAACTGATCCCTGCGGGACTCCACATTCCAGTTTGACAGGTGTGGATTGAATCTTGTTAACTGCTACTGTTTGGAATCTATCGGTAAGGTATGAATTAAACCAAGTGAGAGCTGTGCCTGTGATGCCAAACGTTTTTTGAAGACGGGAGAGAAGAATTGAATGGTCTATAGTGTCGAAAGCTGCAGATAGATCGAGAAGAGTGAGAAGGGATATTTTTCCCGTGTCAGAAGCGTGCAGAAGTGTATTTAAGGTGTGCACTAGGGTGGTTTCAGTGCTGTGGTTGGCGCGATAGGCAGACTGGAAAGGCGGAAGGAGGCTATTGGAATGAAGATGGCTGTTGAGTTGTCTGAGAACGACTTTTTCAAGGACTTTTGAGATGAAAGGTAGGTTAGAAACAGGTCTATAGTTCTTCAGAATGTTAGGGTCGAGATCGTGCTTTTTTAGTAGAGGTGTGACTATAGCGGTTTTGAGAGCTGGTGGGAAATTTCCGGAAAGAAGTGATGAATTTACTATTTTCGTGATCGTAGGAATAAGCTGTGGAATACACTGAGTGAAAAGGGAAGCAGGTACAGGATCGAGATCGCATGATTTTATGGTCATTTCTCTCAGAATTGTCTGAATATCTTTCTCGGTTGTTGGACGGAAGAAAAGGAGAGGAGTGCCTGTAAATTGGGGATCAGGAGTCACAGGTTGGAAAGAAGTTTGATCCAGTTTGGAACGAATGTTGCGGACTTTGTCAGAGAAGAAAGAAGAAAATATAGCAGGAAGTTCAGAGTGGCTATGGACAGTAGGAAGAGGGCTTGCCTTTGTAGATCCAAGAAGAGTTGAGGTGAGGGAAAAAAGGGATTTCATAGACGTGGCATCAAGAACTTGAGAGGAATAGTATTTTGTCTTTGCTGAATGGATTAAGGTTTTAACTTTGTTGATTTGTTTTCGAAAGAGCTGTTTGTTTATTTCAGTTTTTGTCTTTCGCTACTGCCGCTCTAGTTGTCGGCGTTTGCGTTTTGCGATCAGGATATCGTGAGTGTACCATGGAGCACAGGGCCGATCAGGCAGAAAATGGTCAGTAGGAGGTGCATGCTCGTCAAGCAGTTGGCTAAGAACGGTATTATAATGTTTAGAAGGGTCAGTATGTTCAGGGGTTTCTGATAGGCATTTGGCAGCTTGAGAAGAGAAAGTTGGAATATCAATGGCCTTGAGATTGCGACGGGTGACGCACTTTTCTTTATGATAGGCTTAGCGATGTTTAGAGAGAAGAGAATGGCAGAATGGTCGGAAAGAAGTTCGTTAGTGACGGATACAGACGTGATGAGGTCTAGTGAGGCATCGGTGATGAGCCAGTCTAAGATGTGGCCTGATCTGTGTGTCGGTTCGTTTACAAGCTGGGAAAGAGAGTGGTTAGACAGGGAAAGAGAAAGGCGCTTGACATCAGGAGCAGACTGGTTGTCGAAATGGAAATTAAAGTCACCAAGAATGATAAGTTTCTTGGGAGAGAGGCTGTAATGATCAAGGAGAGACTGAAACTCTTGGTGGAATACCGTGCGTCGGTGGTTCAGTGGTAATGCACCTACCTGTCTACAAAGTGAAGAGCTGGCTGCAGGTTTGATTCCCTCTTAGGAAACTTTACAACAATAAAAAATATGCATTGACAATCTTGTTCAATCTATTTTGGGATGTTGCAGCCCAGGCAGACAGACCACTGTCAGACTTCATCTGTGCCCTCTGCCATAGGGACTGTCATTCGCCTGTCAAACTGGCCAGCCACACCCCATGCTGTACCAGAATAAACACTGTGCCCCAAATCCAGTCTTCCAACACTGGAGAATGCTACCTCATGTTACCTCACGACTATTCATTCTTTCTTTATGTTAATGCATTACACAGACAGATATATAACAGACAGACAGACAGACAGACAGACACACACACACACACACACACACACAACACACACACACACACACACACACACACACACACACACACACACACACACACACACACACACACACACACACACACTATCAGCACAAAAAAAAGAAAAAAAAGAAAAAGAAAGACACAAATACAAACTGAACAGCATTTCAACAACCACTTCAACTCAAAATCACAGATCTATTCTTCTCTGCCAGCTGTGGAGCTGCAGACAGGAGAAGAGGGAACAGCTCACCGGCAGTTGGCTTGCCCAGGTCAAACACCCTCAGCAGTTTTTCGTTGCTGCCTGTCAGCAGCAGGGTGCCATCTTTGTTGAAGTCCACGCTCTTCACTATGTGCTTGTGGGCGAACGTCTGCAGCTCATCTCCTTTCTCTGCATCCCAGATTTTTCTGAGATAACACAAGCAAAAACCAGTTTTAATTAAATCAAGGCAGAAATATAGATCTAAAACACTGCTGTGCACTGAAGAAAAAATATGCAGGTTTGTGTAACATCTGAATTGCAACACATCCCTTTTAAAATAAAACCTTGCACAGATGCAGTTTCTAGTACTATAACAGTATGGACACACATTTCATTTTCATGTAATGATGTGATGTATCTGGTATATAAACTGCCATGCAAGGGGGAAAATATGAAATTTACACATTAACTACTCAGTGAGCACTGTATTCAGGCACTAGTGTATGTGCTCACCTAAAGTACAAGACAGAAACGCAGCAAATGATCCATAAAAAATTAGATTGCAAGGAAAAGTGTGTGTATGTTTGGCAGGGGGGGGGGGGGGGGGGGGGAGGTAGAAGGGGGCATGTGATTTACGTAACAGTGTGTGTGCACATCAGAATCTATTCAACCACTACAAAACAGTATAACACTATGTCAGTGTGTGCATGTAAAGAATAGTGCAACAAAATTTATTATGCTAGCTGGTATGTTTGATTTTCAAATTGTTAAAAGAAGAAAAAAAAGAAAAGAAAGAATGCATAGAAAGAATAAATGAGTGAAATCTGAAACAAAACTTACGCTGAAAAATCAGCGGCCCCTGTAGCAGCACGGGTAGCATCTCTGTTTAAAGTGGCACCCCACACGGCTCCCTTGTGTCCTTCAAAGGTTCCAATCCAGTCCCCAGTGTCACCCTGACGTATCATCGGCTTTCCATCTGATACAAGGTAAAATGATTCATGTAAAAACTGTTTGTTATATAATGTTGAAATTAAACTCTCTCTCTCTCTCTCTCTCTCTCTCTCTCTCTCTCTCTCTCTCTCTCTATATATATATATATAGGTAGCGGCAGCACCGCGCATTTCTGCTACGCACCCTAGGAAAATGCGATTCACTTACTGTCTTCAAACGCTTCTAACTCGAAATCTACTGTATCATTTTGATTTTCATGCATATGAGAATAAAGAGAATTGATTGCTCTTTCATTACGTTGTTTTGTTTTTATTGTACGATTGGAGGTATGAGTATAGCGCGAAGCCGAAAATCGTGAAAAAGGCGAAAAATGGAGAAAATCGTCACTTTTCCGCGAGCTGCGAAATTGCACGGGTTGAAAAAAATCGCTACCGCCTTTGAACAAGTGCACCAAGCCCTTATTAATTATAACGAATAGAAAGATGAAAGCCCAAGCTTTATTTTTATGGGGTGCAAATTTATAGTGTTAAAAATTACGTCACCGAAAAATACAATTTAAAACTTCACAAAATATTTTGTCATCCTCTCTCACCTCGCACCCCGCCGTGCAGGGTATCAAACGAAAGCTTAGCCAATCAACTACAAGAATACAACCACCTTTAGGCAAAAGAACCATTCGGCCGAAGGCGGCGAGACTTTTAAAACGCCTCTGATTGGCCAATTCTACACAGGGCATGGTTTAGGCGATGTCGAAACCAGTGCGGTGAATTTGACGAAACTGCGGCCAGTACTCGCTAAGTAACCCATTATAGACTTTAACAGTTCATTAATAAGTCATTTCTACATCATATCCAATTAGTTCGATGCTTATTTTATGATTATTTTGTTTTTATTTTGATTCGAAGTGTGCAAATGTTTCGCCGAGTCACGGTAGCAGGCCGAATTGAACAGCGTGTCGAGGACCCGATCGCTTTTATCAAAATTAAGTTTTTTCTTGTAAGTCTGCAGTTCAAAATGCACTGCAATCGATAGAATAATACCTAAAGCATATATCTAATTTTTTTCAAGCAAGTCTGATCTCATTTAGTATTTTTAATTAATTTTTTTCTGTACCTGATCTACTACCGGAAGTGACTAAACGAAGCGTAATTCGGAAAAATCGTCTGCTGCAGACTCGGTCGATCCCATCGGAATTGTGTGTGTGTGTGTGTGTGTGTGTGTGTGTGTGCACGCGCGCGCGCGCGCGCGTGCGAGCGTGTGTGTGTGTGTGTGTGTGCACGCGCGCGTGTGCGAGCATGTGTGTGTGTGTTTAATTTAAGGCATAAAATTTTAATTTTTAACACTTGGACCAGTGTTAAGACGGTACTGACAGCTGACTGTTTAGACTGATGCATGTGTGTGTGTGTGTGTGTGTGTGTGTGTGTGTGTGTGTGTGTGTGCGCGCGCGCGTGTATGTATATGTGTGTGTGTGTGTGTGTGTGTGTGTGTGTGTGTGTGTGTGTGTGTTTAAGACATACAATTTTAATTTTTAACACTTGGACTTGAGTCCAAGGCACTCAGTACTGACTGCTCACTGTTCAGACTGCAGGTGTGTGTGTGTGTGTGTGTGTGTGTGTGTGTGTGTGTGTGTGTGTGTGTGTGTGTGTGTGTGTGTGTTTTAAGACATAAAATTTTAATTTTTTACACTTGGACTTGAGTGTTTATAAGACAGTACTGACTACTCTTCAGACTAATGCATGTGTGTGTGTGTGTGTGTGTGTGTGTGTGTGTGTGTGTGTGTGTGTGTGTGTGTGTGTGTGTGTTTAAGACATAAAATTAGATTTTTTAATTTAACACTTGGACTTGGGTGTTATTGCTAATAGGCCTAAGACAATCAGTACTGACAGCTCACTGTTCAGACTAATGCATCATTGATTGCACTGTGTTTGTAACTTTTCATAAAATGTGGGTGGCTTTGAAATAGTTGCATTTTAATGCACATAAAAATAACAGTAAATTTGAATAGTAAAAAACCGCCCCCAAACAGTCATAAAAAGATATGCAACAGACTTAGTAATCAGCAGGATACTGGTCTACACACACACACACACACACACACACACACACACACACACACACACACACACACACACACTCTCTTATTCAGTTCACATACTCACACTGCATTTATATATAAAATTATATGCATATTAATTTAACATTTCAGAGGATGATACCTATACTGATCTGGAAAAAAAGCATTCTTTGCCCAAGGGAAAAAAAAAACCAGACTAATTTTTAGTCACAAGCTTATGTTACAGATGCAACTTCTGAAACAATTGGGTGGGAAGACATGCGCTGAAACTGAAACATTTTTGCATACATTCTGTGGTGGAGTCCCAGAGCACAAAATTAAAGACTTTTGCCTTTTGTTTTGTTGTTTTTTTTGTCCCCAATAGCTATTTTTGTTGTTGCTTTTTCTTCACCTGGGGGTCATGCAGAATTTTCTTTGTTCGCTTTCTTGTTTTGTTTCTGTTTTCTGTTGTTGCTTGTTCCCCATCTGGGAATCACAATGAGATTGAGAATCAAGTACACACTGGATGAGAAAAGTTTGTGTCTATGACTGTTTTTAAGTGCCTCGCCGCATAGGCAGCCATTCTTCTGAGGGGGTTTTGCTTTAATGTTTTTTTCCTTGGTTTTGCTTTTTGTTTTGTTGTTTTTTCCCCCAATAGTTCAAAGCACACACACACACACACACGCACGCACGCACGCACGCACGCATGCATGCATGGATGCATGCGCCCATATGCACATGTATGCACCTACAATATCATGAATATGTATGTAAAATAATGCCAAAAACTAGTGTCATTTTGCTGGAAAATGAATTCCAACAAAACCTTTTTATCACAAAGCAACTTTGATTTCATGTGGTCCAGAACTGTTGCAGGGTCATGTCGGGTCACATCATTTTCATTATAAATTATGGTTACATAACACCTTTTAACAATTTTTTTTCTTGTCCTTGAGAATATTTTAAATCAAATAATGTCAACCTTTAAAGCACAACATAAACAATATTCTGTCCAAATTTGAAGTAATTTGGTTTATTTATTCAGAAGTTATGACTTTTTTTGTAATTTTAAAAAAATGTGAGGTCCGCACTGGTCATTTTGGCCTTTTCTCCAACTTTGAAGCAAAATAACTGCTAAAGGGATGAACTGACCACTCCTAAAAAAATTAGGCTAAATCTGTATGTATATAGAAATAGATACATACAATTTCAAGAGAATTGATTGAAAAATCTTGAAACTGATGGACTCCAAACATGGTACTTTGTGAAATTTCGCACATTTCGAAAATGGGTTTTTTGCATTTTTGATGCTCCATAACTTTTTTTCTACCAACCAGATTCTTTTCATTTTTGGTTTTCATGTTCTCTGTGGTAAATAAAAGAACTGTTTGAATGTTTTCAGAGTGTGCCTTATTATTTGCAAGAAATATGATCATTCAAAGTTGGCCAATTATTTGTTTTCCGCGCACTTCACAGTAGCGTCAAAATTCAAAAGGCCATATCTCAAAAACTATTTAAGATATCAGGCTGATTTTTTTTTGTTATGTTTCTTTTGATAATATCTTCACTTCTAAAGCAAAAAAAGGGCCATAATTCCATTAAAAAATTTTTGCTGCCGCTACCTAATATATATATATATATATATATATATATATATAATCTGCTTGTTATATGATGTTGAAAAATCAAAGTCCACACATATTAAAAACTTGCACCACGTAAACATGTTCATGAATATGGATGTTTACAATAAACACAAAAGTTCTATGGTGACATGATGGACTAGTCCCAGATCTGACCTATAGTCTATAGAGCTCTATACTCAATACTGGCTATGGTATGTCACTCTCAGATCTGCTTGATCTTCCTCAGTCAAAATTACATCTTATATTAAAACCTGTCATTGAAGAAGTTAGCAGGTGCTGTCAGATCAGTGATCATCATGCAAACATCTACCTGATCACACAAAAATGTGTTACGCAACTCCTGTTGTCTTTGCTGCTCTTCTAAGGCAGTGTCCTGGAACTTGACTTGCATTTTCCTTCACATCACAAGAAAAGCTTAACTCTGGATATTATTAATGGTGGATACTGGATAGCGTCAGCATGTCACAGACTTACATTCTCAGTGGAAAGCTAGGTAGAAATCTTGTTTCTTACATCAAGGATGGTATGGTGCTGTGTTCAAAATCATCAATGGAGTTTGAGAATGGAGAAGGTTCATACGCTGCTTTTTCTTATGCCGTGTAATGGGTGTTTGTTTCTGTTGATATATATATATATATATATATATATACACACACACACACACACACACATGTACATTACATGTTGTCAAGTAGAACTGTGTCACTATGTAACTCAGTACATCTACATTGTACATGGCAAGCCAAGGGAGATGAATGAATTTAACTTGTAAGGTTCAAGCAAGGTAACCTTACACAGGTCTACAGGACTACATGCAGCATCTTTACCATTGTATGATAGTGTTACTGACTTGTGACTAAGTAAATTACTAAGTCATTAACTTGATTAAGTGATGAGAACACTGAACACTCAGAACAGATGTGTGGGTATGGTTGCTATTCATTACCACTTTTACTTCTCTGTAGACTGTAGTCACAGAAGGGTGACATGTCCAAAAGTTTTCGCGTGTTGTTGACTGAAGGACTATTTTAAATGATAACAAAGAAAAAGTCAAAGTGGCATAAATGTCAGCTGCAAAGTATACCCAGCTAACTGAGGTAGCAACACTTGCCAACAGGGTGTGGTTGAATCAGAATGCTTTATCATTTATTACAAGTTTCTCGGAGTTACGTCTACTGACACAGGTCTACTCGACTAATACGACAGACTACGTCACATGAAATGATGTATCATGGTCAGTCTGTAAACGTGTGTAAAACTGACAACATCCTCATGATGTGAGTCAGACTCAAACTCAAAGAGACAGACTGGCACTCGCAAGTCACACACACACACACACACATCAGTACAACCACAACAGTGTTTTGAAGTAACTATGTAAACTGTATCGTACCTTTACAGGCGCTGATAAGAAAGTACCCATAAGGTGTGACATCACTAAATGCCAGATCGACCACAGGTCGAGTGTGTCCACTGCACGTCAGCGGGGTCTGCCTCAAGTTCGCCATGTTGTTCTCGCAGTCGTTGACAAATCGTCTTTTCACCCCAAACATCCATATGAAACAAAGAATCGTGTTGTCGTAACGTCGTTGATGCCGTCGTCTTCAGTTTTTCGTCTTTTCATTTGAAACAACACTAGAAATCAAGGAAAAGTATTAAATGAAAACGAAAACCAAGCAACGAAAGAAGCGACAGTGTAATCAGCTTCTTGATTGCGGTCGTTCCCATGGAAGAAGAAGAAAAACAAATACCGGCATCCCCCGTCAAAGAACTAAAGACTCCCCCCCCCCCCCCAACACACACACATACACACGCACGCATGCACTACACACAACTTTAGCCAACAAGTCATCTACTAGGCCTACTACTACTACTACTTCTACTACTACTACTACTACTACTACTACTACTACTACTACTTTTGCTGCTGCTTCGCGAGACAATGAAGTAGGCTGCTACAGTAACTAGGCTAGTAGCACACGTTATGATGATTAGGACTTGCTACTGCTACTGCTGCTGCTGCTGTTGATGATGATGATGATGATGATGATGATGACACGAAATTCAAAACGGTTGTGGAAACCATGATGGCTATAGAGTCATAGAATCTAGATCGAAATTAGGCATCCATTTAGTTTAGGCATAGGCTACAGATCACACATCTCCTCTGTCACATGTAGGCCTAATGCCCTAAACAATTTAATCATTGTAGGGAAGAGAGGCATTAATTAATAACCCAACTCTTTAGAGAGGAGGACGGCAGTACAATGCTTCAAATTATCTCTCTCCCCAGTATCCTATGCAAGAACCCATCGACATTGTGAGCGCCATTTTGCAGCTTTAAAAAACAAAAAAAAATTATTATTAGGTGTGTGTGTGTGTGTGTGTGTGTGTGTGTGTGTGTGTGTGTGTGTGTGTGTGTGTGTGTGTGTGTGTGTGTGTGTGTGTTGTGGTTGTTGTTGTTGCTGGGGTTTTTTTTTGTTCCTCGGCAAGGTTTCCCAATTCCCCAAAAAGTCCTTCGGATGAGACTTTAAACCGAGACCCCGTGTGCGAACGCACGCAGAACACCTTGCGCACACGCTAAATCCTGTTCCGCTTTTCGTAAGAGTAGGCCATCGTGTGCCGGTGGGAACAGATGACATCAATTTTACAAAACTGCATACACACGGGGACTGGATGAAAAAAGCACAAGAGTGCTTATTCCATTATCCTCGATATAAAAGAATAAATCAAATCAAATCAAATGGTGAGATTTACGCGTATGCAACCCCCCCCCCCCCCCCCCCCCCCTCCTTTCACCCCCTCCACCCCCTTTAGGCAGCCGCATTCCGACTTTGGTGATGGTGTCTAAATATAACATCTGTGTGCATGTTGTTTCTTTTCCCCCTGTCATTCGTTCCCACTGCGCCGGATTTAAGGCGACACGAGGGCCCCGAAGAGCTAAGAAAGCTAGTCTGTCGGGAGGAAAGCTGGTAAGTGTACGCGACAAAAAACAAGCATTGCGCCCAAGAATAATGACAATATACAGCAATATGATGCAGCACAGCAAAGTGCAGGGTGGCCGCCACATGCGCGCATACAAACAAACGCCCTGATAAACACCAGCGCGCGCGCGCTTACGCACACGCATACCCACCCCCAGCCCGAAAAAGGTGCCGTTTTGAGCACAGATGCCATCGGAAGAGCCCTTTTCAGACCCGTCCAGCCCCGACTTTTGCCCGGTAAAAGACGGCACGGCACCAAGACAGTATCGTGCTGTATGCATACACTCTCCCCCACCATCTTGGATAGGTGTGGCGCCGGATTTGTGGCGACACGAGGGCCCCGAAGAGCTAAGAAAGCTAGTCTGTCGGGAGGAAAGCTGGTAAGTGTACGCGACAAAAAACAAGCATTGCGCCCAAGAATAATGACAATATACAGCAATATGATGCAGCACGGCAAAGTGCAGGGTGGCCGCCACATGCGCGCATACAAACAAACACACTGATAAACACCAGCGCGCGCGCGCTTACGCACACGCATACCCACCCCCAGCCCGAAAAAGGTGCCGTTTTGAGCACAGATGCCATCGGAAGAGCCCTTTTCAGACCCGTCCAGCCCCGACTTTTGCCCGGTAAAAGACCGCACGGCACCAAGACGGTATCGTGCTGTATGCATACACTCTCCCCCACCATCTTGGATAGGTGTGGCGCCGGATTTGTGGCGACACGAGGGCCCCGAAGAGCTAAGAAAGCTAGTTTGTCGGGAGGAAAGCTGGTAAGTGTACGCGACAAAAAAACAAGCATTGTGCCCAAGAATAATGACAATATGCAGCAATATGATGCAGCACAGCAAACTGCAGGGTGGCCGCCACATGCGCGCATACTAACAAACGCACTGATAAACACCAGCGCGTGCGCGCTTACGCACACGCATACCCACCCCCAGCCCGAAAAAGGTGCCGTTTTGAGCACAGATGCCATCGGAAGAGCCCTTTTCAGACCCGTCCAGCCCCGACTTTTGCCCGTTAAAAGACCGCACGGCACCAGGACAGTCTCGTACTGTATGCATACGCTCTCTCTCACCATCTTGGATAGGTGTGTCGCCGGATTTGTGGCGACACGATGGTCCCCAAGAGCTAAGAAAGTTAGTTTGTCGGGATAAAAGCTGGTAAGTGTACGCGCCAAAAAACAAGCATTGCACCCAAGAATAATGACAATATAAAGGAATATTATGCAGCACAGCAAAGAGCAGGGTGGCTGCCACATGCGCGCATACAAACAAACACACTGATAAACACTAGCTCGCGCGCGCTTACGCACACGCATACCCACCCCCAGCCCGAAAAAGGTGCCGTTTTGAGCACAAAGTGCAGAATGGCCGCCACATGCGCGCACACAAATAAACACACTCATAAACACCAGCGCATGAGTGCGTGCGTGCACGCATATTCTTCCCCCCCCCCCCCCCCCCCCCCCCCCCTAAGAAAGTTCTTTTTGGAGATTAGATTAGAACGATAGAGCCGTTTTCAGCCCTGTCCAACCGCCACTTTTGCATGTTAAAATAACCCACGGCAACAAGACACCGCAGCCTTTAATAGCTAAAAAATCTAGCTTGTCGCGAGAAAATCTGCTACTTTGTACGCAACCAAAACCAAGCAGGGTGCACTATACTAATGACAATATTTATAGCATTATTGTGCTCCAGAGCAAAGTGCAGGGTCGCTGCCATATGTGCGCACACATACAAACACACTGACAAATACAAGTGCGTGCGCACGTGTGCGCACGCATGCACCACCCACTGCAAAATATAAGTGTGGCTTTTGGCAAAGACGGGACCCAAAGACGCGTTTTCAAGCCCGTGTTGCGCCTACAGTTGCACAGTTACAGACCCCAAGGCACCAGGACAATATGGCACTGTATGCATACCCCCTCCCCCACCATCTTCCATGTGTATGGCGCCGGACTTGTTGCGACACCGCAGCCCTCAAGAGCGGAGAAAGCTAGCTTGTCGCAAGGAAATCTGCTACAGTGTACGCAACGAAAACCAAGCAGGGCGCACAACAATAATGACAATATACAGCAATAATTATGATGTTCCACAGCAAAGTGCAGGGTCCTCGCCACATGTGCGCATACAAACAAACACATTGACAAACACGACACGGCAGCCCTCAAGAGCTGAGGAAGCTAGCTCTGCAGTAGCAGATTTCTTTGCTACAAGCTAGCTTTCTTCGCTCTTGAGGGCTGCCGTGTCGCCACAAATCCGGCGCCACACACATTGAAGATTGTAGGGGAGGGTGTATGCATACAGTGTCATAATTATTGCCCTGGTGCCTTGGGGTCTGTAACCGTGCAAAAGTTGGGGCAGGACGGGCCTGAAAACGCGTCTTTGGGTCCCGTCTTTGCCCAAAGCCGCACCTAAAAAAAGAAGAAAAAACAAAGAGAGAGAGAGAGAGAGAGAGAGAGAGAGAGAGAGAGAGAGAGAGAGAGAGAGAGTGTGTGTGTGTGTGTGTGTGTGTGTGTGTGTGTGTGTGTGTGTGTGTGTGTGTGTGTGTGTGTGTGTGTGTGTGTGTGTGTGTGTATGTGTATAATTATGAGTGTGTGTAAATGTGT
>CM060327.1:9974986-9977486 GCA_030674155.1 Stramonita haemastoma | reverse complement strand
TTGAACTTTCTTACGTCAGTGTTGTTGGTTTTCTTCATTTCTCGGCAAGAGCTCCGAGGTTTACCGGTGGTAAGATGTTTGCATATTTGACTCCCCCCCCCCCCTTCACCATTAAGGTAGCCACATTCCGAATTCGGGGATGGTATCTAAACACAACACATGAGTGCTGCGTTTGTCACCCATTCCTACCGTCACGAAATGGTCTATTCCTTCGAAATTCAGAACAAGTTTTTAAAGTGTGCATAAGATGTTCTGCATGCATTTGTACATGGAGCCTTAGTTTACAGTCTCATCTGATGAACTATGACATTTAATTCACTTTTCCCGTCAAAATGGAAAGGGCAAGAACTTCAGGGTCTACATGTTAGGCAGGTTTTAACCGACTTGCCACCTTCCGTCTTAATACACTATTTTCAACATCATATTTATAACAATAATTATCTTTGCACTTTTCTTTTTGTCCAAGCTAACTAAATTTTATGTGCACGAATGTGTGTTCGCTTCAAGTCAAAGTTAAGCATCATCGAGCATGGTTACCAGTTGGATTGGTGACCGTTTGCGCACCTTGGCTTCAGTACAGTTCCCCCAGTTCCCCCAGCTGTAAATGGGTACCTGTTCTCTTCAGGGTCAGCGAAGGTAAAGCAGCAAGGGAGAGGAGATGGGCGCCGCCCTCAACATGCTGGCCACTAGAGAAGCTGAGGTCTCTGAAGCCTCGCTCCCCTACGACCGCTTAGATTATGGGAACACCTTTACCTTTAATATTGAGTCTAGGAAAAAAAAACAACCCACGACCTGGACAGAGGGGCAGAACTTAAAAAGTGAATCTTTAGCCATTACATAATCACGTTTCTGTTGTGTAGTGAAAGTGTACGTACACATCCAATCAACACTCTCCCCTGTCTGTGTGCAGGATTCTCCAAGCCATCCTCTCCAACGATGAGGAAGCCTTCCGCGCCATTCTAGAGCCACGTCACCAGCGGACTAACTCTGACACGAAAAGACTGAAGAAGGTGCTCTACGACCAGCACAGATTCACTCCTATGGGGGAACCCTTCGATAGCCAAATGCTGGCCATCTTGCAGTGGATGCTGCTAAACTCTCCACCTACCATCACCCCCTCCAGCTATCCGGAGAGCGAAAGGCCACCAAGTCGCCAGTTGCTGGACGCTTGCTTGAAAAGCTACAGGGGGAATCTGATTCACATCGCGGCTGCCTTGAACCGTGCCTCCATCATCGAAACCCTGTTAGACACTCTCAGGGATTTGGGGTTGCTGGCATTTGCCAAGAGACAGGTGGAGTGCCGGGACAGTGAGGGCAACACGGCTTTAGCCCTGGCCGTCATGGGGCAGTGTGAGGACGCGGCGGTCACTCTTTGTGTCCAAACCTTCTTCTTGGTTTTTACTCCAGCCTCCCTCGGTATCGTGCAAGACGCCGTGTCACGAAGTACGTCCCATTTGCCCAGACTGCCGCACATCTCTAACACGGTGTCTGCCCTGGTGAAAGAAGCTGCCGAGTTTTGGCCAGAGGAATGCCAAACTCTCGCCAGCCAGCACGCATCCTATTACTGGCCTATCGTGCGGAGTGACCTCCCCTTGCTGCAGGCGCAAGTGAGGAGAGGAAGACTGATGACGAAGAAAGACGATTTACCCGCCCTCCATTTCGCTGTCCTCTACTACACCGGCTTGAAGTTGGACAACAGACGACGGGAACTGATGAGCTACCTGATAACCTGTCCGGACGGGTTTCGAGAGGAGCGGAAAGTCTCCATCAACGACATCCATAAGCTCACTCTCACTAAAGACGTCCAGCTCTTGGGATCGGCTGCGCACTTTGCCCTGTACGAAATAGCTGACTTCTACAGACAGCGAGTCGCGCACAACAACAACGCACACACTTTCAAAGCGGAGGGAAGCAGACCAGACAGGGAGAAAGATGCGGTGCCGGAGGTTTCTATACGAAGGCGAGAAAACTGCATGGACATGCTGGATTTTCTTCAGGAGCACGGGGCAGATTTCAGCTTGATGACCCCTGCAGGCCTCACTGGGCTGGACATCTTGCCCGCTGACTGTGATCAGCAGATCATCGACAAAGTCCGGGCTTTAATGCAACCGCCTCCTCCCCCCACCACCCCCACCACCCCACCACCTTCACCAGCAGTATAGCTGCAGCAATCTGTGAGCAGAAATAAAAATAAACGAAACAAAAAAAAAACACAAACACAAAAAACTCCCCCAGGCCCAAAGAAAAACAACAACAACAACAACAACAACAACAACAAAGACCCGCGCCAAACTACGGAAGGATTTTTTTTAATGTTTAGCCTGTAGCGTGGGAGGCGGCAGGGAAATGTGAATGCCTGTTGAGGCACTGAACCAGACTATCAGGGAACCTTCTGTGGGCAGTTACAGTTTTGACGTACTGCAAGCTGAAGGGTCCCCGTTGGTACCCCTCCCGCCCCCCCCCCCCCAAAAAACAAAAACAAAAACAAAACTACCAACAA
>CM060327.1:9959986-9969986 GCA_030674155.1 Stramonita haemastoma | reverse complement strand
TGGAAAAAAGTTTGAAAAGAAAGAGAAAAAGTTGATTGTTAACTTGGGTGATCATGTATATTTTGTGTATGTAGCTTTTTTTGATAAAAGATTTTGTTATAAAAAGCATGAGTATGTTCTTTTTATCCAAAAAGGTGGAAATTGCTTGTGACGTCAGCATTACTGGACTTCGAAGGTAATGGAACATACACGAAAGAAAAAAAAGTATAACGACTCGACTTCCAGGGGATGGAACATACACGAAAGAAAAAAAAGTATAACGACTCGACTTCAGGGGGATGGAACATATATACGAAAGGAAAAAAAGAGAATAATATTACGACTCGACTTCCAGGGGATGGAACATACACGAAAAAGAAAAGAGAAAAATATTACGACTCGACTTCAGGGGGGTGGTGGAACATACACGAAGAAAAAATAATAATACGTCTCGACTTCAAGGGGATGGAACATAATACAAAAGAAAAAAACAGAAAAAAATATTACGACTTGATTTTAGGGGTATGGAACATAACACGAAAAAGAAAAGAAAAGAAAAGCATTACGATTTCAGGGGGATTGAACATACGCAAAGAAAAAAAAAAAGAGAAAAAAAAAATCAGACTGCCACCCCCCCCCCCACCCCACCCCCACCCCCTTATCTGAAAGAAAGAAAGATTTATGAAAACATCTCACATGTTTCAACATTGACTGTGGGAGAAAGGACAGAACTGGTCACTTCTCTGTCCAAACCGGACACACATTATAAACTGTGCCTTTATTCACTGAAAGTTTACACGAAAGTTTGTTTTAACCCACAGGTAAAAAAAAACACAAAAAAAACCACCCAGCAAATCTTTACTTGACACTTTGAACTTGAACTTGTTTTTAAACATAGAAGTATTATTGATAAAGGAGAAAAGATAAGGAAGTTTAGAAAGAAATAACAATGGTGATTGTAAGGTCGAAAAACAGAGGGACTGGCCCGGATAGTAAATACGACAAGTGGAAAGCAAGGTGAGTAAGTTAATGAAAGAATGTGTAGGCTGTGTGTGTGTGTGTGTGTGTGTGTGTGTGTGTGTGTGTGTGTGTGTGTGTGTGTGTGTGTGTGTGTGTGTGTGTGTGTGTGTGTGTGTATGTGCGCGCGTGTGTGTGGGCGTGCGTGCGTGCGCGTGTGTGTGTGTGTGTGTTTGTGTGAGCATGCGTATGAGTGTATGTGTGTGTGTGTGCGTATGTGTATGTGCGCGCGTGTGTGTGTGCGGGCGTGCGGGCGTGTGTGAGTGTGTGTGTGTGCATGCGCGCGCACGTGTGCGTGTGTTCGTACGCGCGTGTGTGAAAGTGTGTGTGTGCACGCGCGCGAATGTGTGTTTGCGTGTTTGTGTGTGTGTATGTGTATGTGTATGTGTGTGTGTATGTGTGTGCACGTGCTTGTGAGTGTATGCGCGTGCGAGCTTGCACTCGAATATGTGCAAGTGTCCATACAAACACATGCGTAATGTGTGTGTGTGTGTGCGCGCGCGCGTGTGTGTGTGTGTGTGTGTGTACGTGAGTGTATGTGTGTGCGCACGAGTGTGCATGCGTGTGTGCAAGTGTGCGCGCATATGCATGCGCGCATAAGCGCGCATGTGTGTGTGCGCGCGCGCGTGCTCGCACTCAACTATATGTGAGCGTGTATACGAACACACGCGTATATATATACAACGTATGTGTACGTTTCCAGAATGCTGCAGATCATCGTGAGCAACAACGTGACAGCCATGTCCTGGTCGCTGAACCTCTCTGGGCTGGCCAAGCCGGACAGAAGGAGACTGAGGAAGCTGCTGTTCACCCGCCAGAAGTTCGCGCCTCTGGGCGACCCCTACGACGCCTCCCTGCTGGAGGCCCTGACAGGGGTGCTGCTGAGCCCCTCCAGTCTGCAGCGCATCGAGGCCAGGAATCCCCGCTGTGCTGTGAGCAAGGCTGAGATGCTGGACGTCTGTCTGAAGGACTACAGGGGCTCCTTGCTGCACGTCGCCGCGGCTCTGGACCGGGATGCTATGGTGGAAGTAATGCTGGACAAGGTCCGGGACCTCGGGTGGGGGCCCAGGACCCACAGCCCCGCGGTCAGGCATCTCCTGAGGGCCTGGGACAATGAGAAGAACTCGGTTCTGGACGTGGCTCTTGTGGGCGACCACCCCAGGACGTTGAGGGTCCTACTGGACTGTCTGAAAGATGAGGACCGAGTGGATGCTCACACTGCCGATGAGTGTGTCCAGTTTGCGCTCAACTACTACGGCTTTCTCCAGACTATGCTGCCTGAAAGGGCCACGGTTCCGATGCTGGTCTGTGGGCAGTCTGAGTATGCTGTGGTGAAAGTGTTTCACTGGGAATTCATGGGTTATATATCCAACAACAAACATCTTCCCCTGAATATTTTCCTGCTGAAGTTAAAGGGGTTGAGGGCCAAACGCGCGTCCTACCTGCTGCATACTGCTATTCTGGTTTGCGGCAATGAAGAGACACTGACGGATTCTAGGAGGGAGGTTCTGCAATACCTGTTGGAGTTTCTTACGGGTCGGTATTCAGCAGATATGCAGGGCGCGCTCTCAGACGTGTGTCCCATGCTCTACGACGACAGGGCACCCCTGTCCGGCACTGTGGTGCACTTCGCGGTCACCTACTTCACTGCCGACTTCACTTACGTCCACAAGAAAACTCGGGCAGAACGGACACCGCTGAGGAGAGAAGACATCCAACACGCTGACGCCGCCATCAGAGAGAACGAGGGTGACGCCGACTCCTCCAACGAAACGGTTCAAAACAACCCTCCCCCCCGGGACTCGGTGAGGAATGAGCAGAGGCACGGAGGAGGGTTCCTGACCCTGATGGACATGCTGGACATTCTCTATCAGGCGGGAGCGGACTTCACTCAGGTGAACTTGGAGGGGAAGACTGCGCTAGACCTCTTGCCTCCTGATGTCGATTTCCGCATCGTTAACAAACTGATCTGGTGTATGCGACAGAGGAGAGAGGGGCTACAGCAGCAGCAGCAGCAAGAACAGGAGGCAGAGGATGGGGCGGGTCAGGTTTAAGTAGTCATCAGTATCAGTGTCATCAGCTAGTGCAGTTAGGGGTGTGTGTGTGTGTGTGTGTGTGTGTGTGTGTGTGTGTGTGTGTGTGGTGTGTGTGTGTGTGTGTGTGTGTGTGTGTGTGTGTGTGTGTGTAATGTGTGTGTTTGTGTGTTGTGTTGTGTTGTGTTGTGTTGTGTTGTGGTGTGTGGTGTGTGTGTGTGTGTGTGTGTGTGTGGTGTGTGTGTGTGTGTGTGTGTGTGTGTGTGTGTGTGTGTGTGTGTGTGTGTGTGTTGTGTGTGTGTGCGTGCGTGTGTGTGTGTTGTGTGTGTGTGTGTGTGTGTTGTGTGTGTGTTGTGTGTGGTGTGTGTGTGTATTGTGTGTGTGTGTGACCCACACATGGGGATAAGTGACTGCTTTTCTGATGAGGAGGGAGAGGGAGGAAGGGGGAGAGAGAGAGAGAGATTTGAGATTGATTGATTCATTCATTCTTTAATATTGAGAATAAGCTCTCCTGTACTTTTTTACACCCACTCCCAGTGCGTATGCAGTTTTGAAAATTTTGACATCTGTTCCCATTTGTGAGAGAAAGAGAGAAAGGGTCATGGTTACGTCTTTAAACTGTTACCATTTCGAAAAAAAAGAGCCCCACTTTCAACCCCCCAAAAGAGAAAAAGAAGAAAACCAAATAAATAAAATAAACAACAAAAACATTGGCTCTTGTTTATTCACTCTGAACACGGAAGGGAGACATTTTAAAGTATCATTCCCCCCACCCCACCCCCACCCCCATCTATTTGAGTTTTAAATGTGCTTACTTTTTAAGGACAAGGTTTAACTTTTCAATGATCACGAGGAACAATATTCCAAAACATTATCTGGTACTTCCAAAATCCCTTTACGTTCCACTGATATTATGAACTTCATTTTTTGCTTTTCAAACAAATTGGAATGTTTGTGGGGTTTATCATCTTTCTCACCGGGCACAGTGTTGGCTGGTGTTCCGGAGCTTCGGCATTCACAGTTTGTAAGAATTCTTCTTTTCTTCTTCGTTCAACGCTCAAACAGTAACTCTTGTCTGTCTGGCATTATATGAGCCAAAAAATGCGTTGCACTGCCGTTGATTGCTTGACTAGTCAGGCAGCTTCAGCGTAGGAGAGAGAATTTATTTTTAAAGTCTTCCTGGAGAATTAAAAAAAAATGGCAGGAGAATGGATGAAGAAGGCAGAAAATAGACAAGAAGGAGGTGACAGGAAGGTAAAAGATTAAGGCAGAAACAAAGAGAGGGATAGAATAGAGGAAATTCCTAGCACAGAATTTTCTGAAGGTGGGGATGCTGTTTAGATAGACAGTATCCCAACATCCTCACAGAGTGAGTAAAATATTAATTATGTTTGTAGTAATTCATACAGTGTGGAAGATTTCGAGAAAAAAGGCATTATTTCCCCCATGATCAGGTTTTAAACAATATTAAAAAAATCTCTTCCCTGTGATTGGGATTTCCGCATCCCTTTTAACACCTTGGAAGATCAACTAGCAAGTAGTATAAAATAATTTAAGTCATCAAAAATCTTTTTTTTCCTGTTTTACATTAACGCCCACCCCAACCTCTTCCAAAGATGATAACAGGGAAGGAAACGGAAGGGGAGGGGGGGGGGGGGTGGAGGGGGAGGGGGAAGAAGCCAAACAAATGCATATTTATGAGTGTAAGGCGCCCGAGTTCACCCAGCTGTACCCTAAATAGGTACCTGCCCTCTTAAGGGTCAGGGAAGGTAAAGCAGCGACAGAGAGAGAGAGAGAGAGAGAGAGAGAGAGAGAGAGGGGAGAGAGAGAGAGAGAGAGGAGAGAGAGAGAGAGAGAGAGAGAGAGAGAGAGAGAGAGAGAGAGAGGAGAGAGAGAGAGAGACAGACAGCCCAGCCCAGACCAGACCAGACCAGACCAGACCAGACCAGACCAGACCAGACCAGACCAGACCAGACAGACAGACAGACAGACAGACAGACAGACAGACAGACAGACGACAGACAGACAGACAGACAGATGGGTGCCGCCCTTAATTTGCAGGTCCCTAGAGAAGCTGAGGTCTCTGATGCCTCGCTCTCCTACGACCACACAAGTTACGGGACACCTTTTTACCTTTTTTCTCTACTGCTTACTTTAAAAAGTACAGAAACATTTCCAGTTTTCTCACTCTCATCAACCTAAATAGGTCTTTGAAATGAAATGAAGCGTTGATTAACTTCAAGGGGAAAAAAACACCAGAGCTTCAATAACCTTCGTTTTTAATAAAGCAAACTTCAGAAATAAAATGATTGGCACAAAATAGAGAGTGTTTGTATATATTTTGTGTGTGTGTGTGTGTGTGTGTGTGTGTGTGTGTGTGTGTGTGTGTGTGTGTGTGTGTGTGTGTGTGTGTGTGTGTGTGTGTGTGTGTGTGTGTGTGTGTGTGTGTGGTGTGTGTGTGTGTGTGTGTGTGTGTGGTGTGCGTTGTGTTGTGTGTGTTGTGTGTGTGTGTGTGTTATGTGTGTGTGTGTGTGTGTGAGAGAGGAGAGAGAGAGAGAGAGAGAGGAGAGAGAGGAGAGAGAGAGAGAGAGAGAGAGAGAGAGAGAGAGAGAGAGAGAGAGAGGAGAGAGAGAGAGGAGAGAGAGAGAGAGAGAGAGAGAGAGAAAAATGACCCTGAATTTAAATCTGTTTAGCACCTGAAAATGGTGCAATACGAAGTGTCCTAGTAGACACTGTTCCTACAAGACAGAATAAATTTAGCTATCAGGGAAGGTAAAGCAGCGAGGGAGAGGAGATGGGCACCGCCCTCAATACGCTGGCCTAGAGAAAATGAGGTCTCCGATGCCTCACTCTCCCATGACCACCTAGGTTATAGGACACCATTACCTTTTATCCTTAATTGTTGTTGTTCTTTGCGTAAAGGTGTTTCCCCATTCATTTCAACAGTTCTTTTATTTATTTATTTATTTATTTATTCATTATTCATTTATTTATTTATCATTTATCTCTTATCTACTTATTTATCCATCTATGATTGATTATTATTATAATCTATTTATATATTTGTTTATTTTTCAATAAGTCATTCGGATGAGACTACAAACCGAGGCCTCGTGTGCGAACGCACGCAGAACATCTTGGCACACGTTAAAACCCCGTTCCGCCTTTCGAAGAGCAGGCCATTGTGTTGCCGGTAGGAGCGACGACAAAATTATATTTAAAAAACAAACCAACATGCACACAGGTGTCGTGTTTAGACACCATCCCTGAGGAAAAATCGGGGAGTTGGAGCCCCAGGGCGGTTCGGGACTGTATATGGCAAGTTCTGGGGCTCCTGTGACGGTACTGAACCATTCGTATCGGTGCACTGCCTTTCCAATGGACCATTCCAGTGGCCGTGGAGAGGGGGGGGGGGGGGGGGTTGCTGCATGGGTAACAGCTTGCCCTCCATACTTACCTACCCAGGCTTTGCGCTCTAAAGACTAGAGCGCAACTCCAAGTCTTCCGAGACTGACGGGTGCCTACTACTACTCTTATTTTTCAATTCTTAACCGTCTCTGTACTTGAATTTTCAATATTCTGCATCCATGTAATCATTTCTTTAAAAACACGAATAGCTTGCAAACATAAAAAAAAATCAATCACACACGTCACCTAGCAAGCTGTTTTAAAACCAGTTAGTCTTTATCCATCAATTCATTTTCTCGAAAATGTGAAAATTCCAACGCAATCCATGCTGTATTTACGCGTAACTCTTTTATCATTAAATTTTATTTAGAATTTTATCATCATTTCATCTCCCCGAAGGCGGAATGTGGCTACATTTTCAACGGGCAAAATCGGCTGCAAAACGCAAAATCTCACCATTAGTGAACCTTGGAGCTCTAGCTAGCCGAGGGACGGGGGAAAAATCAGTTCATGTTGTTCATAGCGCCACCAACCACGACAGCCATAGCAACGCTGTCATCCTTTTTTTTATATTTTAAATTTCAGCAGCCCCAGTAACAAGTTCATAATCAACACCATCTAATCCCTTTACACCTTCAACATTGTCAAGCTGAACAAAAAAATCATTAAATGACAAAACAGCTGTATCCCTTCCTTTTTGCTCTGGAATTCACATCAGGGCTGACTCCACTGCCCCCAAGAGTCCTTCCGTATGAGACTATCAAACGAGGTCCCGTGTGCGAACGCACGCAGGATAACTTGCACACACGTTAAAACCCATTCTGCTTTTCGGAAGAGCAGGCCATTGTGTGCCGGTAGGAGTGGATTATTAAAAAAAACAAAACAAAACAACAGCATGCACACAGGTGTCGTGTTTAGACACCATCCCTGAGGAAAAATCAGGGAGTTGGAGACCCCAGGGCGGCTCGGGGCTGTATGTCTATATAATAGATAGATATATATACAATATAAAATAAATAATAAATAAATAAAAATAATGGGTAGGCACTGGAGTTGTGCGACGCGCTCTCCCCGGGGAGAACAGCCCGATTTTCACGCAGAGAAATCTGCTGTGACATAAAGTGGTATAGAATAAAATAAAGTAATAATAAAATAAAAATAAAAAAAATAAGGCTAATAAAAACCAGGCCGGGTAGAGGACGCCAGCCATTTCACTTAAATTATTCATTATCCCCAATGTAAGCGTAAATAAAATACACTTTGAAAACAGGGGCAGGATAGTTTCAGTGGTCAGAGTACTCCGTTACTCATTGTCGATGGCATTATGTCCATGTTCGGTCGGGACTGGATGTAAAAAAAAAAAAAAAAAAAAAGCACATGAGTGGTTATTCCATCCACTTGTCTTTTTTCTAATACGAGTAGCTTGCCAACATTCATTCCATTTTCCTCAAAAATAAAAGAATAAATAAATAAAATGAAATGAATGAATGATAAATAACATTCATGAAACCTGCCACCAAAAAAATGTTCCGTTAGAAAAAAGATGATGAATACTTTAATGTACGAAAAAAAAATACACAAGAAAAACTATCATATGAGTAAGTAACACTGCAAATGGATATCCTGCCCATCCCAGTGCTTTACGATGTTACTGTCTGGTCGCCAGAACAAAGCAATACAGGTGAAAGTGTCCTGTAAGGTATGAACTGAAAATATGTTTAAGATTTGTTTTTCAAGAAAGGCTATAGAAAGGACGGGGGAGGCAGAAAAGAAGCAAGAGAGATAATGGATATGTAAGGAAAATAACAGAAACAGACTGATAGAAAAGGGGAAATTTCTAGCCCAAAATTTCCTGATGGGGATGCTATTGACATTAACTATCATTCACAGGAAGTAAGTGTGTGTGGGTTTTCTTCTTTTTCTTCTATTCTTTTATTTCGAGGATAATGGAATAAGCACTCGCGTACTCTCTTACATCTAGTCCCCGTGTGTATGCAGTTTTATCGATTTTGTCATCCGTTCCCACTGGCACAAAATGGCCTACTTTTCCGAAAGAGGAACGGGTTTTAACGTGTGTGGAAAATGTTCTGTATGCATTCACACACGGGACCATGGTTTATTGTCTCATTCGAAGGAGTGTGTGTGTGTGTGTGTGTGTGTGTGTGGTGTGTGTGTGTGTGTGTGTGTGTGTGTGTGTGTGTGTGTGTGTGTGTGTGTGTAAATCTCTATCTCCCTCTCTCTCCACTGCAAAAAATGCTTTCTCACACATACACCCTCTACTAATAAACACAAAAATCGTGTTTCTCTTTCATCATTTTTTATTTACTACTGTATCCTTTTTAAAAAAAAATCTTTTTACAGAAGGATGTGACTAAGTTTGCAGTTGAGTCTAAGCATACTTTGGTATAAAACACTACATCAGATTAGCTTGAAAAATGGCATGCCGAAATAAAACATAAAAAAACGTACGGATAAAACTAACCACAGAGCTAAATAAAAATTTAAAAACTCAACGAAACCCCACACCCAAACAACATTCATAAAGGAAACATAAACCGACCTCAGTTATCTTCACAATATCATATTCGAGTAAAAATGTGAGTTATTCAAATACGACACGTTAACTTTACTTTTGGACGTTTACACCAGGACGGACCAAAATCCATTATCGTCCTTTGTTTCCAAGTTTGCTATTTATTCCTTAATCCTTTAATGTCTTAAGCCTTTTGCTCGTAATCTACATGGATTTTGTTTTGTTTTGAGATAATGAAGTATTTGAATTTGAATATAATAAGTTTAAAAATATATCAGTTAAAACACGTCTTTGTCCTTTGCACGTATTGAAGTGTTTCCTTTTAATGTCTTGTCTTTAAGCTGTCAGAATAGGCCGGAAAATGTTACGAAAAATAAAGTTTATTTTCAGTACTTTCCCCCTCGGACGGGCGCTATGGTCGAGTGGTTAAGGCCGTTCGACTTCAATCCTGTGGGTTAATGAAGTCGTGGGTTCGAATCTCGGCGGTGTCTGGTGAATTAAAGGTGGGGATTTTTGTGATCTCCTAGGTCAACTTAAGTGCAGACCTACCATTGCCTCCTTTCGTGTACATACACATACAGAAGATCAAATATGCAGGTTAAGGATTCCGAAATACATAACGTTCTGTGGGCTACGAAAACAAGAGTATACTCAGGACACATCCTTGAAGTCGGAATGCAGCTACCTTCATGGAACGCAAAAACGGTCACATATGCAAAATCTCACTACTGGCGAGCTTCGGAGCTTTAGCCGAGAAATAAGGAAAGTGCTTTCTCTGGGAATCTATTCGCCAGATATCTCTGCTGCAGTAAGAAAAAAAAAGTGAAAAAATGGGGCCTTTGACAACAATGAAGACGGATTTTTTAAACAACATTTCAGACAGTGATTCACTTTCAACATTTTCAAAGAACAAAAAAAAAATTGAGTGTTTTTTTTTTCTTCTAAAGTTTATTCTACAAGACTGGACTATCATATAAACAGTTTTTAAGTCAGCCACGTATATATACGCTATCCAGGTATGCTTAGGTTT
>CM060327.1:9952486-9954986 GCA_030674155.1 Stramonita haemastoma | reverse complement strand
AGATAGCTACTGATTTTGCCCAGCACTGACGTTGGTTATTTTACCTGAAAATGCTAATTTAATGTACAAAATGGTTAACTTTTTCTGATAAGGGATATGACATAAAAAGCGAAACAAACCCTCTTCTTAAATGAGTATAAAGTAAAAATGAGTAAGTCAATAAATTAAGAAGAAAAAGTTGATATCGGGGCCAAAACTGTGCACGTCTTTCATTGAAAAAAAAAAAAATAAAAGGACACAAAACATGAACTTGCTAAAGACAGACATACAGACCCCTCTTCTACACCAATACAAATTTTGCTCAAAAACAAAACACAAACTCATCACTTACCGTTCTTTCAGATATTTTGGGCTAGACGTCGCCTCAGTCATAATGGAGAAGAGGTTCGTACTTTTTTTTAAACAACACTTCGGGGTTCAGATCTAGCCTAGGATTCTTAAAACACTACTACTACGGTAGATTAAAACCCAGTCTGTTCCACAGAATTTTTTTTTTTAATGTAGTGACAGTTTATTAAATGTGACTATTCCGCAGAAGCTCTCTCTTACAGGTACAGTTACGAAACTGTTGCTGTGGTAGATTAAAACTGTCTGAATGTCGCAAGACCTCTTGAGGACAGCTTAGGTTTGATATTTTATCGGGTGAACATCTCTGGATATTTTCACTGTAACGGCCATGGTGTCTTCACGTGCAACTAGACTGAAATTCGCAAAAAAATTGTAACCCTCACCCCGCCCCCCTTCCCTTCCTTCCACCCTTTTCTCTTACACACACACACACAACACGCACACATTGCTTGTTCTTTATATATATATTTTTTATATATTTATATACACACACACACACACACACACACACACACACACACACACAATATATATATATATATATATATATATATATACATATATATATATATATATATATATATATATATATATATATATATAATATATATATAATCACATTTTTTGTATTGTTGATTCTGTAAGCTGACGAGTTTTTATAAAATGTAAGGCTCCCCCTACGCTTTGCTCTCTAATACCCTTTTAATCCACCCCCTCCCCCCCTCATCCCCCTCCCCCTCTCTCTCTTCTATTTTGTTTTTGTTTAAATCGTTTAGTTTTCAAACATCCCCATTACTTCCTCCTTCCTCCTTTTCTTCTTTCTTTATTTCTGTCTGCTTGACTATTTTCAAGATTACCATATGCACAAAGGAATAGAAATCAGTAGGCCCCTAAATAATGACCAACATTTTCTCTGTAAGTATACGTCATTGACGATAAAACGTCACGAATCCTTATCACGTCACTCTAAGTTTCTCAGAGGTGTATGGCAAGCTACAGGAAAACTCAAACTCAAAGCGATGATTGACTTCTTTTTAGTTCGCAATAGTGTTTTTTTCCCCTTATATTTAGTATTTTTGTTTTAGTGTGTTCCATTTCTCTTTCTATCCATCTTTCTTTCTGTTTCTTTCTATTTTTCTTCCATTCTTTCTTTTTCATTTATCATCTATACACTTTCTTTGGAGACAGGATAGCTCAGTGATCAGAACTCTCTCTTTTCCAAAGCTAAGGTTAAGCAGCATCGAGCGTGGTTACCAAGTGGATGGGTGACCGTTTGCACGCCTTGGCTTCAGTAGAGTCCCCCAGTTCACCCAGCTGTAAATGAGTACCTGCCCTCTTTAGGGTCAGGGAAGGTAAAGCCCGTGTCCCTGTATTTTCCTTTTGTTTGTCTCTTTAAACAAAAAAGAAAAAAAAACTGTACAATTCTGTTATCTTTTAGTCAAAAGGTTTCATATTCTTTCGAAAATTTCTCTTTCCAGTTTTTTTGTCTATCTATCTATCTATCTATCTATCTATCTATCTATCTATCTATCTATCTATCTATCTATCTATCTATCTATCTACCTATCTATCTGTCTGTCTGTCTGTCTGTCTGTCTGTCTGTCTGTCTATCTATCTATCTAGCTCTTTAGCTCTCTAGCTCTCTACCTATCTACCTATCCCTTAGTCTGGCGACCGTGGGGGCATCCATGAAGAACTTGACAACCAGTTCCCTCCATTCCTCTCTCTGTTCTGCCTTTCTCAGAGTTTTGTTGAGTTCTAGGCCTGTCTATTCACTGATGTTGTCCGCCCATCTCTTCTTTGGTCTGTCTCTTTTTCTTCCTTCTTGGACAGTGCCTTGCAGTATTGTTTTTGCAAGTCCTTTTCATCTTGTGACATGCCCGTGCCATTTAGGTTTACTCTTCTTTACGATTGATAGAAGATTTTTGTAGGGACCAATGGTTTGCTGGATTCTGTTATGCACGTCTTCGTTCCTTATGTAGTTTCTGTAGGAGGTGCCAAGGAGTCTCCGGAAGCATTTCATCTCTGCTTATTATTTTTACGTTTGATTTTTTTTCGGAATTTGCCAGATACAAGTAAAAACTACAGACGATACTGAGTAAATCAGTACGTTAAATATGTTGTTGCTGTTGTCATTGTCATCGTTGGTATT
>CM060327.1:9932486-9942486 GCA_030674155.1 Stramonita haemastoma | reverse complement strand
GAGGGCTTGGGTATTTTCAAAACACACTTAAAAGCAAAAGGATTAAAAATTATGCATTGATATTTCATTACAAGGTAGAATAACAGATATAGTTTAATAATCGATCAAAATCTCAAAATTGATAACTAGACCCCCACCTGCCTTTAAATGGCTCCTAGCACAAAATTGGGTAATGGACTAAGCGACTCATTTCGTGGTGGAGCGTCATATATATACATACAGTGTGTGTGTGTGTGTGTGTGTGTGTGTGTGTGTGTGTGTGTGTGTGTGTGTGTGTGTGTGTGTGTGTGTGTGTGTGGTGTGTGGAATTTGCACATATGTAGAGGAGGGGGAGAGTTGTCAGATTTGTATTCTCACATTGGTCTCTTACTAATCTTTTTTAAAAAAAGTGTTCTTCATTCTTTTTAGAATCTTAAAGTGGAACCCTTTTTCATGGGTGTGTGGTTGTTGTTTGTTTCATTTTATTTAGTTTTGTTTGCCCTGTGTCTTGGTTTATGGCCTCGTCATATATCTATCCTTATTCGGTTTGTTTCTGCTGTAGAATTGAGACTTTATAGAACAAAAGCGGAACATTGCTAGTATTCCTTATAGTTTGAATGTTTGCACGTGCATAAATGAGTTCGATACATTAATGTTTAATAATTGCCTGTTTTTTTTATCTTAAAGATATGAGATAGCTTAGTGGTCAGAGCGCTGGCTTTCCCCAAGCTAAGGTTAAGTAGCATCGAGCGTGGTTACCAGTTGGACAGGTGACTGTTTGCGCGCCTTGGCTTCAGTACAGTCCCCCAGTTCACCCAGCTTTAAATGAGTGTCTGCCCTTTTTAGGGACAGGAAAGGTAAAGCAGCAAGGGAGAGGAGATGGGCGCCGCCCTCAATATGCTGGCCCCTAGAGAAGCTGAGGTCTCTGATGCCTCACTCCCCTACGACCACATAGGTTATGAAACACCTTTGCCTTTTTATGTCTAGTCCTATACAATCCCCCTTTATCATCCTATTCTATCTGGTGATATCATCGACAAAGACGTCATCATCTGCCTCGTCATCATTATTGTTATCATCGTCATCATCATCATCATCGTTGTCCTGTTTAGCAAGTCTAAAAAACACTAGATTAATGGATATTTGTTTAAAATAATTTTGCATTAATCAATCCTTTGTGGCGAATCGATCCTTTGTCACCGAGTTCTTTATGATCAGAATCAGGATACAGCAATATTCAGGATAGATTTACTTCCAGTTTTATTCTTTTTTTCCTTTTTTTTGTTCCTTGGCTTGAGTTCTGAGGTTCACCAATGGTGAGACTGTTGCGTATGCGACCTTTTTTCCCCTCACCATTTAGGTAGCCACATTCCGACTTTAGGGATAATGTTCAAACACGGGCACCCGTGTGCATGTATTTTTAAAAGAAAATAATTCTCATCATTCTGTTCCTACCGGCATAAAATGGCCTACTCTTTTGAAAGGCGGAATGGATTTTTAAACTGTGTGCGCAAAATGTTCTGCTTGTGGTCGCACACGGAGTAGCAGTTTACAGCCTCATATCCGAAGGACTTAAAATGGGGGAGCGGAGTCAGCACTGATGTGAAATCCGGGGTACAATCCCACTCCCCCCTTAAACGAGTGCCTCCGTGATGGTCCGATCCCGGGCCGTCAGATCTTTAATTTATTTTATTTTATTTTTATACCACTTTATGTCACAGCAGATTTCTCTGCGTGAAATTCGGGTTGCTCTCCCCAGGAAGAGCGCGTCGCCACAAGTGCAGCGCCTACCCATTTTTTTTTCCCCTCAGGGATGGTGTCTAAACACGACACCTGTGTGCATGCTGGTTTTTTTTATATAATTTTGTCATCCGCTCCTACCGGCACCACGATGGCCTGCTCTTCCGAAAGGCGGAACGGGGTTTTAACGAGTGCGCAAGATTTTCTACGTGCGTTCGCACACGGGGGCTCGGTTTATAGTCTTATCCACATGACTGACTTTGACATTCAGTTCGATTTTTTCGTCCAACTGGGACGAAAGGGCGATGCTGGGTTCGAACCCAGAAACTCACGGGTTACATATTGTCATGCGAACGTCTTAACCATCCTGCCACCTTCCTTCACGAGTAGAATGCTCTTAATATCTAAGGACGGGATAGCCTAGTGGTCAGAACATTACGTTCACAAATTGACGACCCGGGTTCGATTCCCGTTCGAGGAGATTTTTCTCCTGGCGTTAACAACAGTGCTGACTCCACTCTCCCCAAAAGTCCTTCGGATGAGACTTTAAACCGAGGCCCCGTGTGCAAACGCATGCAGAACATCTTGCGCATACGTTAAATTCTGTTCCGCTTTTCGTAAGAGTAGGCCATTGTGTGCCGGTAGAAACAGATGACAAGATTTACAAAACTGCATATACACGGGGACTGGATATAAAAATGCACATGAGTGCTTGTTCCGTTATCCTAGATATAAAAGAATAAATAACGTATATAATAATAATAATGAGGCTATCCCACCCTCCCTTACTCGTGTCAACTCGTTGTTGTTATGAAGATTTATGACTTGGGTTTTTCATAATCATAATCATAATTATTGGGATTCAGTGTTAGCCAAGCCCAAGATGGCCAAAGCAAACAAGCAAGCACGCCAAGCAAGCAAGCAATACAAACAAACAAACAAAATTGATAGCCTACACATAACCTGCCTGCAATCGAAGAAGTTTTATTTCTTTATCTCACCTCATTCATTAGTTTAGTTTCTGTCATGAAAGGGTTTGACCCAAGATGTTTCAGCCTGAAATGGATTGAATCCCATTTGTCACAGATTAAACACACATTCTCTAACACAGACAGACAGACAGACAGACATAGACACAGACAGACAGATAGATAGAGAGAGCGATGTAAAGATTGAGAGAAACAGACAGAGACAGAGAGAGAGAAACAGACAGACAGACAGACACATACGGACAGACACAGACAGACAAACACACAGACAGACACATAGAGGCTGAGAGACAGATACCGAGACAAAGAGAGCGAAACAAAGACTGAGAGAGAGAGGCAGAGATCGAGACAAAGAGATACAGAGGCAAAGAGACAGAGACAGAGAGAAAGAGACAGACAGACAGACATGGACAGAGATAAAGACAAACAGACAGACAGTCAGACGCACAAACAAACACACAGACAGACATAAACAGATTTCAAACCCTTCCTGCATTACTGAAAACTCTCTCTTTGATATAATAGCAATTGATTGTAATTTACATTCATTATTCCCCCCCCCCTCCTCTCTCCTCTCTCCTTTCCCTTTTACCCCCCTCCCGCCCCCCCCCCCCCCCCCCCCCCCCCCCCCCCCCCCCCCCCCCCCCCCCCCCCCCCCCCCCCCCCCCCCCCCCCCCCCCCCCCCCCCCCCCCCCCCCCCCGCCCTCGCCCCTTCCCCCATTCACCTAATTGTTTGGACACGTGTGAAAAGTGATGTCCTGGTGAGAGTGCATTCCCTTGCTGGCCATCACTCGCTTGTCAGCCATCCGTTTTATGTCTTGGATGGTAATCAGCGAGGAAGATTCTATGGGAAGCCCCCCCCCCCCCACACACACACACACACACAAGAACCCCCCCCCCCCAAAAAAAAAAAGAAAGAAAGAGGACCCCCCAAAAAAAACCAAAACAACCCCTCCCCCCGAAATAAATTGCACTCACATACAAAACCAACACAAAAATCAAACATACCCCCCCCCACACACACACACAAGTAAATACACAACACAACACAACACACACACACACACACACACACACACACACACACACACACACACACACACACACACACACACACACACACACACACACACACACACACAAAACCAAACATACCCCCACACCACACACACCACCAAAAACACACAACACAACAACACACACAAAACTACACACACACACAAACCAAACACACACACACACCACACACACACAACACACACAAAACCAAACATACCCCCTCCACACACACACAAACCACACACACAAAATAACACACACACACACACACACACACACACACACACACACACACACCACACACACACACACACACACACACACACACACACACACACACACAACCGAATTCTGAAGGATTTGAACTTTAGTTCTAGTTTTTTATCTTATTGGATTTCATCTTTTTTAAAAAAAAATTCTTTTAGAAATGTTCTCTTATCTATCACTCTCTTTGTTTCGGCCTTGTTCCTTTTCTTCCTTTCACTTTCTTTTTTGTCTGTTTTCTGCCTTCTTGGTCCATTCTCCTGCTGTTTTTCCTGAAAAACTTAAAAGATAACAATTCTCTCTTACGCCTGACTTGACAAGAGAAGTGCTTAACGGCAGTGTGACGCATTTTCGCTCATATAACAGACAATAACAAATGCTGTCTGAACATTAAACGAAGATGATCTTGTTTTTGAATGGTTCTTGTTTCTATCTAAATTTTGTTATGTATATATTTTGTTTTTTCTTTTGTTGTTTGTTGTAGTTCTTTGTTGCTGTTTTTTTTGTCTTGGTTTGCGGTTTGCTTGGGGTTTTTTTTGTTTGTTTGTTTGTATGTTGTTTTTTGGGAGGGTTGCTTTCATTTTGTTTTAACATTTTTATTGCATTTTACTAAAGCATTAGAAGAGGCAATTTCAGATTAATTAATATTAGAAAGACACCTAGTACCTGTATCTTAAAAAAAATCCTTTCCACTTCATTTTCATTTACTTCAACTTATTTCATCTATTGTCTTAACTCATGTGATTTTATTCCACATGTTTTGTTCTTTTCATTCAGGAAATCTGATAAATCGCTGATTGATTGATCGATTAATTTTCACTCATCTTAATTGAATGCACGAGTTATGTTTACGACACAACAAGACATTACATGCATCTTTTAAAACGAACGGCAATACCCAATGTTATTTCTTCAAATGTTGGACAATTTTCTCCTAAGAAAGCAGTAACGAACCTGGCAAGTAGGGGGTCGCAGGTTTGAGTCCTCTTCTTTTTCATATTCGGCCAACACTCAGACAGCAACTACTGTTGCCTGCCATATGAGCGAAAACGCGTTGCGCTGCCGTTAAGCGCCTGACAAGTCAGACCCAGCACATCTGACTTGGGTATGTGAAGTTCTTATAATATTTAGATATTGCTGGGAAACAAAAAGGCAGGAGAATGGGCAAATAAGGCAGGAAATAAGCAAGAAGGAGGTGCCGGGAAGAAAAGGAACAAGACAGAAACAAAGAGAGGGATAGAAAAGAGGGAGTTCCCCGCATAGAATTTCCAGAAGATGGGGATTGTATTTATACTGACAGCCCCCCACCTCCCTGCATCCTTAAACACGGAGAAAATTACTTTTCTAAAGCAGGATTTCTCTACGCATCCAACAGATCACAAACGACCACGAGGATTCGAACCATAGACTTCAATCTTTTTCTCCCACCCGCCCACAGATAAGTCTTATCACTTCTCCTGCAACAACCACTGCACCACCACAAACCATGATCATGATGATGATGATGCACACACACACACACACACACACACACACACACACACACACACACACACACACACACACACACACACACACACACACACAAATCCGCTAACCCTCCCCCCTCCCCCCCCTTCCCCACTTTTTGCGCACTAGCGGATAGGGTCGGGGGGGGGGGGGGGGGGGGGGGGATGGGGATGGGGGTAGAGATTATTATTGCATACACAGACACAACACATCAAAGGGCAAGCTGGGGACTGTTTTATTATTGTAGCCTGGCTTAAGGCATTGGGGGCTATCGGCCACTATAAAGCCGGGGAATACCGATGACCATATAAAAATAATATAGAACCCCACACACTGTGAATAATAATATAATATAGCGTGGAGTTTGTGTGTGTGTTTGTGTGTTTGTGTGTGTGTGTGTGTGTGTGTGTGTGTGTGTGTGTGTGTGTGTGTGTGTGTGTGTGTGTGTGTGTGTGTAGTGTGTGTGTGTGTGTGTGGTGTGTGTGTGTGTATAGTGTGTGTGTGTGTAGTGTATGTGTGTGTGTGTAGTGTGTGTGTGTGTGTGGTGTGTGTGTGTGTGTGTGTGTTTATGTGTGTGTGTTTGTGTGTGTCTGTGTCTGTGCGTCTGTGTCTGTGTCTGTGTGTGTGGTGAAGGCAGGGGAAAGGTGGGGGTGTGGTGGGGGTTGGGGAGTAGGGGTTGTGTGTGTGTGTGTGTCTGTCTGTGTCTATGTGTCTGTGTGTGTGTGTGTACGCGCGCACGCGCGTGTGTGTATGTGTGTGTGTGGGGGGGGGTGTATGTTGTTATTGTGTGTGTGTGTGTGTGTGGACGTGCATGCGCGCGCACGCGCGTGTGTGTGTGTGTGTGTTCCTGTCAGAAAGCCAATAATTTTACACATTCACGCCTGTTCGCGTGAGTATACGCGCGCACAAACACAAACACACACACAGAGACAATATAATCATATATATATATATATATATATATATATATATATATATATATATTCACGCGCGCGTGCGCGCACGGATTGTATGGATGCAGACGTTGGTATGTACATGTTTGTGCGCGAAAATATCTGTGCACTTGTGCGTGCAAGCCCGCGGTTGAAAGGTCACACAAAACATCACTTGTGATAATGACCAACTGATCGATACAATTACTAACTGACGGAGTAAGTCTGCTGGGTCATTTCTTTCCCGTTCCTCTGCTAAAGCTCCCAAGTTCCTCCATGGTAAGATTTTCCGGATGCAACCGTTTTTATCCACCATTAATAAAGCTACCCGCATTCTGACATCAGGATACTCAGTGAATGACTAACATAACTACTTGACTGTCTGACCGACTGACTGCACCAGACTAAGCAAGCAGACAAGTAACCAGCCAACCAACCAACCAACCAATCAACCCACTAACTGATCAGCCAACAACCCACCAATCAACCAACCGACCAACCAGTCAATCACCCAACCAATCAACCAACCGATCAACCAACCAACCAGCCAACCAACCAATCAATCCACTCACTGACCTGACTATCAACACTAGTACCTTCAAGACTCCTGATTGAACAACCAATCCCTTGCCTGCCTGCCTGCCTGCCTGCCTGCCTGCCTGCCTGCCTGCCTGCCTGCCTGCCTGCCTGCCTGCCTGCCTGACTGACTGACTGACTGACCGACCGACTAACCTACAGACCCATCGACCGATCAACGGATCAGATGATTCAGAGGTTAAATGGGTGATAGGATGAACTGGCTGGTATTGAAACAGTATGCTATCTGACGTCAGTTCATATAACAGATGCATAGGGTACAAAGTATGTGAACAATGTGGTGCCATGTGTTTTTTCTCTACTTCTTTCTTTCTTATCTTTCTTTTTCTTTCTTTTTCTTTCTTTCTTTCTTTCTTTCTTTCTTTCTTTCTCTCTTCTCTTTCTTTCTTTCTTTCTTTCTTTCTTTCTTTCTTTCTTTCTTTCTTCTTCTTTCTTTTCTTTCTTTCTTTCTTTCTTTCTTTCTTCTGAGTGTCTTTCTGTCTGTCTTTCTTTCTTTCTGTGTGTCTGTGTGTGTGTCTGTCTGTCTGATTGTCTGTCCTTCTTTCTTTCTTTCTTTCTTTCTGTCTGTCTTTCTTTCTTTCTTTCTTTCTTTCTGTCTGTCTGTCTGTCTATCTGTCTGTCTGTCTTTCTTTCTTTCTGTCTGTCTTTCTTTCTTTCTTTCTGTCTGTCTGTCTGTCTGTCTGTCTGTCTGTCTGTCTGTTTGTCTGTCTGTCTGTCTGTCTGTCTGTCTTTCTTTCTTTCTTTCTTTCTTCTTTCTTTCTTTCTTTCTTTTCCATCTGGCAAAGCTCCGAAGTTTACCAATGGTGGAGGGCTTTTTTGTTGTTTTTGTGTGTGTGTGTGTGTGTGTGACGGTTTTTTCCCATCACCAAGGTAGCCACGTTCTGACTTATATAATTATGTATGTATGTATGTATGTATGTATGTATGTATGTATGTATGTATGTATGTATGTATGTATGTATGTATGTATGTATGTATGTATGTATGTATGTATGTATGTATGTATGTATGTATGTATGTAATCCACTTCTACCGACATAACTGGCCTACTCTTCCAAAAGGTAGTACAGGGGTTAACGTGTGCGAAAGATGTTTTCCGTTCATATACACACGGGACCTCAGTGTATAGTCTCATCCGGAGGATTTTCATAGGAAGTGGAGTCGTATTAATACTAACTCCTTCTCATGTATATAGAACCCTACACATAACGGAAAGGGGGGGGGGGGGGCGGGATAGCTAAGTGGTCAGAGCGCTCGCTTTCCCCAGTTAAGTTAATTTAAGCAGCGTCTAGCGTGGTTGCCAGTTGGATGGCTGACCGTTTGTGCGCCTTGGCTTCAGTGCAGTCCCCCCCTCCCCCCCCCTGCCCAGTTCACCCAGCTGTAAATGGGCACCTGCCCTCTTTAGGGTCAGGGAAGGTAAAGCAGCGAGGGAGAGGAGATGGGCGCCGCCCTCAATATGCTGGCCCCTGGAGAAGCTGAGGTCTCTGATGCCTCGCTCCCCTACGACCGCCTAGGTTATGGGACACTACCTTTACACATACCGGAGCAGTGCAGTGCAGTGCAGTGCAGTGCAGTGCCCTTGCAAGTTCTGAGTACCAGCCAGACAACAGAACGTGCAGTGGGCAGTCCGGCCTCGTCCCATGAGGCACTCTGACAGAGGATGTGGTCTGAGGTACCTCTCCCCTTCCAGGAGCCCTAAGAGACTGAGTGGATCCTGTAAAGCAAGGGAACTTCTGCCTTCATTGCAGAGACTTACCGGTGCATCTGATGAAGAAAAAACAACATAAGGAAGCAAATAAACGCATTCTTTCCTTTCCTTTCTCTCACGCTTTATTTTCTCTCCAGAAACTCTTTCTGTCTCTGTCTCTGTCTCTGTTCCTGTCTCTCTCTGTCTTTTTCTCTCTCTGTTTGTCTGTCTTTCTGTCATTGTCCCTATCTCTGTCTCTGTCTCTGTCTCTTTGTCTCTGTCTCTGTCTCTCTCTCTGTCTCTCTGTCTCTCTCTCTCTCTCTCTCTCTCTCTCTCTCTCTCTCTCTCTCTCTCTCTCCTTCTCCTCTCTCTCCTCTCTCCCCTCTCCCCTCCCCTCCCCTCCCCTCCCCCTCTCCTTCTCCCTCTCCCTCCACCTCCATTCCCTTTCGCAACCAACCTCGTCCCAAATCTTCCACCCCTTCACAAACCACCCCCAACCCCCCCCTCCCCACACCTCCCCACACCTCCCCACACCTCCCCCACCCCCCCAACAAACCAACCACCACCACTACCCCATACCCTCACACGGACAAGGGTTATGCAGATAAATAGCATGCAGGGACGCCACGCTGTGTGACAGGGAGGCAGGGGCCCCCGATCATTCTGTGTAAAAGAAGAAGAAGACATCAAAACAATACCCGCTGACCTTTTTCATGGGGCCGACAATGGGGCCTCAACTCCAGCCGCAGCTTTTGAATATCCCATGACCATTAAAGGACCCACCCATGGCGGAAAGTCATCGTCGATTCCATATTTTTTTCTTGCCTAGACTATAATATCTTTATTCTATATTTTGTTGGAGGGGTATTCTATAATATTTTTTTTTGGAGGGGTGGGGTGGGGGTTGGGGCGGGGTGGGGTTAGGGGTGGGGAGGGTTGTTTTTTTTGTCTGGACGAAGACGGACATAAAAGTGGGGTTTGTTCGCACAGGTACCCCTTAAAGGAGAAGACAGTATATGTCTGGGTAGAGAAAGAAGGAGAAGAAAGTGAATGTTGTGGATCAGTATTGTTCCAGAGGTTATCTCTGTGTGTGTGTGTGTGTGTGTGTGTGTGTGTGTGTGTGTGTGTGTGTGTGTGTGTGTGTGTGTGTGTGTGTGGTGTGAGAGAGAGAGAGAGAGAGAGAGAGAGAGAGAGAAGAGAGAGAGAGAGAGAGAGAGAGAGAGAGAGAGAGAGAGAGAGAGAGA
>CM060327.1:9919986-9927486 GCA_030674155.1 Stramonita haemastoma | reverse complement strand
TCACCCAGCTGTGAATGGGTACCTGCCCCTCTTTAGGGTCAGGGAAGGTAAAGCAGCGAGGGAGAGGAGATGGGCACCACCCTCAACATGCTGGCTCCTACAGAAGCTGAGGTCTTTGATGCCTTGCCCCCCCACGACCACATATTATGTTATAAAACACCTTTACCTTTTCTACCCTTTCATTTTATTACATACAAAATATATAACGATGTTACAGGCAGACGTCGTCACATACATGCACGAACGGGCACAAGTATACATGCACTGTGTTTCTCAAGATGCTCTCTCTCTCTCTCTCTCTCTCCTCTCTCCTCTCTCTCTCTCCTCTCTCTCCTCTCTCTCTCTCTCTCCTCTCTCTCTCTCTCTCTCTCTCTCTCTCTCTCTCTGTCTGTCTGTCTGTCTGTCTGTCTGTCTGTCTGTCTGTCTGTCTGTCTGTCTCTCTCTCTCTCTCTCTCTCTCTCTCGTCCTCTGTCTCTTCTCTCTCTCTCTTCTCTCTGTCCTCTGTCCGTCTGTCTCGTCTGTCCGTCCTGTCCGTCTGTCCGTCTGTCTCGTCTGTCGTCTGTCCTCTGTCTCTCTCTCCTCTTCTCTCTCCTCTCTCTCTCTCTCTCTCTCTCTCTCTCTCTCCTCTCTCTCCTCTCTCTTCTCTCTCCTCTCTCTCTCTCTCTCTCTCTCTCTCTCTCTCTCCTCTCCCTCTCTCTTTTTTGTGCCGACTCCACTTCCACCAATAGACAGAGAGAGAGAAGGCAAGGCAAATTCGTTTATTTCGAGAATAATGAATAAGCACTCTGTACTTTTTTACATCCAGTTCCCGCCCTTATCAGGGATAAGATCAAGATAAAAACCCTCTAACTAAACAACAACAATAATAATTCACCAAATATCAAGAACCAGACACCATACCCAGTAGCAAACAACAGACAAGAAATAAGGACAGAAAGACAATGATAAGGTAATAAAAAATGCACTCATTCAGGGAACGCAAATAAAAAATAAGAATCAAATGATGATTTTGATGTAAAAAAAAAAAAAGCGCTAATAATTAAAGAGCAAACAAGAGTGCATAATCAGGTAAACAACTCAAAGAGAGAGAAAGGGAGAGAGAGAGAGAGAGAAGAGGGGAGGGGGAAACTGATAAAGGGACAGATGGACAGACAGAAAAATAGATGAACAGGTAGAAAGACAAACAGAATAATAGAGAGACAAGCTTGTAGACAAAAGCAGAGATAGAAGAGATCAGAAACGTCACCAAAAGCAGCATGCAAATTTACTGCCAAAGCCAGCTTCTTTTTCCAAGCTTTTTTTAAAAAAAATTTTGCTTCTTTTCGGGTTTTTTTGTTTGTTTTTTTTCTTTATTTTTTTCTTTTAACTTGCGGAACGAACTGTGAGCACTTCCGATTTCCGCATGAAAAGTGTTCATGTGTGTGTGGACTGGGGGGTGCAGGGCAGTTTGCAAGGTGTCATTTCACACAGCCCCCTAGCTGCAGTGCAGACCACTGGCACTGCTGGGGAGGGAGAAAAAAAGAAAGATTTCTGAAGACTTGACATTCAACGTACTGGTCCGTGAAGACTGAAGAAGCGGTACGTGTCAGTATTTTTTTGTTTTCACTGTCATTCAGAGTTTATATCTTTATTGTAAGTAAGAGTAATTGTTAGACTGGTAGATATGTTGTTGTTTTTTAAACAAAATCTGGCTCTAGATATATTCTTGGATCATCCCAAGTCAAATTGTAAACTGAGTGGTACCTCACTAGGCCTGACGACACTGAAGTTTTGCTTTTGGTCCAATAATGAATAAGTAAATGGTTTTTTCCTTTACTATTAAAAGAAAGGGGAGTAAACAACTCAAATTCAAAACAAAATATTTTTCAAAGTTTTTATTGCTATCTAGCTAATTTTTTTTTAACAATGGGTGCATATTTGAGTGCTTCGATAAGGATTGCAAAGGTGGACTACTCATCCAGTCCCCGTGTGCATGCTGGTTTATAAATTATGTTCCCTCTAGCACGCAATGGCAAAGGCCTGTTACGAAAGGTGGAACAGGTTTTTAACGTGAGCACAGGAGGATCTGCGTGCGCTCGCACACGGGACTTCAGTTTATTGTTTCATCCAAAGAACTTTCGGGATAAGCACAGTATGTCGGTTCCACAGCCCATATGGCATTTTAAACCTGTGTGTTTGGGTAATCTGCTCTGAAGCGTTATTCGTTACTTTTGTGTAATTTGGGGATGATAAATCAAGCACAATGGCTGGCGTCCTCAACACAGCCTGTTTTTATCGGCCTAAAGGAATGAATTTAATCATTAAAATATTTTCTCATTTAATATCTTTCGAAATGACGGTGTGGGATACTTGAGAGAATAAGGTCGTGTTGGTTTTGAACTTGAAGTAAATGTTACTAGAGCGGCCCAGAAACTGAATGAGATGACAGCCCGGATATGGCTTTCGTGGTCAGTAGGGCTTTAAACAACACAAAATGAAACAAAAGCTGGAAATCGGTGACCGAGAACTGAAGACGCGTATCATGTTTTGTTTCAGGCAGGCCAAATCCAGCAGACATCGAGCTACCATCCTCATGATGTCCACAGAAGATAACATCGACAGAAAGCTTCCATCCTGATGATGCCCATAGCAGGGAATGTGCAGATCCCTGGCAACTCGCGCTGACATCCTTGTTCTTCCGCCCTCTCCCATGATGAACTGGTAAGAGAATTTTCTATCAATTCAAGTGCATTACGTCTTCTATATCATGCGTTATTTATAACGCATAGGAAGGAAGGTGGCAGGGTGGTTAAGACGTTCGCCTGCCAACAAGTAAACCGTGAGGTTCTGGGTTCGATTCCCAGTCTCGCCCTTTCTTCCCAGTTTGACGGAAAAAAATCGAACTGATTGTCAGTCGTTCGGATGAGACTATAAACCGAGGCTCCGCGTGTGAACGCACGCAGAACATCTTGCGCACACGTTAAAACCCCGTTCTGCGTTTTGGAAGAGCAGGCCATTGTATCCTGGTAGGAGCGGATGACAAAATTATTATTAAAAAAACAGCATGCACCTGAGGATCAATCGGAGAGTTGGAGTCCCCAAGGCGGCTCAGGGCTGTATACATATATAAAAGTAATAATAATAATGGGTAGGCGCTGCACTTGTGGCGACGCGCTCTCCCTGGGGAGAGCAGCCCGAAAAAATCTGCTGTGACACAAATTGGTATAAAATAAGATAAATAAATAAAATAAACTTTTCCTCGCTATAGCTCCGAGGTTTGCCGATGGTGAGATTTGTGTGTATGCCACTGTTATTTACCCACCATGATTGTAGCGGTATTCTGATTTCATGGATAATTATCTAAACATGACACCAGAGTACATGCATTGGGTTTTAATTCGTATATTCTCCCGTACCGTGGATATGGCGGGCGGGAGGTGGTGGGGAGACTGTCAGTATAAATTTTTAATAGCATCCCACCTTTGGGGCGGTTTCCCTCTTTTCTATTCTCTCATTGTGTCTACCTTGTTCCGTTTTTACCTATCACTTCTTTTTTCTGCCTCCTTGGTCCATTCTCCTGCCTTTTTTTTTTTCAAGAAAGACTTAAACAATAACAAATCTCTCCTATGCCAGAACATGATGCGCTAGGCCGGACTTGTTATGCGCCTAACGGCAGCACAACACATTTTCGCTCATTATTATGGCAGACAACAGGTGCTCTCTGAGCTTTCGAAGAATTTCTCATCCACTCTTACCCAAACGAATAGCCTACTCTTTCAAAAAGCTAAACATGCTCCCAACGTGTACACAAAATCTCTGTGTGTATTTTGCACAAGTATCCTCGGTCTATAGTCTCATGCAAAGAACGTTCGAAGGATTGAGGTCAGTACTGATGTTAACTCCATGGGGGAAAGAATCCATGAACTGGGTGTCTCCGTGATGGCTCAAATTCGGGCTTGGTCCGGAAACGTCAAATCGCCAGCCCAGTTTTTTATGTTATAATTCCTAATCAGGGCAAGGGCCGGATGAAAAGAATAATGTGAATGTTTATCTGTAGCCCTTGAAAAATGATCATTTTATTCCTCTCTCTCTCTCCTCTCATCTCTCTCTCTCTCTCTCTCTCTCTCCTCTCTCTCCCTCTCTCTCTCTCTCTCTCTCTCTCTCTCTCTCTCTCTCTCTCTCTCTCTCTCTCTCTCTCCTCTCTCTCTCCTCTCTCTCTCTCTCTCTCTCTTCTCTCTTCTGTCGTCTGTGCTGTCTGTCTGTCTGTCTGTCTGTGTCTGTCTGTCTTCTGTCTGTCTGTCTGTCTGTCTGTCTGTCTGTCTTTCTCTGTCTGTCTCTCTCCTCTCTCTTCTGTCTGTCTGTCTCTCTCTCTCTCTCTCTCTCATCTCATTTTATCATCTCTCTCTCTCTCTCTCTCTCTATATATATTAATATAATATACATCTCTCTCTCTCTCCTCTCTCTCGTCTCCTCTCCTCTCCTTCTCTCTCTCTTTCCCTCTCCTCCCCCTCCCTCCCTCCTCTCTCTCTCTCTCTCTCTCTCTCTTCTCCTCTCTCTCTCCTCTCTCTCTCGCTCTCTCTCTCTCGTCCTCTCTCTCTCTCTCTCTCTCTCCTCCTCTCTCTCTCTCTGTCTCTCTCTCTTTCCCTCTCCTCCCTCCTGCCCCCTCCCTCTCCTCTCCTCTCTCTCTCTCTCTCTCTCTCTCTCTCTCTCTCTCTCTCTCTCTCTCTCTCCTCTCTCTCTCTCTCTCTCTCTCTCTCTCCTCTCTCTCTCTCTCTCTCTCTCTCTCTCTCTCCCTCATCCTCATCTCTCTTCTCTCTCTCTCTCTCTCTCTCTCTCTCTCTCCTCTCTCTCTCTCTCTCTCTCTCTCTCTCTCTTTAATATTTTTCAAAGGAATTATGTTAAATGGAAAAGCAAAAACATTGATACCGTTTGATAGCTGTTACGTAACCTAAGGCAGAAAAGGTTGGTTGTCTTGTGCATCTCGAAATATATTTTACAGTGTCCCCCCCCCCCCCCCCCCCCCCCAATTTCTCAGCTAAAGCTCCCAGGTTGGCTAATGGTGAAATTATGCATGAACGACCGTTTTTTGATAAACATTTTAGATAGCTGGTTCCCACTTTGAGGATGAAGTCTAAACACACCAGTGTGTGTGATTTTTTTCCACATATTTCTGTAGTTCTTACCGGCACAAAGGTGCCTACTTTTCCAAATTGTGGAACGGTGTTTTGACATGTTCACAATATGTTCAACATGTGTTCAGAAATGGACTTCGGTTTTTGATTGACAGCAGATTAAGGGATTAACACTTTAACGAATAGCCCACTCCCATCCCCTATCATAGTCTTTTTTTGTGTGTGTAAAAGGGTTAATGTAGACTATATACTGATAGCTGTGTTCAAGGCCTTGTCACCAGATCTTCGCCGGTGATAGTGATCCTTCCCACCAGAGATCACGGAGACGCCATCGCCATGATGTTTGGAGCACATAACCCTGAACTTGTCCAAGATCCCCATGACTAAAGTAGACATATGCCAGATCTATGAGGAAGGGTTTAGAATTGGAGATAGGAGAAAGTGCTGCATCCAATCCCTGAAGGGCAGACTAGTGCACAGCCTGGTTCCGTTGCCCAGGGATCTAGGACATAGTCATCCGTCTTCATTTTCCACTTGAGCGGCAAAGTAGGATTTTGGGGGCTTTTCTATCAGAGTGGTGTCTATATGACCGCCGATCTCTGAAATGCTTCAGGGAGCGAATGCGATGAGAGCAGGAGGGGCTGTGGTCCTTGTGGACATCCGCTTGTCGACATAGAACCGACAGTAGAAAGAAATGGGGTTGCAGATGATCCGAACATGCAACCCCTGTCTTGCACACTTTCCTGGCGTGTCTATACAGAGTATGATCTGTCAACGTGTGTGTGCTCAATGTCAACAAAAGTCATCCAGTCCTTCCTAGTTTCTGAGCTCGAATCAAACTTTGTCCCGGGAGTTCTCTGCAACGCTCACTGACCACAGGGTTGAGTACTCCCGTCAGTATCCGTTCAACCTTTTCCGCAGTGGTCACAAAGGGAGCGCACCTACAGTGGTGTGGAACAAAGATTTGGGTGTCCTAAAATGGCACAGCCTGCCTACCCTCGCATACCGTGCTCACGAGGGGAAGGGACACCTCACGCCCCCAAACGTTTTCCTAAAGCACTTCCCAGACCTTCTGGGTCACTCCATTCTTGCTCTGAATCCTCAGAAGTCTGGCATAGGTGTCGACAGTTGTCATGGGGATCGAATCACAGTTCTGGGTGTGTGTCTTTCAACTTGGCTGCAGAACGTATCCTGAGCTGCATATGAAGAACTCACAAGCGTAAGTATTTTTCATTTCTTGGATAGAGCTCCGAGGTTAACCAATGGTGTGATTTTGCGAAAGCAAACCCTTTCCAATCCCTTTAGCTGCATCTCGACTTCGGGGATGTCTAAAGACACCATTTTCCATGCGTTATTTTTTGTTTGAAGATTTATCTATTTTTGGCACGCGATGGCCTACTCTGTCAAAAGGCTAAATGGGTTTTAACAGGATTTATAGTTTTGTGACAGAAGAATTCTGAACTAGTTGTGACGAAGAAACATGGCACCTTAGTCATCTTGCTATTGGTGGATAGGTAGTCTAGTGGTTACCTACCTGCTTGGAAATTGAAGTCTGGATTCGATCCCCGTTCTGCTGGAACTTTTTTTTCAGAGAAAATTGATTTATTTTAAACAGATATTGAATTAATTTGTTTGAACATGCAAATTGTCCCGATTGCTCAAACTGTTGATGCTGTTTTCAGGAGTTCTGGCGCCAGACCCAAGTACCAAGCATCCCAGGGGTCTGAAAGCAGTTCCAGACTGCAGGTAAGGGTCAACAAAGAGGAGGAGGACAACACCCCCAGCCCCAGGTTTTGGCTGCCAACACCCAGACGTCCGCTCAAGAGATGTTTCCCCTAGTGCCGACTCCACTCACCGAAAAGTCCTTTAAATGAGACTATAAACCGAAGCCCCCAGCCCCCACCCCCACCCCCACCCATCCCTACTCAAACGCAAAACATCTTGTACGCACGTTAAACAGTTTCGAAAGCGTAAGCCATTGTGTTCAGGTGGGACAGAATGACAGTTGAAAAAAAAAAAAAGCCTTCACGCAGGTGACGTGTTTAGACATCATCCCCGAAGTCGGAATGTGGCTACCTTAATGGTGACAAAAAAGTCGCTTTCACAAAATTTCACCATTGAGGAACTTCAGAGTTCGAACCCAAGAACGCAACAACAACAAAAATCACCTGGTGATATCTTAAAAATTGTTTTTGAGTGAATCTTATAAAATATTTGTAGAACTGTTCCTACTAGTATATCTTGTGGTTTGGTAATTGTTTTTCCCCCAAGAAATCGAATGAAATAATAGTGTTTTTAAGAGTATCTCCTTGATAATCACTATCAATGCTCTGTGATTTTTTTGGACATGAAACAAATTGTTCCTTTTTAATGGAAAATAGGTCGATGT
>CM060327.1:9912486-9914986 GCA_030674155.1 Stramonita haemastoma | reverse complement strand
TTGTCAAAACTGGATAAAAAGTGATAAAAGGAAGCACCAAAACACGAGTGTTTGTGATTTTACTTGGATGAGTTTATAACTGGCTGAGGCATAGTTGATTTTTTGGGTGCTGATGTTCGGATACTGTTGTGGTATATATCTTTATTATGTTTACATATTTACTCTTTATGTATGGCTTATAACCTTTGAATTTCTCTCTCTGATATATTGAAGTGTTTCAATTGAATAGACATGAAATACGACCACAAATAAAATCAAACTTGATCAATATCTTTGTTCAGAGTTCATTCATGAATGTGTTTACAAGTGTTTACAAGTGTAAAGTATATGCACAAGATCTCGGATATTAATACATACACACGTTTGATCTGTACTCTCTCTCTCTCTCTCCTCTCTCCTCTCTCTCTCTCTCCTCTCTCTCCTCTCTCTCTCTCCTCTCTCTCTCTCTCTCTCTCTCTCACTCTCTCTCTCTCTCTCTCTCTCTCTCTCTCTCTCTCTCTCTCCCTCCACTCCACTCCACTCCACTCCACTCCACTCCACTCCACTCCACTCCACTCCACTCCACTCCACTCCACTCCACTCCCATTGTCTCTATTTATCTCTATCTCGTTCTCTCCCTTTCCTAATGTTTGAACATATCCAATATAAATATACGCAAACTCTCTAGCCCATTCACAAACGATGTCTAAATGCCTCTCAGAAATAAGCATGCACAAACAAATGTAAAATATCTAAGTTAAAAATATCTTTTAAAATTAAAAGTAATAACAAGACTCTGATATATGGAAATTGTATAACGCTATATCCTGCTAAAAAAAATAATCAAAGCGCTGGAATTTAAAATGCGTAACATAAAGCTACGTAATGCAACAATTCGTAAATAACTTTTACCAGTTTAAATACACGCGCGAACGCACGCGCATGTACGCATAGACATGCAGGCACACACACATACAGACAAACACACACACACACACACACACACACACACACACACACACACACACACACACACACACACACACACACACACACGCACACTGCCCCCCTCTCCCCCCCCCCCCAACACACACACGCGCACGCACGCGCGCGCTCGTGCATGGGCACCCTTGACACCCTGTAAGAAAAATAATGGCCGAGAAAAGCGGCCCACGAAAACGCTAGGTCATTTTATGATTTTAGGCCTCTCACTGCTGTCTTTGACGCCAGGAAGTTTGGTTATGGAATGATTCTGAGGTTCTTTTAGTGAAAACTAATGGTTTAAATAAGTGATATGATCTATCTTCAAGTCAATTAAGTCCTTTTACAAGCAATCGCCTGAATATTGTCTGAATATGACGATATTTAAAGAAATTTAGGAAAGTTTCAATTGCCGAACATCCTTATGGTTCAAATTCCTAACAGTGCTCGATATTCGGATTCTTGTGTTCGGATTTTGACTCCCTCATCCTTTTGATTTTACTTTTCCACATTCTTTTATTCTTATAGATTTATGTTTTTGTACTTTTAAAATCGTTTTATCATAAGTACATGTAAATCCATCGTAGTCTTTGTCTAGTTTAGAGATGATGTTTTCTCAGTAAAAGTCTATAACATCGATTCATTCTGAAATCTTGATTCTCATAGATAAACGTAGGCTATAGTCTCACATAATCTCTCTCTCTCTCTCCTCTCTCTCTTCATCTCTCTCTCTCTCTCTCTCACTCTCTCTCTCTCTCTCTCTCTCCTCTCTCTCTCTCCTCTCTCTCTCTCCTCTCTCTCTCTCTCTCTCTCTCTCTCTCCTCTCCTCTCTCTCTCTCCTCTCTCCTCTCTCTCTCCTCTCTCTCTCTCCTCTCTCTCTCTCTCTCTCTCTCTCTCTCTCTCTCTCTCTCTCTCTCTCTCTCTCTCTCTCTCTCTCTCAACAACAACAAATTGAAATAAAACAAATTAAAATCAACAACAACGATGAAAACGAAAACAACCAATAAACGAAAACAACCAATAAACGAAAACAACCAATAAACGAAAACAACCAATAAACAAAAACAGTGGGTGTGTGGGTATGTGTATAGGTGTGTGCGTGCCACAAATGGTAGGTCTACAAGTCGTAGTAATGAATAGCGCTAATAATGGAGCATATAATTATTGCAAAGCTGCATGGACAACGGAATCACTGGCGTCAGCTATGGCAGCTGTCAAAGACAAGAGATTTGAGCTTCGAGCAGCTGCAAGAGATGACGGCATTCCTCCCACCACACTGAAAGATCATCTTGATGGGAAGCACAAGTATGCCACGGGGATGTTAAGCACCTGGGAAGACCTTCAGTTCTTCCCCCAGCACTAGAAAAAGAACTGGACAACCATATCTTAAAATGTGAGAGCATGTTTTTGGCCGGACAGGGAAAGATGTTATGGCCCTAGCATATGAGATAGCGACCAGGAACAACATTTCACATGTCTTTAATGACGAAAAAAGAGACAGCAGGAAAAAGATGGCTGAAGATCCTCTTGCAGTAACACC
>CM060327.1:9889986-9894986 GCA_030674155.1 Stramonita haemastoma | reverse complement strand
GTAAGTAGTCTCTCGCTGATTTAGAGGCCCCATATCTTCTGCATTGATATTCATGGCAGATTTCTCTGCATGAGGTTCAGCCTGCTCTTACCGAGGAAAAGTGCTGTACCACAGTGCAGCCTCCCCCCCTCCCCCCCACCCCCCTATTCTTTCTTTTTTTTTCTCTGGGTGTTTCTTTGCCTTTGAGGGTGGCCCTTTTTCTGTTTGTGTGCATTTGTTTTCCTTTCACATCCTGCATTGCCAGCATCACTGAGGCCAGCTGTCTGGGAGGAGTAAAGGAGATCATATTTATTTATTTATTTACCACTTTATGTCACAGCAGATTTCTCTGCATGAAATTCAGGCTGCTTTCCCAGGAAGAGTGCGTCACCACAAGTGCAGCGCCACCCTTTTTTCCTGTCTGCAACTGTGTTTTTTTCCCTAACACAGTGGCTTTTTCTACAGAATTTTGCCAGGAACAACGCTCTTGTTGCCATGGGTTCTTTTACGTGCGCTAAATAATGATGTGTGACACACAGGACCTTAGTTTATCATCTCATCCAAAATACTAGCACCCAGACCACCACTCATGGTCTAATGGATGGGGAAAAAAACCCACCTCAGCAGAAACAGAGAGAAAGATGGTAAACTCTGGTAGCATTGTGTGGAGCTCCCTCTGGAGACTGTAGTGATGGAGACAGGTGACAGGTGCTTCCTTTGGAGGATGGCTTTTTTCCCTCAAGAATTCAGTCAAGAAGTTCCCCTGTGTGGACACTGCAGGGTCTGTCAGTATAAACAGTGTCACCACCTTCTGGAAGTTCTAGTCCCTAAATCAGAAATATCTGCTGGGATGTTAATCTAATCACAACAACAACAACCGGAAATTCTGTTTTAAGAATTCCCTCTTTTTTTTTTTTATTCTTCACTTTATTTCTGCATCATTCCTCTTCTTCTTGTCTGTTTTCTGTGTTCTTGGCCCATTCTCCTGACCTTTTTTTCCGAAAAAAAACTTAAAAGATAACAATTCTCTTCAACACCAAAGTTGGATGCACTGGGCCTGACTTGTCAGGTGCTTAATAGCAGCACAAGGCGTTTTTACTTATATGACAGACAACAACAGTTGCTGTCTTGAGCGTTTGATAAAGAAGAACAAGACAAGAACATCTTTCTGTTCACCACAGGTCTGTTCTTGTGCAATGAGTGATCATGGCACACAGGACCTTGCTGTTTTTGTCCTTCTCATCTAAGATACCTACCAAGACCTCAGTTCCTGTTTTAGTAGATCAGAGATCAATCTGGAACTGAACAGGACGCAAACACTATGCCTCTTCATCTTCAGAAAGAGGCATCACTGCCAGACTACCATTTATTTTTCCAGCCAGCACCTTAGCAGACACAAACATCACCAACCTGGCCATACAAACTACATCCCTATCCATTTCCCTCCACAAAAGGGCTTCAACCCTCTGTCCTTTATAAGTAGTATCCTCATCAAAGGGATCTCTCTCTCTCTCTCTCTCTCTCTCTCTCTCCTCTCTCTCTCTCTCTCTCTCTCTCTCTCTCTCTCTCTCTCTCTCTCTCTCTCTCTCTCTCTCTCTCTCTCTCTCTCTTCCTTACAAGCTGTATCCCTCAACAAAGGACTGTGACCCTCTCTCTCTCTCTCTCTCTCTCTCTCTCTCTCTCTCTCTCTCTCTCCTCTCTCTCTCTTCATCTCTCTCTCTCTCTCGCTCTCTGCTCTCGCTCTCGCTCTCGCTCTCTCCCTCTTACAAATTGTATCTCTCCACAAAGGACTGTAACTCTCTGTCTGTCTGTCTGTCTGTCTGTCTGTCTGTCTGTCTGTCTGTCTGTCTGTCTGTCTCTCTCTGTCTGTCTCTCTCTCTCTCTCTCTCTCTCTCTCTCTCTCTCTCTCTCTCTCTGTTTATTTGTTTGGGTTTTTTATTCAAATAAAAATCATCATTGATTCTTACTTCATATTTTTGTTTCTGAATCAGTGCCTTTTTATAACAGTACCTTAGTATTGTATCTCTTATTTCTTACCTGTTGTTGTTGTTCTTTTTCTCCTTTTATTAAAATCTTATGTTTTATGGGACTTATTTTGATGATAGATGGTGGTGGATTGATGTTTTCAGTCATTTAACCTCATCTTATTCTCATGTTTGCTCTTTAATTATTGCGCCTTTTTTGTTTGTTTGTTTGTTTGTTTTTTTTGTTTTGTTTTGTTTTTGTGTTTTTTCGGGTTTTTTGTTTTCTTTTATTCAAATCAAAATCATCATTGATTCTTACTTCTCATTTTCGTTTCTGAATAAGTGACTTTTTATAACATTACCTTAATATTGTATCTCTGTGTTATTTCTTGCCTGTTGTTTGATACTTGGTATGGTTCCTTACTTTTGGTATTTTGGATCATTATAATTGTTGTTGTGTAGTTGAGGCTATTTTTTATCTTGATGTTATCCCTGAAAAGGGTGGGGACTGGATGTAAAAAAGCACACGGGTGCTTATCTATTATCCTCGAATAAAAGAATTTTGCCTTGCCTTGCCTTGCCTTGTCTCTCTCTCTCCATTACAAGCTGTAACCTTCACCAAAGGGCGTTAACTATCTCCCTTTCAACAAAGGGCTTTAATTCTCTCCCTTACAAGCTGTATCCTTCAACAAAGGTCTTTAACTCTCTCCCTTACATGCCCTATCCCTCATCAAAGCCCTTTAACTCTCTATCTCCCTTACAAACTTCTATCAGGGCTGCTTACCAGTGACAACAAAACCCCTGTATCAGCTCTTTTGCACGTGCTATACGGAGTCAAGTTCAAATTGTTTGATGTCCTGTAGAATGACAAGGGGGCTACACAGGAGTTTGTTCAGGTTGTTGTTGCACAAACACACACACCACACACACACACACATGCACCCGCGTGCGCGCGCACACACCCCTCCACACGCACACACACACACACACATAACACACACACACATTGAACACAACACACACACACACACACACACACACACACACACACACACACACACACACACACACACACACACACACACATCCTGTTTTGTCCATGTGATAAAGCTTTCAATGGACTATCATATTGTGTTTATTCTGTGAACAGGAAGCCTGTTCTTCTGAAGAGAACATTTATTACGAGTGAATGGCACAATCACACATGTGTCTGCACAAAGATCAAATATTTCACGTTGAAAGATATCATAGTTTATGTCAGACTTCAGTGGGGTTAAGGAAACACAAACATACCACCCAGCATTGTCACTATAACAATCTCTTCACTTTGCTCAGTAGAAAAAAAGTGGGCACCATTGAACACAGGCTAAGTGACCTAACAGCAATAACGAAGGACAGCTTAGGCTGGTAACCTCACAGCAATTTCTCCCTGCTGATTTATTATGGGTTGTTCAGTTCTTTAAGCTTAGTGATCTCATAGTAAGTAGTCTCTCGCTGGTTTAGAGGCCCCATATCTTCTGCATTGATATTCATGGCAGATTTCTCTGCATGAGGTTCAGCCTACTCTTACCAAGGAAAAGTTGCTGTACCACAGTGCAGCCACCCCCCCCCCCCCCCCCCCATTCTTTCTTTCTTTTTTCTCTGGGTGTTTCTTTGCCTTTGAGGGTGGCCCTTTTTCTGTTTGTGTGCATTTGTTTTCCTTCCACATCCTGCATTGCCAGCATCACTGAGGCCAGCTGTCTGAGAGGAGTAAAGGAGATCATATTTATTTATTTATTTACCACTTTATGTCACAGCAGATTTCTCTGCATGAAATTCAGGCTGCTTTTCCCAGGAAGAGTGCATCACCACAAGTGCAGCGCCACCCTTTTTTCCTGTCTGCAACTGTATTTTTTTCCCTATCACAGTGGCTTTTTCTACAGAATTTTGCCAGGAACAACGCTCTTGTTGCCATGGGTTCTTTTACGTGCGCTAAATAATGATGTGTGACACACAGGACCTTAGTTTATCAGCTCATCCAAACTACTAGCACCCAGACCACCACTCATGGTCTAATGGATGGGGAAAAAAAGCTACCTCAGCAGAAACAGAGAGAAAGATGGTAAACTCTGATAGCATTGTGTGGAGCTCCCTCTGGAGACTGCAGTGATGGAGACAGGTGACAGGTGCTTCCTTTGGAGGATGGCTTTTTTTCCTCAAGAATTCAGTCAAGAAGTTCCCCTGTGTGGACACTGCAGGGTCTGTCAGTATAAACAGTGTCACCACCTTCTGGACATTCTAGTCCCTAAATCAGAAATCTCTGCTGGGACGTTAATCTAATCACAACAACAACAACCGGAAATTCTGTTTTAAGAATTCCTTCTTTTTTTTTTTTATTCTTCACTTTATTTCTGCATCATTCCTCTTCTTCTTGTCTGTTTTCCGTGTTCTTGGCCCATTCTCCTGACCTTTTTTTCCGAAAAAAGACTTAAAAGATAACAATTCTCTTTCACACCAAAGTTGGATGCGCTGGGCCTGACTTGTCAGGTGCTTAATAGCAGCACAAGGCGTTTTTACTTATATGACAGACAACAACAGTTGCTGTCTTGAGTGTTTGATAAAGAAGAACAAGACAAGAACATCTTTCTGTTCACCACAGGTCTGTTCTTGTGCAGTGTGTGATCATGGCACACAAGACCTTGCTGTTTTTGTCCTTCTCATCTAAGATACCACCAAGACCTCAGTTCCTGTTTTAGTAGATCACAGATCAATCTGGAACTGAACTGGATGTAAACACTATGCCTCTTCATCTTCAGAAAGAGGCATCACTGCCAGACTACCATTTATTTTTCTAGCCAGCACCTTAGCAGACACAAACACCACCACCTTGGCATACAAACTACATGCCTATCCATTTCCCTCCACAAAAGGGCTTCAACCCTCTATCCCTTATAAGTTGTATCCTCATCAAAGGGATCTCTCTCTCTCTCTCTCTCTCTCTCTCTCTCTCTCTCTCTCTCTCTCTCTCTCTCTCTCTCTCTCTCTCTCTCTCTCTCTCTCTCTCTCTCAATCTCTCTC
>CM060327.1:9884986-9887486 GCA_030674155.1 Stramonita haemastoma | reverse complement strand
AGTGATGTTGGCAATGTAGGATGTTGGTGATCTGCCTCTTTTCCTTCTGCTCTTAACCTTACATTAGATAACTGTCTTCATGAGGCTTGTGTGTGTTTTTCTGTTTGCAGGACCAAAGGATCTCAGCTTGCGCTTATCAATTTCAGCCTACATCTGTCTGGAGACAACACCAACGCAGCCGAAATATGGCTCCACAGGCGATTCTTAAGAGTCAGCTGGTCAGACAGAAGAACAAAATTAATGAAAGCATTGTTGCGGCGTCCAGGATGGTTACCAGTTAGATGGGTGACCGTTTGTACGCCTTGGCTTCAGTACAGTCCCCCCAGTTCACCCAGCTGTAAATAGATACCTGCCCTCTTAAGTGTCAGGGAAGGTAAAGCAGCGAAGGAGAGGAGATGGGCGCCGCCCTCAACATGCTGGCCCCTAGAGAAGCTGAGGTCTTTGACGCCTCGCTCCCCTACGACCTCCTAGGTTATGGGACACCTTTACCTTTTACATGCTGTTGATGAATGGATAAGAGCTTATGATTTCAATTCCTTGGTTCCATGAAGTCGGGGATTCGATTCCCAGCAGTGGCGTCTAAGAAATTAAGGGAGAAGATTGGCACCAATCCTCGAGGTTAATCATACAGCACGCAGAAGATCGAAAATGCATTTTGAAGATCCAGGTATTCGTGCCAGCATTCGATAGGTTACGGGAACACGAATACAAAAGATAAAACATGGACGTTAAAGTTCTCTTTATTCATGCCAGCATTCGGTAAGTTACGGAAACACGAACATACCCAGCATGCACCCTATAACTGGAGAAGGATGGGCTCCGCCAGGTTCGACTTGCTCCAAGAGACAAAAATTCAGTGCAGTGCCTCAATGACCCCTAGGGGAATTTTGATGGAAGAGAGAAGAGAGACCTCGCCCCCTTACCCTCCCACTCCTCCTTGTATTCACACCCCTTCCATCCCCACCCCCACACAAACACATTTTCTTCTTTCTCTCCAATCCCTCATCCACTTCTGTTGTGTAGGGTCACTTCTTACTCTCTCCCCACCCCTTTTCTTCGCCTGCTGAGCTTAATCTATTAAGCTATTGGTCAGTGATTTGGGGCAGAGTAAATCCAGGGAGAGAACGATTAGGGATTGTCCACTCCACACTGCTTATACTTCTGTTCAGCTCTAGGAACGGGATTAAGTTAGATCGAGGATTCTTATTCGGATTTATTTGTGGGTGGGTTTTTTTTTGTTTCGTTGTTGTTTTTTGTTTTTGTTTTTGTTTTTTTGGGGGGGCGGGGTGGTCTGTTAGGTCGCTATTTTGTTTTCTCTGTCTCTGTCTCTGTCTGTCTGTCTGTCTGTCTGTCTGTCTGTCTGTCTGTCTGTCTGTCTCTCTCTCTCTCTCTCTCTCTCTCTCTCTCTCTCTCTCTCTCTCTCTCTGTTTACCATCCATATTGAGAAATGTTTCATTCATATTTTGTACTCTATTTTGATAATCACGTGTGACGAATGTAATTGATTTCTATGTAAAATTCTAACAAATTGTCCTTTAAAAAACTCCACTGAATATCTATGTCCATAATGATATTATATGATTAGGAACATAATTTCTATGACTTTAATCATCAGATTGATACATATATTAGGGTATGTATGTTCCAAAATAAGTGCCTCACAGCGGATAGATTGTTCTTGTGTTCCGTTATATCATTTTATTCACAATTCAAGGCATATATTTCCCTTAGAATTGAAGTTTATTGATGATATGTGCGAGAACCTGTGGATGTGTGTGTGTGTGAAAATCATTATCCAATTTATAAAAATATTATGCTGATTTTTTTTAACCATCTGGGATGTTTTATGTAATTTGTTATTGGTAGTATCCCCAAAGGATATAAGGATATTAGTTAATTTTTTTCCATTTTTTAATCAAAATTTAATATTTATATGACATCTTTTTTTGTATGTTAAGTTCATTCCCAGCGGATTTATCCAATTTTATGCCTGTATTATGTAACCCTTCTATCAAGAAAAAATTCCATACGTGAAAATAATATTGGGTTATTGGATTGATTAGACTGGCAATGGAGCTGTCTGATTTGTAGACAGTAGGCCTACCATCAACCTGAGACTGCTCTAAAATATTTTTAGGCCTATGCTTTTTACATAACAGCAGCACATTACGAAAATGTTTTAAATAAAAGGTACCTTTTGGTCTTCCAGTAGGAGGTGTGCCAGGCATACACATGTACACTACCCCTCACTGTAGCCTCATTTTTCTCAAAGTGTGCGTAACAATAATCTATTGGCTGCACTGTTAATATCTACTATTCGTAAAAATAACGCCAAGATTTAAGAGGGCAAAATCAGGAAATAAACATTCGCAGTATTTTTTTTCTTTTTCGCGGACTACGACATACTTCACTCAAACGTACGACGCTTTTAATTGTCTCCCCTGCTGATAAAGAACACTGTTGCCTTCTTTGAGGTTACTAAAATTCATAAAGGCTCGTT
>CM060327.1:9867486-9877486 GCA_030674155.1 Stramonita haemastoma | reverse complement strand
CACAAGAAAAATCAAACACATGAAAACTGAAAACTCAACACATGAAAAATCAAACACACGAAAACTCAAACACACGAAAACTCAAACACATGGAAACTTAAACACAAGAAAAATCAAACACGTGAAAACTCAAAACTCAAACACATGAAAACTCAAACACACGAAAACTCAAACACATGAAAACTTTAACACATGAAAACTCAAACATATGAAATCTTAAACACACGGACACTCAAACATATTGAAGCTCAAACATATGAAAACTCAAACACATGAAACCTCAAATACATGAAAACTCAAACACATGAAAACTCAAACACACAGATATTCAAACATTATGAAAATTCAAACACATAAAAATTCAAACACATAAAAACTCAAACATATGAAAACTCAAACACATGAACACTCAAACACATAAAAACTCAAACATATGAAAACTCAAACACATGAACACTCAAACACATAAAAAATCAAACATATGAAAACTCAAACACATGAACACTCAAACACATGAAAACTCGAATATATGAAAACTGAAACACATGAAGATTCAAATGCATGAAAATTCAAAGCCTTGACTGTCTCTCTGTTTTTGTCTCTGTCTCTGCCTCTGTGTGTGTGTATGTGTGTGTGTGTGTATATGTGTGTGTGTGTGTGTGTGTGTGTGTGTGTGTGTGTGTGTGTGTGTGTGTGTGTGTGTGTGTATGTGTGTGTGTGTGTGTGCGTGCGTGTGCGTGTGTGTGTGTGTGTGTGTGTGTGCACGCACAACGTGTGTGTATATGAATATATAGATATATAATAGATATATACATATGTACATATGTACATATGTACATATATATATATATATATATATATATATATATATATATATATATATATATATATATATATATATATATATATATATCACATCCCAACCTTCTGGAATATTCTGTGCTATAGGAATTCCCTCTTTTCTATCCCTCTCTTTGTTCCTGGCTTGTTCCTTTTCTTCCTGTCACCCCCTTCTTGTCTATTTCCCGCCTTCTTGGTGCATTCTCCTACCTTTTTTTCATCCCCAAAAAGTCTTTAAAAAGAACATCTCTCTCTAATGCTGAAGTCTGAGACCCCTGACTTAATTTGCCAAGCGTTTAACGGCAGTGTAAAGCATTCTCACTTATATATATGACAGACAGAGAGAGAGATGTTACAGTAGTAACAGTAGTTGCTGTCTGAACGTTCGGGGAAAAGGAGATTCTCTTAAAATCAGAACATGGTTGTTCAGAAGGGGCAGAGAACAATAAACGTCTGTCTTTCTGATGCTCTCCCTTTGGTCCAAACAGACAATTTTATTTCTTAACATGGTTGTTCTAGCCCTAACTCATTCACTACTGGTAGATAAAAGGGGAAAACATCATCCAGCGATTCTTTGCTTGTAGTAAACTCTTCCGAGTGTATACATATTGGACGATGAAATATTGATATGCTGTAACTATTTGTTTCAGGTGTGTGTAGTTGGTTAGTTTTTTTTCTGAGGTTATCATCAATTTAGTCCTCGTCATTGTTGTGATTATTGTCGTCATCATCATTGTTGAATTTTTTTCTGTTTCATCTTCTTATATAGTGTTCTTTCGTAGATGGCTTGATCCAAAAAAGTAAGGGTTTTGTTTGTTCAATGTATCATCTGTAAATAAAATTTTGACTTTGATTTTGACTTTGACTTCCCCACACCAACAAAAATGTATAAAACTATATACACCACTTCACCCCTTCAACCACGATATCTCTCTCTGTCTGTGTCTGTCTGTGTCTGTCTGTCCGTCTGTTTGTCTCTGTCTCTGTCAATCTGTCTCTCTGTCTCTGTCTCTGTCTCTGTCTCTCTCTCTCTCTCTCTCTCTCTCCTCTCTCTCTCTCTCTCTCTCTCTCCGGTAAGTTTTCTTGAAATGATTATTTTATTATTCTCCCAATGATAATCTTTATTCAGAGCATGGACCAGTTTTTTTTTTAAGTATCTTAATCCTCATCTGTCCCCTTGGAAATAACTCTCTCTCTCTCTCTCTCTCTCTCTCTCTCTCTCTCTCTCTCTCTCTCTCTCTTCTCTCTCTCTCTCTCTCTCTCTCTCTCTCTCTCTCTCTCTCTCTCCCTACTCCCCCCCCCACACACACACTCTTACAAAAAAAAAATCCACCACCATAAATCATTGTTGGTGGTCCCAAACAGCCTTTGAAGTTGGTAGTAGTAGTAGGGGAAAGTTTGCTGGCAGGTTTTTGTGGAATTTTTGTCTCTCTCTTCAATGCGATAGCCGTCAGGACGTGTGAGGGCCGTGTGAAGAGGACGTGTGAGGAAGACGTGTGAGGAAGACGTGTGAGGAAGACGTGTGAGGACGTGTGAAGACGTGGGGACAGACGCCCAACTGGTTCGAGGCGATAGTCAACATGAGCTAGCTTGACGTGGAAGTGCCAAGTACTTTTACCTCTGCAGGGGAGAAAGAAGTTAGGAGGGAGGACATTAATTTTCTGCCTGTATTGGAGAAGGAAAATGGAAAATGGAGATAGAGAATATAATATAATGTCTTGAGTCTTTTATTTTTTTATGGTTATTACTGCGATGTTGATTCTTTTTACAGATCTGTGTTGCTCTGGAAAAGAAAGAGGAATTTAGAAATTGACTAGAATAGTTTTGTATCTTTAATTCTATGGTTATTACTGCAATATTAGTTCTCTTACAGATCTGTATTGCTCAGTACAGGAAAAAGGAATTGAGAAATTGACTAAAACGTTTTGTAATTTTTCATGTTTTATGGATATCACTAGCTACTATTAGCTGGTATCATATATTACTAGCTGACTAGTCTTGGAAGTGTAAAACACTTTGGCCCCGCAGGAGGTGGGTGGGGGGGGGGGATAAAGAACTGAAGAGAAACATTACGTCCTGGAGAAGAAAAAGGAATAGAGAACTTGGCTAAATTTCTGTATTTTTCATTTTTATTCTTCTCTCTGCAGTATTGAATTTCTTAGTTGGATGAGACTTTAAACCGAGGCCCGTGTACGATCGCATGCAGAACATCTTAAAAACCCGTTCTGCCTTTTGGAAGATCAGGCCATTGTATGCCAGTAGGAGCGGATGATAACAAAATAAAAAAAACACCATGCGCACAGGTGTCGTGTTTAGACACCATCCCTGAGGAAAAATCGGGAGTTGGAGTCCCCAGGGCGGTTCGGGACTGTAGGTCTATATGGCAACGTTCTGGCGGCTCCTGCGACGACACTGGAACCATTTGTATTGGCAATTGCCTTACCAATGTACCATTCCATAAACGTGGAGAGGGGGGGGAGGGGGGTGCTGCATGGGTGACATTTTGCCCTCCATACTTACTTACCCAGGCTTTGCGCTCTAGAGCCTAGAGTGCAATTCTATTGTCTTCTGAGTCTGGTGGAAGCCCACCTACGAACCCCTTAATTAAAGATCTGTAGTGCCCTGGAGAGGAAAAAGGAATTAAGAAATTTCATTTAAATGTGTTTTGTATTTAGTCGTTTTTATGGGTATCACTACAATGTTGATTCTCTTACAGATCTGTAATGCCCTGGGGAAGAAATTAACTAGAAATATTTTGCATGTTGTCGTTTTTTATGGGTATTACCACATAGTAAATTCTCTTACGGATCTGTATTCTATTGGCTCTCCGAGGAAAAAACTTGGAAGGGACATTTCGCCCTGGGGAGAGAAAAAGGAATTATTGAGAAATTGACGAATAGTTCCAGAGAATTCATAATCAGAGAAATGGTGAGGGTCTTTTGTGAGGAACAGGACTGGTGGTTTCTTCTGTGTCAAAGCTAGCACAGAGTGCCAGCAACTTGTCACAGCTAGAGTCAACGAAAGAAACTCCTGAAGAAGGGGTGATATGAAGAGGTGCAAGTTCTTTCATTTCTTCGGATGAGACTATACACTGAAGCCCCTTGTGTGAACGCACGTAGAACGTCTTGCGCACACGTTAAAACTTGTTCCGCTTTTCGGAAGAATAGGCCATTGTGTGCCGGTAGGAAAGAATGATAAAATTTACAAAACTGCATGCACACTGGGACTGGATGGAAATAAGCACATGAGTGCTTATTTCAATATCCTTGATATAGAAGAATTTAAAAAAAAATTAAGGTAACATCGTTAAAGGGATGTGTATATATCTCGTTTTGATTTTCTCTTTTTTTAATCATATAATATTCTCTCATTTGGGGGATAATAAAATAAATGCCCATGTGCCTTTTTACATGAAGTCCCTGTGTGTAGGCAATTGTGTAAATTTTGTCATCCATTCCTACTAGCACACACAATGGCCTACTCTTTCAAAAGCGGAAAGGTTTTAACATGTGCACAAGATGTTTTGTATGCGTTCACGCACAAAATAACCTCGGTTTATCACCTTAACCTCCATCTGTCCCGTAGTCCTGTCGGCCGTGGGGGCACAACTGAAGATTTTGTTACCAGCTTCCCCCACTCCACTCCGCTGGGTTTAAAGTCTCATCCAAAAGACTTTGGGAGGAAGTGGAGTCGGCACTAATGTTACCCCCGTTACCTGGGGGAGGGGGGGGGATCCCCTCAAACGAGGTGGCGGTAGCTCGAGCCCGAACCTGAACTCCAGATAGCCAGCGCAAAGCACAATGCTGTAACCGCCAGGCTGCCCCCCCCCCCCCCCCCCCCCCCACACAAGATTAAAGAGATTACAAGAACGTGACAAGGTTCGGGGTGAAGATATGTGACGTCATGGGACAGATCTTGTTACTGTGTGAATATGTCTACACTCATACACTTCTTTTGACAGTGAAACGGGGGTGAGCGTTTCAAAGCGGATGACCCCCTCCACCAACCGCCCAACCCCCTCCTCCCTACCCTCTATCAATTCCAACCCTTCGAAAAGAACTTTCCTACTCTATAAAGGATGAAGACATGGTACGAAGTGTTGGTCCATATCTTAGGACCAACACTTTGCACCATATCTTCGAAGTCCCTAAGTGCCTTGGCTTTATCACAGTTCTTGATTAAACCAATGACGCTAGGGCAACAGCAAAGTGAGAGGCTGTATGGTCTGTAGCTTTCTTTCCCACTCATGAACTTCCAATTTACAGCTTAGTCTTTAGTGATCGACTGTGACTCTCTGACTAGGAGGCTTGACTTGCACAGTCCTTATTTGCTGCAGTCCAGGGGCTAGTTGGCCTTTGGAGAACATCTCCAAAGCTGACTGTCCTTATGCCCTCTTGGCCGAGAGAGTGGGGATGTACTGTAGGCAAGGCATCTCCACTATAGTCAAATTTCTGCCCAGTTTTCGAAACAGCAGCTGCCTCCTCTGCTGTTTTGGAGGTCATAGTCGAACACGACGGACAAACAAACAAACATATCGTAGGAGCTGTAGGTTCTAACTGTCAGACTGAATAGCTGTGTGATCCTGAAAATTTCTTTTTTACAACTTGGCATAATCAGAAGAAACACAAGAAAACATGTGTGTTTGTTTCAGCAAAGCCTGGGTAAAACTCTGTGTTTCTAGTTTGTGCCGAGATTAAGCCTTTGCAAGGAAACAGTCTTGGATTTTGTGGTCGAGAGGTAGGCCTACCACGTCTGCCAAGAAAGCGAAAAGTCCGGGTCGGAGTGTGCGGTGGTTTGAGTCCCGTTTGGGCCTAAAATTTTTCCCCTATCCATTAGACCATGAGTGGTGGTCTGGGTGCTAGTCTTTCGGGTGAGACGATAAATCGAGGTCCCGTGTGTTACGCATCATTATTTAGCGCGCACTTAAAAGAACCCACGGCAACAAGACAGTTGTCCCTGGCAAAATTATGTAGTAAAAAGCCACTCTGATTGCGAAACAAAATACAGTAGGAGACAGAAAAAAGAGAAGAAAAAAAACATAATGTGTAGGCGCTGCACTTTTAGCGACGCGCTCTCCCCGGGGAGAGCAACCCGAATTTCAAGCAGAGAAACCTGCTGTGATATGAAGTAGTCCTTCGGATGAGACTTTAAACCGAGGCCCCGTGTGCGAACGCACGCAGAACATCTTGCGCACACGTTAAATCCTGTTCCGCTTTTCGTAAGAGTAGGCCATCGTGTGCCGGTGGGAACAGATGACAATATTTACAAAAACTGCATACACACGGGGACCGGATGAAAAAAAGCACATGATTGCTTATTCTGTTATCCTCGATATAAAAGAATAAATAAATAAATAAATAAAAAATAATAAAGTAGTACAAGATAAAATAAAATAGATAAATAAAAATGTATGTTTGTTTCATCAAAGCCTTGATAAAGCTCTGTGTTTCTAGTTGGGGCGGAGATTAAGCCGTTGCAAGGAAACAATCTTTGATTATCAAATTGTTTCTGTACATACAAACCCAGCAAAGTGGAAACAGCGATGTTTTGGAGCTTAGTAGATACAACCATTCCATTTTTTTCTTTTAAATCTAGGGCAGAGGTTCTGGTTTTTGTTGTTTTTGTAGTTGCATACGCATTTGTTTAATGGTAAAAGGTCGATTGTTTTGGGGGCAAGTGTGTGTGTGTGTGTGTGTGTGTGTGTGTGTGTGTGTGTGTGTGTGTGTGTGTGTGTGTGTGTGTGTGTGTGTGTGTTGTGTGTGTGTGTGTGTGTGTGTGTGTGTGTGTGTGTGTGTGTGTGTTCTTCTTCTTCTTCTTCTTCTTCTTCTTCTTCTTCTTCTTCTTCTCTTCTTCTTCTTCTTCTTCTTCTTCTTCTTCTTCTTCTCATCGAACGCTCCGTCAGCGACTATTGTTGTCTGTCATTTGAAAGAAACTGCATTGCGCTGTCCTTAAGTGCCTGACAAGACAGGCCCAGCACATCCGACTTTGGCGTAGGAGAGCGAACTTTTAAGACTCTCTGCGGGAAAAGGCAGGAGGATGGAGCAAGAAGGCAGAAAATAAACAAAAAGAAGGAGGTGACGTGAAGAAAAGGAGCAAAGCAGAAACAAAGAAAGGGATAGAAAAGAGAAAATTCCTAGCACAAAATTTCCAGAAGGCGGGGATGCTATTTATACTGACAGTTCCCCGGCATCCCTACGGGGAATTTTTACATATATCTGACTCTTGGGCATAAGATTTTCCAAATGAACGTGTTGTGCAGATCTGAACTTTGAGTTTAGCAAAGCCATACTGACACTTGCGCAGCACTTGATGAATAAAATAAGAAATATCACAGGGGGGAATGGGGGGGGGGAGGTCACTATTTCCCCCCAGGGGATTATGGGTGGGTGGGGATAGGATGGGTGGTGGTGATCAGTGTTTTACAGCATGTAAACAAATCAACACTTTTGAAGAAGTTTTGTTTCTGCGTCTGGTTTTCTTTTTTTCCTTTTGTGAAAAACGTCTGTTACAATGAATTCAATGTTGACCCCAAAATTTTGTTTATTTCGACTTTATACATCAGTAAACACGCACCGGAGCACGCATGCGCGCGTGCAAACACACACACATACACACACATACATATCGTCTAATATCACTATAAGCGAAGAGACGTGCGCGCGTGCAAACACACACACACACACACACACACACACACACACACACACACACACACACACACACACACACACACACACACACACACACACACACACACACACACACACCAAATGCCTTCAAGACGAAATACTCAAAGGATGTAAACTGTATATGTGGTGATAAGATAACAAATAGTCATATTCTTCTTTGTGGATATCTAAAATCACTTTTACCTGTTGTGCCTAATCTATCACTGGACCAGTTGTTGTCTGAACCATCGCGATTGTTGGACATTGTGTTAGCACTAATAAGAAGTCCGATAATTCAGTATTTATAGTTTGTTAAAGTTAGCTTTATATTTTAACTTTGTTATCTGGCATTGGTTTCAGCTATTGTTCAATTGTTCTTGTTCAGGGTTTTTTTTGTTTGTTTGTTTGTTTTTTGTGGGTTTTTTGTCTAAAATCACTTAATGTGAATAGACGTTAAACTGAAGAACACACACACACACACACACACACACACACACACACACACACACACACACACACACACACACACACACACACACACACACACACACACACACACACACACACACACACACACACACACTAATGCAGTAACTGTTGTGTTAATATATATCTATGTTTAAAGTTTAGCTTTGAACTCAACGAAAAAAGGAATTTTAAAAAAAAGCACAAGAAGGAAAGAAAAAAGACCGAATGAAAGAAAGAAAGAAAGAAAGAAAGAAAGCAAAAAAGAAAGAAAAAACGAAAGAAGGAAAATAAAGTAATCAAGACAGAAAGAAAACGGCGCCTTTAGTGGAAAGACAGTTCTATCAGGCTCCAAACAAGAACGAAAGAAAAAGAAAAGACAAAAAGGAATGAAAGAAAACTACAGAAAAAGGAAAGAAAGGATGACAGATAAATGAAGGTAAGGACGGAAGAAAAGAAAAACAAACGAACAGAAAATCAAACAGAAAAATAAAAAGAATACATGTCAGAAAGGGAGAAATGGAAAAAGAAAGGAAGAAAGAAAGAAAGAAGTTAAGAAAGAAAGGAAGAAAGGAAGAAAGAAAGAAAGAAAGAAAATAAGAAAGAAAGGAAGAAGGGAAGGAAGGAAGAAAGAAGAAGAAGAAGAAGAAGAAGAAGAAGAAGAAGAAGAAGAAGAAGAAGAAGAAGAAGAAGAAGAAGAAGAAGAAGAAGAAGAAGAAGAAGAAGAAGAAGAGGAAGAAGAAGAAGAAGAAGAAGAAGAAGAAGAAGAAGAAGAAGAAGAAGAAGAAGAAGAAGAAGACAGTTTCTCTTGATATCAACCACCCTTCCCCCCCCCCCCCCCCCCCCCCCCATCACCCTTCAAAAAGAAAGAAAATAAAGTTCTATCAGAGCTCAATAAAAGACCGACAGAAAAAAAAGAAAAGTTAACAGAATGAAAACAGCTCCTCCTTGATATTAACCCCCTGCCTCCCAACCCAACCGAACCAAGCAAAAACGAAAAAAAGAACACCCCCCCCCCCCCCCCCAAATAAAAAAAGGTTGTATCAGAGCCTAGGCCAACATCAAACTTACTTTCTTCTTCTCTTTGCTCACAACAGCATGCAGTGTTCATCAAGATATAGGGGGCTTGTGTCTAATCAAATTTTGGGGGATCGTTCTTTTTCTTCCCCCAAAACACAACACCCCCTTAACCCTTTTACGCCTCCACCCTCCTATATACTACCACCCTTCCCACCAACACAACCTCTCCTCCCCCTTCCCCTCCCTCACCCAGACCCCCCACCCCCACCCACCCCCTCAACATCATCATCACTCTCTTTTGGCAGACGAACAGGAAAGGATGATTAGCCTGATTTTTTTTTTTTTTTTTTGGTTGGTGGCTGGCAGCTTATGTATGAACTGCTCTCTGCAACTGCGATGCATATGTAGCCCTTCTCCCCCTCCTGCCTCCCCCTCCCTACAACACGCGCGCGCACGCACACATACACACACACACATGCAATATTTACAAAACTGCATACACACGGGACCGGATGAAAAAAAGCACATGATTGCTTATTCTGTTATCCTCGATATAAAAGAATAAAAAAAATATATATATGTAAAAGAATAAATAAATAAAAAATAAATAAAAAATAAACATGCACACACACACACACACACACACCACCCCACCACAACACAACACAACGCACGCACGCACGCACGCACGCACACACACACAAACACACAAACACACACACACCACACCACACACATACACCACACACACACACACACACACACACACACACACACAACACACACACACACAACACACACACACACACACACACACACACACACACAACACAACACACACACACAACAAAACACAACACAACACAACACAACACAACACAACACAACACAACACAACACAACACAACACACACAACACAACACAAAACACACGCACACACACACACACACACACACACACACACACACACACACACAACACACACACACACACACACACCACACAC
>CM060327.1:9864933-9867386 GCA_030674155.1 Stramonita haemastoma | reverse complement strand
TTTTGGGGGTGTCTTTTCCTGTCTGCAGCTGTATTTGTTTCCCTTCAGAGTTGATTTTTTCAACAGATTTTTTGCCTGGGACAACTTCTGCCGTTGTTTTGCTCTTGGTTTCTTTTACTTACGCTAACAGTTATGTGTAACATACGGGACTTCGGTTTATTGTCTCATCCAAAAGACTAGTACCCAGACCACCACTGACGGTCTAGTGGTTGGGGGAAGGGGGAATTTTTAGCCAAAACGGGGATCAAAGCATCATACACTTCGAACCCAGACTGTTCGCTTTCTAGGCAGGTGGTTACCTATAGACCACCGATATAAAAATTGTAATAATCATTTCTTTCATCATAGATGAAACGCGGGTTACTCTGCCTCCGAAGCTGCCCTCTGAATAAATATACCGTTAACTTTTTTCTCGTTCATGAATAGATAGTTTGGTGAAGGTGGTTAGGGGGGGGGGGGTATTTTTTTGTTTATTCAGGCAATACTGCTTAGCATTAGTTTGAGGAAAGTGAGTGTTGACCTATCCCGTCTCCTTTTTACCTTTTAGGGTGTGTATGTGTGTTGTGTGGGGGGGGGGGGGGGGGGGGATAGTTTCGTCACAATCACATAATATCATCTCACACACACACACACAAAACTGCCATGCACGAACACTGAAAAAAAAGACATGCGTTTTTCGTGATAACATTACTATGATAGCAGTCATGTTTTAGTTAATAACACACTTGCGTGGTGCACACAAAAAATTCTGGAAGAAATTGGTTATGAATGTTCTCATAGTCTGCAACAAGGTCACTGATAATTGGTGTTCCAATTTTTGTCTCTGTGGTCCTTATGTGGTGTCCCATCCTTATCGCAATTAAGTATGCCTGATCAAATAAAATACGTCACAAACCTCTCTCTCTCTCTCTCTCTCTCTCTCTCTCTCTCTCTCTCTCTCTCTCTCTCTCTCTCTCTCTCTCTCTCTCTCTCTCTGCACAAAACACAGCACACACATCCAAATCTCACACAACACAACACACACACACACACACACACACACACACACACACACACACACACACACACACACACACACACACACACACACAGAGTCCAAATAATACTTGGTCATTTTTCTGCTAGCAGCAGTACCAAGCAGGCTATAGGCTCTCATCACACTCTAGAACCATGCCACCTTCAACACACAATCTGTTATTGGTTTTTTTCAACTGTCATTTTTGCTAGCAGCAGAACGCAGTACTTAGCAGCATCACACACTACAACTATCCTACCTTCACACAAAAGTTCATAATCTGTCAAAAAAAACAAACCCTGTCGTTTTTTTGCTAGCAGCAGAACAATGCAATACTTAACATCATCACACCCTACAACCAACATCCACCTTCACAAAACTTCATAATCTGTCACAAAAAAAAACTGTCTTTTTTTTGGGGCTAGCAGCAGAATGCAATACTTAGCATCACACCCTACAGCCATCCACCTTCACACAATGTCATAATCTGTCCCCCCCCAAAAAAAAACAAAAACCACGTCATTTTACTGGCAGCAGCACAAAAACGAAGTCCCCCATCACACCCTAGAACCCCGCCATTTTGGGCAGGTGTTTATGTCCGTGACGCCCCGACTTACTCCCCCCTACAGGGGCTGAACGGTAACACACATACCGGTGACTGTTCCCCCCACCACCCCCACCACTCCCACCACCACCACCACCACAATGTACCCCCGCCCCTACAGGCTTTTTATTCCCAGGGGGAGAAGACCCCCTCCCTCTCATCCTCCTCCCCCTCCGAGAAAACTGTCTCCAGGAAGCCAGAGTCTTGGAGGAACAGATCCACATGCAGCTGGCCAGACCCACGAAGAGCGACATGAAGATCTTCAGCATGAACACCTCCACGGTAGGGATGGACCTCTCCAGAGGACAATCCGTCCCGACCGGCAAGGACTCCGCCTAGCTTCAGTCTGCCACGTGTGGAAGTTGACCCTCTCGTAAAAGTAACACCCAATACACGAGTAGCGGAGACGGTGTACAGCAAAGCGAAGAGTCCGATCTTAGCCATGAGCTTCTCCAGCTTGCGGATGTTGGGCCCCCTCCCCGATCCTGCTTGAGGTTGGAGCGGATCCGGATCAGAGCTAGGAACCCGGCTAGGGTGAAGAGCGTGCCCAGGAGTAGGTAGATCACCAAGGGCACGAGGACGAAGTAGGTCAAGGCCTCCACGTCTTGGTGACCCACGTAACACATCCCGGTCAGCTCGTCGCCGTCCACGCGCCGCATGGTGAGAATCACGATGGTCTGGATAGCCGGGATGGCCCAGCCGCCAGGTGGAAGTAGGAACTCAAGCCTCGATAGCCTCCTGACCCCACTTCCTCCCTGCCGCCAGAAACCAGGTCAAGGTCAAGATCACCCACCAGATAGACGACGCCATCATCCGAAGAAGTAGAGGAGAGAA
>CM060327.1:9854933-9862433 GCA_030674155.1 Stramonita haemastoma | reverse complement strand
TCTTTCTTTCTGTAGGCGTACACACAAGAAGGGAATCAAGGCACTGGCAGGTTTGCACTTGAAATTGACTCGGGAGACCCTTAATTTTTTTTTTTTTTTTTTTTTTACCGGACACGGACGCCAAGATTCGAACCATGGAGTGGGTGGGGATAGTTACCTCGGCAAAGTGTTTCTCCTCCTGGCGGAAGAAGACGTCGACGTCACACCTGGGGGCACAGGTGTCGTTGCCCTCCAGCTTGTCCACGTGCACGAAGCGAGGGGGACACTGCTTCACCTGGTCACTGCGACCCCGCGCCTTCTGCCGCTCCTCCACCTCCACTGGAGACCGATTCCTGTACACACACACACACGGACGTAAGTATGCACGCACGCATACACGCACGCATACACGCACGCAGGCGCAATCACGCAAGCACGCACACGCATGCACACACACACACACACGCCACACATACACACACACGCATGCACGCACACACACACACACACACAAACACACACACACACAACACACACACACACAACACGCGCGCGCGCGCGCGCGCACACACACACACACACACACACACACACACACACACACACACACACACATACGCATATGATAATACTATTCTGTCTTGGAACGATGCACACAGCGAGTTAGATAATAATAACAAAATGCCTAACTAATTCAGTTTTGGAATGAAGAGGGAAACAAATTGAATAAAACGCAGCAGCAGCAGCAGCAGGAGCAGTAACAGCATCAAAGGAACATGGCACAGCATGTCTGTATGCGTGTTTGTATGGATGAATGTATCCATGTTTGTACCTTGTATGTAAGCGAGCATGTATGTGATATCATCATCTTTGCATACACTGAACTTTCATTCCTCCTTCCTTCCTTCTCCTAACCCTGCTGGTTATCAATTTTCTCTTGATACTTCTCACCATCTCCCTTTTTTTCCTACATCTGTCTTGTCTTTTTCTTTATCACCACCCCCCCCCCCCCCCCCCCCCCCCCCCTCCCTGTCTCTCTCTTCCATCGGTATCCCGTACTCTCTTTACCCACACTTGTGATAGAATCTCGGAGAGACTGAGCTCTCCACTTTCGTAAAGGTGTCCCATAATCTATGTGGTCGTAGGAGAGCGAGGCATCACATACCTCAGCTTCTCTAGGGGCCAGCACGTTGAGGGCGGCGCCCATCTCCTCTCCCTCGCTGTTTTTACCTTCCCTGACCCTAAAGATATCAGGTACGCATTTACAGCTGGGTGAACAAAGGGACTGTACTGAAGCCAAGGCGCACAAACGGTCACCCATCCAATTGGTAACCACGCTCTATGCTGCTTAACCGTAGCTTGGGGAAAGCGAGTGCTCTGACCATTTAGCTATGCCTTCCCCTTCTGTCTACCTTACGAACGAAAAACAAACATGACAATAATCTAAAATTCCTCCAGAAATTCTGTGCCAGAAACTTTATCTTTTCTATCCCTCTCTTTGTTTCTGCCATGTTCACCTTCCTTTCACCTCCTTCTTGTTTATTTTTGTTCGCCTTCTTGATCCATTCTCCTGCCCTTTTTTTTCAGAAAGACTCCAACAAAAAAACAAAACAATTCTGTCCCATGCCGAAATAGGGAGCGCTAGGCCTGACTTGTCAGGCGCTTAACGGCAGCACAACGCATTTTCACTCATAACTATAACAGACAACAAATAGTTGCTGTCTGAACGTTCGACGAAAAAGAAGAAGAAGAAAAAAATTTATGAAAAGAATCTTAACCCAGGGAAGTAGAAAACTAAGCTGTAGATTGCTGATTTAGGGGGGAGAGGGGTGGGGGAGGTGAGTACATTAAGTATGGAGAAAGAGTAGTAGTGGTAGTAGAAGTGTCCGTAAGAGGGGGTGGGGGGGGGGCTGAGTGGAGGGGGAAGGGGCTGAGTGGGAGGGGCGGGGGAGTCTTCCCTTTTAGTGTGGACAGAGCAGACAGGGGCTGGGGATTTTACAGTTCAGTAGTGGTAATCTGAAAGTCTACATGACGTTGCAAGAGCGATAATATCTCAATCTGTGGAGAGAGAGAGCCTATTGGGCTTGTTTTGACGCAAGTTTTTTGTGTGTGTGTTTGGTTTGGGGTTTTTTTTTTCCATAGGTCTACTGAAGTGTACTTTGTGTGTGCATATAAGTGCGCGTATTTCATGTACTTAGGAAGATCACACGTTAATAGGTGTGTGTGTGTTGTGTGTGTGTGTGTGTGTGTGTGTGTGTGTGTGTGTGTGTGTGTGTGTGTGTGTGTGTGTGTGTGTGTGTGTGTGTGTGTACGCGCGCGCGTGTGAGCAAGTAAATTTATGGGAAGCACATGCACCCGGCCTCGCACACGTGCACAGAGAGAGAGATAGAGACAGACAGACAGATAGACAGACAGATAGACAGACAGACAGAGTGCTATGCTAATGATAATGTCCAAAGGTTACAAATAAACAAACTTTTTCGCTTTTGTCCTGTGCTTGTCCAAAGTAGGAGACAGACACACAGAGAGATGGGGGGGGAGGGGAGAGGTGGGATTGAGAGAGAGAGGAAAACAGACAGAGTGAGAGACAGAGAGAGGTAGTGACAGACAGAGAGACAGAGACAGTAAAAGAGTTGAAAACAGAGAGAAAGAGAAACACAACACACACACACACACACACACACACACACCACACACACACACACACACACACACACACACACACACACGAAGTCCCTCCTCCCTCACCCTACCCACCCCATCCCATCCCACCCCACCCCACCCCACCCACACCCACACCAACAGATACATGTACATACTAGCAAAATAACAGTCAAGTTGCATAGTAGTAGTAGCAGAATGGTATATAAGGTAAAGGCTATAAAGAACAGGATTAGTAGAGAGAGCACTAAGAACCCACCACTACTAACACTACTACTGCTGGGAAAGAAAGAAAGAAAGCAAGGAAGCAAGGCAGCAAGACAGCTTTGCCCCCGGGCTAGGGGCCATGGCTATGAGCTGCCTGTGTCATTATCCCCGCTCTGAAGGGGTTCGCTGATCGTCCAGTGGTTGACCCCTATATAGCTATACCTGTACCTGTCCCTACCTATACAGTCTGTATTATACAGCTTACAAGGTATAGGATTGTACTGCTGCTATGGTTTGGTTTTGTTGTGGGTTTTAAAAAAGAAAGAAACACTTGTTATTGACAAGGTGGAAATTTGCAAGTGTCCCTACATATACAGTCTGTATTTCACAGCTTACAATGTCTGTATGCGATTGTACTGCTGCTATGGTTTGGTTTTGTTGTCGGTTTAAAAAAGAAAGAAACTATTTGTTATTGTAAAGGTGAAATTTGCAAGTGTCTGTACCTTTTGAGTCTGTAATACTCAGCTTTACAATGTATATAAGTGTACTGCGGCTTTGTCGTGGGTTTAAAAAGAAAGAAAATATTTGATATTGTAAAGGTGGAATTTGCAAGTGTCTGTACCTAGGTAGGTAGGTTGCTATACCTATACAGTCTGCAATACACAGCTTACAATCTTATACCATTGTACTGCTGTATGTTTGGTTTGTTGTCGTTAAAAAAAAACACTTTATTGAAAAGGTGGAATTGTAGTGTCTACCTATACTTTTATATACAGCTTACATGTATACATTGTACTGCTGCTATGGTTGGCTTTGTCGGGTTTGAAAAAGAAGATGAAAGAAACAATGTTATTTGAAAAAGTGAAATTATGCAGTGTTCTGTACAATTTAGTATGAATTCATCTGTACTAGTTAGCGTAGGTTGCTTATCTATAAGCTGTATAAGCTATTTGCTTGTCTGTTAAAGATTGATATAAGGATTTAATTACTGCTAGTATGCAGTCTGGTTCTAGCTTTATGTATAGCTTCGCTTAGGTTGTTATGTTGTGTTAAAAAAAACAAACAATATTATTGTAAAGGGGAAATTTCAAGTATGATAGCATACTTGTTTTGAATGCGCTTAGTATCGTTTTCTAGGTTTTTTCCTTTTTTGACTTTATTTTTGTGGTGGTTTGGAGGGTTGATAGCAACTTGTTTTGAATGCGCTAGTATCGTTTTCTAGGTTTTTTCTCCCCCTTTTTTGCTTTATTTTTGTTTGTTTTGGGGGTTTTTTGGGGAAGAAGGGTATCTATGTTGTTTTTTTCTGCTTTGTTTTACTTCGGTTGGGTTTTTGTTTTGGGGGGTTGGGGTTTTTTGTTGTTTTGTTTTGTTGTGGTTCTTTTTTCTTTTTTTCTTTTTTTTTGGGGGGGGGTTGTTTCGGGTTTTTTGTTGTTGTTGTTGTGCTGGGGGGTTTTGTTTGTTTTTTGTGTTTGTTTGTTTTTGAGGGGGGGGGGGGGGTGATTTATTGCAAGCCAGTTATCAGAAGCTGTAATGGAATTCTTAGATTTGTGTGAGGTAATTTTTGTTGTTGGTTTGGTTTTTTCTTTTGTGTGTGTGTAAGGGGGGGGGGTTGTTTGTTGTTGGGTTTGTTTTTGTTGTCTTTTTATGTTTGCGGTGTAAGCAAATTCTTCTGCTATCGTCTGTTTAAAAAAGGTATTGTATGAGAAACTTTTTTTTTTAATCATGGCGTTATGAATGCAACTTCCTGTCATAGGTTCTCTTCTACCCCATTTTCTTTTTAGTTTTGTTTAATGCTACACAATGTCAGAAGATATCTTAGAAGTTATAAATTTAAGATATTTTACTGTTGTGTTGGTCAGTTTTTTGTAGCAAGTGCTCTGTCAACACTTGTCGGCTATTGTAGGGATCGGAAATGTTGAAGGTAATCAACATTGTTGTTATGGGTGTTTTGTTACAAACGTTGCTGTTACCAAAGTTGTTGTTACGAAAATTCATATTGAAATTCAAATTCAAATACTTTATTTTCTCAAACACAGAGAACTTCAGAAATTTGATGTCATCAATCAGTGAGTGATTCACAACAACAAAATGTTCAGTATCGCATGACATGTCAAAGGATATCACAGAGTAAGATTTACGACAAAGTCTTCAGTATTCCCCTGGAGTTAATATCAGTGCTGACTCCACTCTCCCCAAAAGTCCTTCAGATGACACTATAAACCGAAGCTCCGTGTGCGAACGCATGCAGAGCAGCTTGCGCACACGTTAAAACCTGTTCCGCTTTTTGGAAGAGTAGACTATTGTGTGCCTGTGGGAACGGATGATAAAATTTACAAAACTGCATACACACGGGGACTAGGCGTAAGAAAAATACACGAGTGTTATTTCATTATCATCGAAATAAAAGAATAATGATAGTTTTAAAAAAAGAAAGAATAAAGGATATTGCATAAGTTATCAGAGGATATCATAGAGTAAGATTCATGATAATGTTGGCATGCGTAGACGTTTATGCACATAATTCAAAAGCAATGACAGCAATGTCACAATAATGTAGCTATTGTTTCATACATCCCTTTTTCGCTTCTTCATTACTTGAATTATCAATGAATATGGTTTAGTTTTTAGATTTCTGATCAAGTTTGTCTGCCAAGGCATAATTCTTCTTGTCAACTCGTCTGCTTGAAATGTTGTTCTGAGATAAATTCAAAGCTAAAGATGATAACTGTGTGTCATTACTGATAATTGGGATCGCTGTTTGCTGTTTGCGGAGGTTTTTTTGCTTGGTTTTTTTTTCTTCGTTGTCGTCGAACAGTCAGACAGCAACTATTATTGTCTGTCACAAAAGAAAGAGGAAAGAAAAAAACGCGTTGTGCTGCCGTTAAGCGCCTGACAAGTTAGGCCCAGCATATCAGACTTTGGCGTGGGAGATAATTGTTATCGTATGTCTTTCTGGGGTAAAAAAAAAAAAAAAAAAAAAGCAGGAGAATGTTTTGCTGCTGCTTAAGCTATTAGCAAAACGACAGAATTCCAAGATCTGTAAGAACGAAAAATAGGAAAAATGTGCAAAAGTAGGCGTGCTTCATCTGTCAAGCGGCCTGGAACAATTTAAATTTCAAGTGATCCAGGTCTGCTTTATAAATCTGGTTATAGCTCATGGATGCCTTTTATCTTTTCTTTGAAAACAGATGCATAATTTATCACTGAACATCCATGATAGAACTTTTAGATTTATGCTGATATTTTGCAAGCTTTAGCCAAAAAAAAAAAATAATGATAAAACAAAAATAAAGGAAAGAAAGAAAGAAAAAAAGCTGCCAAGTCGTCCGTGTGTTAACTTATTGTTGTAAAAAAAAAAACAGGCAATGATCATGGTGATACATAAAAACAGAAAAAAAACAAAAACCATTGTCTGATATCACTTTTTTGTGAACAGACGTAATATTGAAAATCAACCAAACAAAAACCATACACACTGGTGTCTTGTTCAGACGCCATTCCCGAAGTCGAAATGTGGCTACCTAAACTCGTAGGCTAAAACGTTCCAAGGCAAAAATCTCATCTTTGGTGAACCTTAAAGCTCTAGCTGAGAGACGAGATGAAAAAAACAGCAATCCCCCCACCCCCACCCCAACAACAAACCAATTTGTCCCGCTTCTCAGAAGAGCAGGCCATTGTGTGCCGGTGGAAACAGATGGCAAAATTGACAAAACCGCATACACACGGGGACTAAATGTAAAAAAAAAGCACATAAGTGCTTATTCCATTGTCCTCGACAGAACAGGATAATAAAGAATAAAAAGATAGATATTTACATCGCCCAACAACGTGACATAGTTTAACAAGAAAATGACATAACAAACAAGTGAAGCAAAAAATATATGAAAAATCAGAAAAAAAGATAAACAATCATGCAAATATATATCCAGCACTCATGGTAGCCTATGCCTTTGACATTATTTGGATTAAAAAAAGAGATAACATTTCGTCATAGAGTGCACTCATGTTAAAAGTTATCAGTCACGGACGCACACACACACACACACACACACACACACACACACACACACACACACACACACACACACACACACACACACACACACACACACTCTCTCTCTCTCTCTCTCTCTCTCTCTCTCTCTCTCTCTCTCTCTCTCTCTCTCTCTCTCTTCTCTCTCTCTCTCTCTCTCTCTCTCTCTCTCTCTCTCTCTACGAACGCACAAACAAATGAATAAATCAATAAAATCAGTAAATAATCTTTATCTTTCCAGGTTACAGATAAGCATTTATATACTCTTTTTTTTTATTCGGCCCTTACCCTGATTAGGGATTACAAACTGAAATTCAACCTATGATATAAAGGAAAGAAATCAGTATTCTGAAACAAATAAACATGATCTTCACTGACACAACTGTTGATATAACGACAGATAGATAGATAGATAGATAGATAGATAGATAGATAGATAGATAGATAGATAGATAGATAGATAGATAGATAGATAGATAGATAGATCGATCGATCGATCGATCGATCGATCGATCGATCGATCGATCGACAGACAGACAGACAGACAGACAGACAGACAGACAGACAGACAGACAGACAGACAGACAGGTAGGTAGGTAGATAGATAGATAGATAGATAG